>QEPC01014734.1:1450466-1508322 GCA_003113815.1 Sphenodon punctatus | reverse complement strand
AGTCTTGTCCTCCCCTGCCTTCTGGCTGGTTTGGGGACTCCTCTTTGGGGTTTTCCTGCCCCTGAGTGGAGTTCACAGGTTGGGGTGCAGGATCTGTAAGGCTGCTAGAGCCTTCCTGTAACCCTTCCCCTCCACTAGGGTTGCTCTCTGTCTCCCCATGTTCCAGGGGTAGAGGTGCAACTTGTTTTGGGCTCTCTGAGTCTTGTTGCCCCTCACCCTCCCTTCCTGGGTTGCTCTCCGGCTCCCCGTGTTCCTGGGATTTGGCTTTTTCCACCCTCCCATCCAGCATCCATTTGTTTATAGCATTCCCTACCAGCATTTCATTTTCTGCCTTCCTGGGGAGTACTGCGACCTGGATGGGCCCCTCTGAGCCCTCCCATTCTAAATCTACAGTTGCTGTGGGCAAAATATCCTTGATTCCCATTGCCAGGGATACCACAACTTTTCTATGAGTGTTTATTTTATGTTTTGGGATCAAGCCCTCCCGTACCATAACCATGTGTGCCCCATTGTCCAATCTCCCCATGCAGTTTACCCCGTTAACCTTAGCAGGTTTTCGTAGCAACTGATCCCCTGTGGGTGGGTTCGGGATAAAGCAGCAATCATCAACACCTCTGGGGACGGGTTGAAGTACAGACACAAAATTCGCACTGACAGTCCCAATAATCTCATCAGGCTCCCTTTTAGGGCCATGAAACTCCCTTTTTGGGGGTCAGTCTCGTATCATATGCCCTGTTTGCTTGCAGTTAAAGTACTGCCTTGAATCATTATTAGAGGATTAGGAGATGTGTGTTCTTTGGAGTCTGGGTGATCCCTGTCTCCCCACACCCTCATTCTCGTTTGGTTTGCTCTGGGTCAAGTTTCCTTGCTCAGATTGTGGATTTTTGTACCCATTCTGCTTCTGGTAAAACCCCTGTTTGGATTTTTCCCCATTATTTGGTTTCTTTTCCCCATAAGCTAAGATAGCATTTTCGGTGAATGCATCAGCCCTTATCCCTGCCTCTTTGAGATTTGTGATCTCCTTATTCAGCAGGTGTGCTTTTAAATTCAGGCTACACAAGGTATAGAACTGTTTGAGTAATACAGAGTTAATAATTTGTTCCTTAGTGGCGTTCCCACATGCATCTAACCATTTCACCCCATATTGTTTCAACATATTACAAACATCTGAATATGACATACCCTCTGCCTTCTTAAAGCTGCATAATTTTTGGTGAAAAGTTTCTGGCGTAATCCTGTAAGCCTCAAGAACTGCCTTTTTGAAAGCATCAAAAGTTAGTACTGGATTCTCCTCCATGTTTGTGTTGTAGACCTCTTTTGCTTTTTTACTGGGAGTTTGGGTAACATCTCGCTGGGGATCTGTTCTTGATGAAACACATGACGCACGGTTGTGAAGTAATCATCTATGTATTGATTGTGGAATCAATGGAGCATAGTCCCGAATTCTGCCTCCCGTGTTGTTTCCAAAGGGTATTGTGGGCTGGATTCCTGCATCTGTCTGCGCTTTCAGGAGTTCCAGTTGATGTTTTCTTTCTTTTTCCCGCACTTGCGCTTGCTTCTCTCGCTCCCCTCTGCTTGCCTCTGTTTTTCGTTCTCCTCCTGTTTCACTCTCTTCAGTCTGAGCTCATGTTCCATTCTCAGTCTGACTGTCTCGAGTTCAGGGTTTGAGCCTTGTCCCCCTGGTTGCCGGTCAGTTGGAAGGGGGTTTTGAGGCACGTTTGGCAGCGCATATCCATCTCCTGGTTGCTGGTCGGGTGGAGAGGGGTTTGGAGGGGGATTTGCTGCCCCCGCTCCATTCCCATCCATTCCATTCGTGCTCATTTCAAATTCTCATATCAGCTGCTTCAGTTGTTGTTTAATTTTCCCTTCTGGTTTGAGACCTCTCTTTCGGGCTTCCCTGCTCAGCTCTGACCTTCTCAGGTGGTGAAAGTGCTTTGGGAGCCCTATTTTGTTACTGTCCCTAACCCGAAATCAAAACTAAAACAACAAACTGCCACTCTGTTCCAAGATTTGCTTATTTTTTCTCTCAGAGCTGAGTTCCGGACTCCTGGGATTCCAGTCGCCTGGCTATCCTCCTGTACTTTCTATACATTGGTTCACAAACTGAGCTTGACCCTTCTCGTTGGGCGCCAATGTCACAGGTTGGAGGTCCGTACCCCCACTTTACCGGGTTTGAGTGACTCAGTTTCCCTTGCGTACAGCCCACTTGAATCAGTTTTTCTCCCTGGCTGATTCAAGCCTGCCACAAGGACAACCCCTTTGTTAACCAAGGGCCCGATCCTTCCCGTTTACAGACTCGTTCTCTCTGGGTTCACAAGAGCTTGAAAGCCCTTGTTGCTCACTTGTGTTCCAATGTTAGACACAGACACTTCTTCATAAAGATAAGAAGTCAGTTTATTGATTACATAAGCAAGATAATTGATACAGAGTGGTTACTAGAAATCAAAGGTAAATATAATGCGTTCCTATATCTATACTGGTTGAGTTCCTAAATAAGCATCTTACCCTACCAAGGTCCATAAGTTCTTCTCAGTCCTTGATGTAAGCAACTTGGGTCTTCAGTCTTAGAGTTGCTAGAAAGCAACTCTCTCAGTTCATGGCTCGGCTCAGCCCTCCTGGCTGCAAGATGTTGAGTGAGTTCCCGATAGTCCCTGTCCCCTCTGGGATACAACTCCTTATATCCCCAGGAGGAAACTCCTCGTATCTTCTTGAGGCTTCTAGAATTCCTTTTGTTCTTGCTATCAGCTTTCTGTGTCTCTTGCACGTAGGCAATGGCTACCTGCATTAGCATTTTAAATGTCTCTGGCCATCCATCTGGGGCAAATCCACAAACTGTCTTTCCATTTCCTGGAGCTTGGTCAAGTGTCAGTCTTGACTTGAGTTTTCCAGTTCTTAATTGTAACATTACATACATGTGGAACCTTTTGCTTTACATATTTACTAGACTTATATTCTACATGTAGGCCAGTATCGCACGTGTGTGACCCTATGTTCCTCCACGACAGTGTGGCCCAGATGCTTTTGAATCATTGTTTAATTTGACATCTAAGGAAGGGACCAACACTATAGCAATATTTGTCTGGCTGGCCAGCAAAAGAAGGCTGGAAATAAAAGCACGGTTAGAGGAGCTCAGTAATATGGAGTGCCCAAAAAGTGGGATATAGGTCCCTCATGCTGAGATATCCTCCTTGCCCTTAAGTAGATTATCTCGCAGAAATTTGCAGTATTTGAACTGCGTGTGTAATAAGATTTGGTACATTTAGTCTGGCTTGTTATGGATACAGTATTGTTTATTTTATATTTTGTTGTGTTTTTGTTTATTTTATCCTTTAATTTTAATTGCATATGACCTTGTAATTGTATATATATATGTACTCGGGCTATGGCGAAGGCTAAGCCATAATAAACTAAACTAGGGCTAGATGGACCATTGGTCTGACCCAGTATCGGCTGGGTCATTCTAGATGAACTGGTCTGACCCAGTTCTTATTTTCTTATGTTCTTATTCAAAAGTGTTCTCTCTGTTAGATAATGAGGTGAGCCGACCCAAATACATTTCCCATACTTGGAGAAATAACTGGATAGCTATGGGTTGCAATTATGAACCTGGCTCTGTGTGTTTGGTCCAACACATCCCCTTCCAAAGTGGGTGGACAGCGGAGACACCCTGAGTTGTAAGAGCAGAAACCTGATCAATTTGACTAACAGCTATTCAATAACCTCCAAGAACCGACCCAGTCCTTTTTGGCTCTAGCTATGCTACTGGTCTTCATAACATCCTGTGGCAATGAGTTCTGTAGGATGATCAAGCATAGTATGGGGGGGGAAAACCACCACTCATTCCTTTCCTTTTAACCTGCTGCCTGCGAGTTTCATCAGGTATCTCCCAATTCTCATATTCTAAGAAAGAGGGTAAATAATAGCTCCCTTTTTACCTTCTCTGCACTGTTCAAAATGTTATAAACCCCTATAAACAATTCTCCCTCTGCCACCCCCACCACGGTCATCCCTTTCCTAAGCTAAAAAGTCCAATTCTTTTGAGTCTCTCCTTGTATGGAAGTGGTTCCAAACCCCTGTTTATTTTTGCTGACATTCTCAGTACCTTTGCTAGTGGTCCTATTGTAGACTAGACATATTTAAGATGCACACTGTATGGTCTTCTAGCCCAATGGTTAATAGCCTAGAGGATCAGAGGAAGGTAGCCTTTGACTTCTGGATGCTGTGAGGGAAGGACGGGGTGAATCACTCCATCATTAGCCTGTTTTTGTACACCTATCCTGAAGCATGCCGTGCTAGCCAAAGCCAGGACACTGGGACGTCTGACCCAGCAGGGCAGCATTATGTCCTTAGGCAGCAGATCCAGAAACTCATGTTCACTGTGTTTTCCCCAAAGTAAGAATCAGGACACCTGGGTTCTACAGCTGTTACTGGAGTAGGGTGACCAGATCAGAATTTCAAAAATAGACACACTATGGAGATGTGGGACGCTGAAATAAGAGAAGTTCATTATCTTCTATGGAGCTGTGGAGTTCTGAAATAAATGACACCCCCATAAAGTAAACGGCATCTGGCAACCCTACAGTGAAGCTCCGTCTCACATTACACCTGTCTAATGGGTCAGCAGAAATAGGTAAGTCACGGCTCCATCTGCACACCAGGCACTTCAAGGATAATAGGAACAACAGCGGTGGTCGAGTACCTGCTTAGTATTCAGCACATACAGGCCTGTGTTCCCAAGCTCAGCTAAGGATACCACAAGCCAATTATGCGTTGCTTAGGAAGAGCTGATTTTCCCTGCTACTGAGACAGGCTGATGCTAGGAGGCTGTAATGGGTGGGTGAACTCTCAGTGTAGCCCTGCAAAGAGAAAACTCAACAGCAGCCCCAATAATCCTGTTGGGGATCCAGAAAATAGGGCCATGCATCAGCCCCAAACCCATTCTCCCCACTCCCCCATTTTTCCTCACTCCATATCGGGGGCCCCACCTCATGCCCCTGCACAAGGTGTTGCAGCAGCCAGCTAAACTGAGAAACTCAATCTCAGCAGGGGGCTGAAAAGGAAAAACAAATGGGGGGGGGGGGGGGGAGCGAGGGATTAAGCAAATGAGATAATGGGCAGACTATAAAGCCTGTAGTCACAGGGAGAACAGTTGACAGAGCTTGATAAGCAAGGGCATGGTTTGTAAAGGGAAGGGAGAAACATGCACTACGCACATACAACCCCTAAGTGGCTGTACGGTCACGTACTGCCAACACTTCCCATGCAACCATAAGTACAGGCTGTATCCAAGCCAATGGACTGCAACATGGCATAAAGCAGAAGCGGCTACCAGAAGGGTGCAAAAACCAGTGACTCTATTGTGTCCGTAGATCCCCATGCAACGTGAGCTGCCTGGGCTTTATTTATTTGCAGCTGCCAATCTGAAAGCACAGCAGAGTCCCTGTCAGTTGTTCTGGAAAGAGGTGCCATGCGAAAGACCACAGCAAACAGCAAACGCAGGGAAAGGGGGTGGGGGAAGAGGCAGCTGTAAGCAGGGGGCGTGAATAGGTTGAAGGACGTGGCAGAAGGCACCAGACATCAAAACACGAGCACATTCCCTGCTAGGATATCATCTCTCCTCACACACTGCCATCTCATCTTCACTGCTGCTTGGGATTCCTTCAGCTAGAAGTTGGCAATGCCCTTCAGCACCTGTCTAAGGGCATCAAATCATCATCAAATAAAGGCCAGCACTTTATGGTCATAACTTCAAGGTTCTTCATGGCCTTGTGTCTCCCCATCTTTCTGCCCTCAGTTCCTGCTATGTTCCTACCCAGGAATTTAACTTCTCTGCTATCATCTTTGCCTGCCCCAGAGACGCCTGCTCCGTATACCATCATTGCCCCTTCTCCCATGTTGCACCCTACATCTGGAACTCCCTTTCCAAGCATTTATTTGAAAGTCTTCCATCAGACTTTATTTAGTCCCTCATCCCACCCCTAGATTGCTCATTTACACTTCCATCTTATCTTCCAGGATACCCCTTCTCCTGTTGTAACTGTAAACTAAGCATGTGCACTTGCAATTTCTCAACTTTATGAATGTATCTGTCTCCTCCTATGTGTCCCACTGCCTTGTCTCCCCTCTTTTGTCTATCCTAGAGTGTAACCCCCTCAGGGCAGGGACCTGTCTCCAATCACAACTGTTCAGCACCAGGCACATTGTTAGTGCTATAGAAATAATGCCGACCACGATAACCCTTTCTGGTTTTGTATCGCCTTGTGCTTCCGGGTCATCAATTATCCTATCCTTGCCCTGTGTGTACTATCCTTTTGTTATGGATAGGGAAACAGAGGCACCAAGTGAGATCACCTAAGATGGTGAAGCAAGCTGGAAGCAGGATGTCCTGCTCTGGACATCATGAAAGAACTAAGGAGCACCCAGTGGAACTAGCAGGCTCAGAATGAACCAAACATGGTGCTCCTTTCCCCCTGACAACTGAAACTCACTGCACTGGGTGGTTGTGAAGGCCAATGGAATCAAGGGATAGCAAGCTAGTCAGACAGGGATCTAACTTCGTGGTCAAGATGCCCTTAAATCTCTGGGGCTGCTGGAAGCAACTGATAGAAGGATCACTCCATAATTACCCTGTGCCTTCCTCTACACTTCCCTCTGCAGCATCCAGTGCTGACCACAGGCAGAGGTTAAACCATTATTGTGGAGTGCTCTCCCTTGCTGTCCTTCCAGAGGAAGTTTTGGTGCCCCCAGAAGGGATAGCAGGCAGACAACAATGTGTCAAGGGGCAGCTCCTCTCTCATTGGTCCAGACAACAGAGGGAAAGCAGAACAGAGTTTACAGCAATGGGACTTACCTGGCCCCTATTATTGTAGCGTCTGTTCCTCACCTGTCTTTTTATTACATTTATTCTAATAGCACTCCTCATAAGGCAGGGTGGCCGGCAGGGGAACTGAGGTCCAGAGAGACTGATTGACTTACCTGAGGCTCACAAGGAGGCAGTGGTAGTCACAGGGCCTCTCAACTCCTAGAAACTGCTTCATGGAGAGTAGGGACAAGGGACAGCCTGCTTGCTTGGCATCCAGGGGTATTTACATGTGCAGGGGATGGGAGCCTAGCATTGCTGGAAGGAACGTATTGGTTGGAATCCAGAAAGTGGTTCTAGGGGAATGGAGTCAAGGTAACACTGCTTCCTGGGGATCTGGTATTTATCCAGGTGTGGTAATAACCGAGGTATTTACACAGGTATGGCAGGTATTTATCCGGTTGGTCAATGGGTATTTACAAAAGTTCAGAGGGAGGAACAGGGTGATGCCACCTATGGGGGTATTTACACAAGTCCAGGAAGTGTTTCATGGAGAGTGGTAAGGAGTGAACATTAGGTATTTAACTGGTGTGTTTGTATGTGTGTTGAGGGAAGGAGAGTGTCTAGGCAGCTATTTTCAGAAACTGCTGCATGGAGAGTAGAGAAGCTGATGCTGCCCCAGAGTGGATATTTACCTGGGGAAACTCTAGGTGGATATCTATCTGGAATGGCTCCAGGCAGATATTTTACCCAACAAGATGGGTATTTACTGGGATTCAGAAACAATTAATGGAGAGCAGTGAGATCGATGCTGTCCTTGGGGATGGGCATTTAAACCCCAGAGGGTGGTGGGCAGGTATTTACTGCCAGGGAAGATATTTACCAGAGTCCAAAAACTGCTTCTCATGGAGACTGTCGAGAATGCTGCTGGCCCTGAGGGGGTCTGGGTGGGTATTTACCCAGGTATTTGCCCCACAAGGAAGGATATTTTCTAAAGTACAGAAACTGGTTCATGGGGAGCAACAAGGAGGCGGCTTCCCCAAGGGGGGGTGAGGTGTATTTACCCAAGACCAGGAACGATTTGGCTACTACCCAGGGGCGCGGGGAGCAAGTAGTTACCGAAGTCCAGGAGCTGCTTCCGGGAGAGTGACCTGGGGAGAGGGGTAAGTTACTCCGGGGGAATAACGGGGGAGGGGGGTAGTTACTCAGAAGGCAGGAATTGCGTTATGGAGAGAAGCAAGGAGGATGTTGCCCTGGGGTAGGGGCGCAGGGTAGCTACCCCGGGGGCGATGGGGGGGGGGGGAATTACCGAAGTCCAGGAACTGCTTCATTGAGAGCGGTGAGGGCGAGAACTTGCTGAAGTGCTCGATGTACTTGGGCGCCCCGGCCACCAGGGCCGCGTTCTTGAGCAGGGCCCGGACGAGCCGCATGACGCCCCCGACCCACTAAGCCCAGGACCCTCCGAACCACTGACACCTTCTTGCGGCGGTCCCAGTCGCCCGCCCCTATACCAGCTGCAGCCAATCCGAATTCGAAAACAACCTCTTCTAGCCAATGGGAAGAGTGCGCAACCACGTGGGGAGACTCAGACACACCCTGTTAACCCATCAGAGCCCAGGACACTGCAAACGGCTCAGGCCTCATTAACCCCTCCGTGTCTGGGATGCTGCGACAACCACACTCAAACCCATAACCTCCCCCCCCCGGCACGGTCTTATTAACTCCTCCCTGCCTGGCCACGGTCCCTCTTCCCCAGTATTTATTAACTCCTCTCTGCCCGGAGCCCTCCATCCCCATGCCATATTAACCCCACCTTGCTTAGGGCCCGCCGCACCTGTTACTCCTCCTGCCTAGCTAAGCCCGGCCTCTCCCCCCAATGTCGCCCTGACAGCCAAGCCTGGACCTTCCCCCTCCTCTCCCCCTAGAAACCCTTTCTATAGGAACTGAGCTGCAATGACAAACCCCAAAACCCGCTCCCGCAGCGCCACCTGCTGGCCAGGAATCCGGCTCCTGCTGCAGAGGTCTAAGTCAGGGAAAACAGCTTTCCCTCTTGCGGGGCTTTTCCCGATGCCCATCACCATAGCATCAGGGCTTCTCGTACAATGCTGCCCGTCCTCTGGAGGGCTACGTGCATTCATGTGGCAGAGCCACCGACCAACGTTAACTGGTTTCCTCAAGGTTGCCCAATCAAGTAGGGCCAAGCGCAAGAACCCACCCAGGTCATCGTTCATATAGCCCAGGCAAGCAAGGTCATCCTTCCACTAGTTTAGGGGCGCAAGTGGGAGGAAGACCAGAAAGTCTGGCTCCCTCGCAGCTGCCTCTACCAATCTGAGACTGCTGCTTTCTGGATGCCCAGTTAGTTCTTCTCTGCCGGTCTGGTATGATTGCTGGAGGATTTTGTTGGCCAGGTACCAGGGTCAAATCCAAAATTGTGCAAACTGTGTGACTGAAAAGGATCCCATGTGTTGTGAAGGAGTGGGGCATGCCCCTCCCTCATAAATGGGGGCCACGAATAAGAGTGGAAATGACATGAATGAGAAGCACTGGCATAAAATATGGGCACACACAGCCTCAAACATGAGAGCCTCCGCTTGTGGAAGACCTACAACATATGAGGCTCATAAAAAGACTAGCAATAACAGCCTATATGTTTGATAAGTCTGCAATACACAGAGCCCCAGTCCATGAAGGGGATATTGTGTTTAAGTTAACATCAAAAATCAATCATAGTAATATTTTCCTTTTCCTAACAGGTGAGTCAGTGTGTGTGCCTCAAACATTTCTATGCGAGGAGACCCACACCACGATTTCGCATAGGGTCTTATCATCTCTGTGTTCAGCACTGCATTGCTCCGTAGTAACTGGGTTCTGATGGCTAGGAAGAGGCACTGCCCAATAAGCAGATTGCCACTAGCTACGGCACAAAAGTTTATGTGAACAAGCTGCTCCAGATTAAGTAGCAATTTTCTCTGGGGAAGCAGAGTCCTTTGCACTGGAACATGTAAAGAGATGTGTGGACGCATTGTTGCAGAATAGCTTCCTACTAAGCAAACTGAGACAGCTGCTTCTCTCACTACTGAACACCTTGCCCTTACTGCATAGCAATGGGCTTCTGATGCACTGTTCTGAAGCAGATTGCCACTAGCTATGGAGCAACAGTTCACACACATAAGTTACTCCAAACCAAGTGGCAATTTGGTGAGGGGTGGTTCATCCACAGGCACCTTGCTCAAGGCAAGTTGCAAAGAAAGGTATGAATGCTTTACTACAGAGCAATTTGCTATGGAGCAGATTAGGGGTAACTGTTTTGGGCAGATGCCACTAGGAGATAGAAAGAGAATGGGTACTATTAAGTTTCCAATGGAACCCCATAACTCTAGTTTTAGTAGTGAAAAGGTTGTTGTCTATATTAATAGGAAGCTGCACTTATCCATGCAATGACTTTAATGAGACAGAAACATAAGAGCTGCCAGACTGGATTAGACTAATGGTCCTTCTAGTCCAGCATCTTGGGTGTTTTTAAATGAGAATGGCAGGGAAGGGATCTGTGACCACTGAGTGGCATGGCTAAGAGGCACCCACCCACGCAACATGCATGGGGAGCGTTTCACACAGGCGGCTCCAGGCTTGGCTACCCTAGCCCTGGAGGCAGCCTCCATACGTGTAGCTGGCCCTGCATGGAGCACTCCCAATTTTTCATAGGTGTTCTGAGCACGGCCATGAGTGGATGCTGTGTGGTTCATGGGAGCGCACTCCCCCCACGTACAGCCTTCACACGAGCAGTTGGTAGGGGGGCATGCATGGATGCGTCTCATTTAAAAACACCCCTTGGCTCTGACAGTGGCCAGTGCTGGATACTTTAGAGCAGGTGTGGGGAACCTCAGGCCCAGGGGCCAAATGCAGCCTGTGGCTGGTTTTTATCTGGCTCCTGGATCCAGTTCTAACCTCCAAGCACTGAAAGACTGAGCTCAAGCTAAAGGAGGACATGCACACAGAATGGGGCACAGATCCACAATCTTGACCCTCCTCTTCCTAAGTGCACCCCTTAAGTGTCCCTACCCCCAGCTTCTATGTGGCCCTAGGAACCTGTACTAATTTTCAAAGTGGCCGCTGGAAGGGAAAAGGTTCCCCACTCCTGCTTTAGGGAAACTACAAGACAGGGCCTAGTTCTGGGGAGAACACATGTACTGGGCATAGGTTCTACTGTGCTTAGATGGCAAGCTGGGACAGTCTACCGCTCAGCCCAGACCTGCTCCTGGTGGCTCCACATTTCAGGAAAAGACATCCCCCCACCCCAACCCCTGGACACAGTCTCTCTCTCACACATGCACAGACATAGTAAGAGAGAAACACAAAAAACCACACAAACACTAACCTGAGGTGGAGGTGGCGGCTAGCTGTGTATTCTGCCCCCTGGCAGCAATGCAAAAGGGGACAAAAGGCATGGAGCGCAGCAGTGGCAGGGGAATAAAACAAGCACGGAGAGGGAAGGGGGTGGGGAGAGCAAGAGAACAAAAGATGCACACTGCAGGGGAGGGGTCAGAAAGCCTACAGCAGGGAAGGGAGGGGGCAGAAGGAGCACAGCTGCACAGGAGGGCCAGGTCTAGTGACAGCACAGAAGGAGAGGGCAGAAAACATCCAACCCTCTGGCAGTTGCACAGGAGGTACTGGATATAGTCGTTACTGCTCCAAGGATATAGAGCATGGCTGACAGGTCAATTGTGATCAATGCCTTGCCCGCCTTCCTCCCCATCCCAGCATATATTCTTATTTATAGAGCATGAGCAATGCGCCTGGTGCCGAACAGTTGTGATTAAAGAGAGATCCCTGCCTTGAGGGGCTTACAATCTAGAATGGACAACAGAAGGGGCACAAAGGGAGGCAGAAAAGCGGAGATGTTGTAGGCGCACATACTTAGCTTACTTACAGGGGAAGAGGGAGATCCTGAGAACTGACATCCATAAACAAGGAATCTATGAGGGTAAGGAGCTACGGGAAGCCTGATGGAAGAGGTAGGTTTTCAGGAGAGATCTGAAGGATGGGAGGAAAGGAGCAGACTGCAGGGAGTCCCAGGCACAGGGGGAAGCATGGGAGAAGAGATAAAGACGGTTAAAGGAACAGGAGAATTTGGGACAGGTGAGGTGCCAGAGGAGGAAAGTTCCAAGTAGGAAATGTAGAGGGGAAATGAGGGCAGAAAGCCAGGAAGGAGCAAAGTCATGAAGAGCCTTGAAGGTGAAGACAAGGAAATTTCTGCTGGATGTGAAAAGAGTTAGTGAAAGGAGGAGAGGAGGGGCTGAACATGATCATGGCTGTGAGTGAGCTGGATGAACAATCCACTCTGTTCCCTCCTAACTTCTGGCAATCAGACATTTAGGGCAGACCGTGGACTGGGAACCTAATGGGGGGGGTCCCACCATCTGAAGATGGGATTGCGACGCCGTGGATATGTGATATACAGCAGGAAGTGTCTGGGGTCACAGAACTGCATTTACGTCTCAAAATGGGGGCACACAGGCCATGTAATACTAAGCATGAGGTTGGCTACGGAACCCCTTCCTGCAGGTTGCTGTTGAAAAGGTGCATGGGTACAAATCAAGTAGCAAGTTTTATTTGACACTATAATAATAATAATAATTGCTTAAGCATATTTACAATCAAGGCACAGTGACTCCAGACCTGCAGTACCATAAACAGTAATGAACTCCAGTGGTCAACAGAAAAAAAAATACACATTGTAGATGGGGGGTGGGGAAACCATTGCCTCCTGCTGACCACACTGAAAATGAATACAAGCTCCATGGGCCAGATAGGAGCTGAGGGCAGGGATGGTTTAATGGGTGTACTCGGGATGGGAGGACGACAGGGAAACACCAGATTATGGACCCTATGCCATGGCCCCTGTCCTCAAGTGCATGTCCTCAACTCCGCTCCCTTCCCCTGAACTCAATCTTTAGTGCTTGAAGGTAGGAACTGGATCCAGGAACAGGAAAGGGGGAAAATAAAAAAAAACAAACAGCTATAGGCTGGAGGCTCCCCACCTGTGATGGGTACACTAAAAAATTCAATACATACAGCTGTGGGGCAGGGGAAATGGTGCCAGTGGTGGGGTTAGTGTAGGATGGGCCAAGAGAACAGCTAATGTGTCCCCATCTCTTACTCCTTTGTAATAATACAGGGTGACAGTTCCCCGTTGAGATTATTATGTATGGATCCCATGACAACAGATGGGGAAGGAGAACCAGGCATGAGTAGCAAGTGAGAGCGGGGGCAGGGGGGAGAAATGTGCAAACAAGCACAAGATGGAGTTCGGATGAGTTGAGGCAGGATTCCACATTATCCTGTGCCTGAAACATACTCACAGACCATCCATAAATAGGCATGGTCTGGTTCACTGCAGAATGGACAAGGCAGACAGCTTTGAGGAAGCTCATGTGCTGATCATGGCCACAGTTACTACCATACTGGATCAGACCAATGGTCCATCCAGCCCCGAATCCTGTGTTCCAACAGTGGCAGCTTTAGTTGCTTCAGAGAACAGGCAACAATGGAGCAATATACTTCCTGCTCTTCACTCCCACCCACGACAGTAAGAGGTCTCATCCTGCCACCAATTTGAGTAATAGCCATTTATGGACCTATCATCTAAGAACCTACCCAGTCCTTTTAAAAATCCAGTTGTGCTATTGGCCTTCACAATATCCTCTGGCAAGGAGTTCCATAGGTTGACTCTTCTTCACATGTACAATCATGCTGGGGGCAAAGGGTTTTCCCTGGTTGGTTGTAACCACTCATGAGGCTGGAGGCTTTTAATCCTGTGATAGAGCTGAATCCAATCTACGGGGAACATCACAAATTTGTACTAGATCCATGCTGCACTTGTGAATTTGGCAAGGGAATTTCTGTTCCTTCTTAATTTACTAGTTCACAGTTCTGTCAGTTACAATAATCTGGGTTGTGCCACGAACAGTTACTATAACACACAGGCCCGGTAAAGTGTTGCCAAAGGTGAGAAGCCTCCAGCCACTTACTCTGGAGTAGCTCTATTGATTTCAATGGGACTACTCCAAAGCAAGCAATTGGAGATGTGTGGGCTAACTTATGGTGTTCCTTTTATAACGTCCAGCTGTAGCAACAGAAAGCCCATTCACACAACACTCTTTGCAAGTGGCTAGTGGCACAAACCCTCATTTTAACAACTGTGTGAAATCCTTCCTATTTTCCATGCTACTTGATGATGATCCCTTGTGCTGTGCTGTGCTGTCTGCTGCAGGTCAAAGCAAACACAGGTGAAGAAATGAGGGTGTGTTGTGCAGATGAGCCCTTCAAGCACAAGGTGGAGTTGGGATGAGTTGAGGCAGGATTCCACGTTATCCTGTGCCTGAATGAAAGTAATCTACTGGCAATGGGGCAGTGGCCCCTTATGGCAGGGAACAGGCTGTGGCTACATGATTATACAGATCCAGCTGTTGGCAACGATCCATCTCCTGGGGAGTGTGGAGGGGTCAAAGGGACGGTTGTAGAGGGTGTTGCAGGCTGGCCCCAGCAGAGCCACGTGGCTGAAGTCTCCTAGCACAGTAGGTGGAACAGGAAGGTCTAGCAAGATACAACAGTTTGTCTGCTCCCCGAAGCCACCACTCCTTCTACCAGGGCCTGCCAGCCCCACCAGTTTCAGACAAAGCAGGACACTTCATTCCCCTCTGCTTCTTGGGAAGCCTGCTTTTCACTTCTGCCTTCAACAAATAATAGTCTCCACCACAGCACCCTCTGCAGGTGCCTGTGGGATGCAGCAAAGAGGGAACATCCCCTGGCTTGTCCTAAGGTAGGAGTAGAGTCCTGGCACTCTTGATCATACCACAGAGATTCAAAGAATGATAGCAAAACCTGAACCCCCTCAAATAACCCCTCCAGTCCCTTTGCAAACCAAAAGTGTCTCTGAGTAGTGATAAAATCCCAGCTCGTTCCTCCATCAGAGCAAACAGCACCCCAAAGAGATCAGTAGTTCTCCACATCAGCTACTCCAGTGGCGATACATCCAGTGCAGAACAAGGTATGGGAAGGATCCTACTAGGTAGGCTGTACAAGTCACATCAAGGGGTTTGCAAGCAGAGTTTCCACCTCCCCTCTTCAGGCAGGCAGAGAAGGGAGGTCCAGATGACTAGCACTTAAGGAGAAAGAATTGGCATTGCAGAGGGAGAGCATCCGTGCGAAGGAGCATCCTTGCACAATCATGTGGGCTAGCAATAGGGGCTGCGTGTGAGATGTGGACCAGGGATGGGACATAAAATTGCTGTGCACAAATGAGAGCAGCCATGCACAGGTGGCTGTGAGGGGAAATGTGCACTGGTGAGGGGGAATGTCTCTTCCACAAGTGTCCATGCAAATATGTGCTAGGAAGGGACAGTGTATGCCTCATGGCAACCTACACACAAGGGAATCAGTGCCACGAGTGTCTGTTTACTATAGGTGTGCAAGGGAATCAGTGTAAATGTGTTAGTGTCCATGTGGCCACTCTGCATTAATAGCAGTCTCTTCTTGTGTTAAGGCGTAAATCGGTGGGAGGAGAAGAGCAGATGGAAAGAAAGGTTCTCTCTGCACCAGAGTGTACGTACAAGACCAGACAGTCGGGGCACCAGAGGGTGAAAGAGGGAAACACCCAGAGCTGGTCAGTGCACTAGACTAGAGATCAGGTGTGGAGGAACCGACACACAATGTCTGTGCTCAAGAGACTCAATTTTGTAGAAAGAGAATGTGTGCGCATGGGCACACATGTGCAAGAGGGATAGAGCTGTGTGAAGGAGGTGTATGTGTGTGCACATGTATGCAAGTTGAGACATGAGTGTATTTTTAATTGAATGTATGCATGTGTGCGAGAGAAAGGTGGCACATAAGTGTGTTTTGAACTGTGTGATAGATGTGTGCATGCACACATGGTGAGAAAGAAGAGTATTTTCAATAGTGTGTGCATGTGTGTGTGAGAGATATTTTTAACTCTTTTTGTGCATGACACAAGAGTGTGTATTTGCAGAGGGAGAGGGAGGTGGGATAGATGTGCTGTGAACTGCATGACTGCGGGCGTGAGAGGTGCCTATATGTACCTATGAGACACGGAGAGTGTATTTTTAACACTGCATGTGTGGTGAGAGAGGTGGGGAAAGTGTTTTGAACAGTGTGTGGAGCTAGAGCCATGCCAGATAGATATCCGCCTAGAGTGAAACACGATAGAAAAGAGAGTATTTTGAATTGTGTGCAATGGGCATATATGAGACAAATTTTGAATTACATGTGTGTGTAAGAGAAAAATTTGAGGCATAAGTCTGTTTTGAACTGTGTGCATGTGTGTGTGAAAGTGCTAGAGGGGTGTGTGTGTGTGTGCAAGGTGAAACATAAGGGTATTTTCTGAATTATTTTTGTGACAGGAATGTGTGTGCTAGCATGACCCTGATAGGGATGCATGAGTTTGAAACTAATGGGGGGGGGGGGGGGTGAGTGTGAGGTGGGACACAGGCAACACACATGGCATTTGTGTTCTGTCAAAGAGAGAGGGTGTGGAAGAGGTGGGTGTATACCTGTGCAAATTAAAAAATGCCCTGGCCTTTTGCTGCATTCCGTGCTGCTCAGGAGGGCCACTGAGCAGGGCTCGTTCATTTCCCAGGTCCATGGGAGCCTCAAGAAATCTTTGGGCCATCGTCCAGTACAGTATAACTTAGAATAAATAACGGGTCCCTCGCCAGGCCAGGATGGTCCTGTGGCAATTAGGAGCAGGTGGCAATGTAGCCATGACAGCGACAGGGCAAGGGGCAGGGCATCAGTAGTATGTCCCCGATTCCTGCCAGTTTGTTACCCAGTGTTTCTTGTGCTTTCGGGGCAGGAAACCATCAGCTGGTTGGTAACGCTCCTCCTGGCGGATCCGCACAGCATAGTACTTGGGCATAATCCGGTAGTAGCGGGTCCGCTTGAAAAAGTTGCACTGGATGCGGGTAAGGAGAGAAAACAGTTAACACTCAACTACAGTGGCCAGAGCGAGAGGAAGGAAGGAAGGAAGGAAGGACCTATACACAGCTCTTGTGTGGGCAAATGCCAGATTCAGCATCAATTAAACTGGCACAACGTAACCCAGCCTGGAACACTCACATGGCTATTGTGTCAATCCCGGAGATCAGCTGCTCCAAAACACTACTACAGACTCTGGGCTCAATCACACAACACCCATTACTATTCACAAACTTAGCAATGCATTCACACAGCTGCCGATTCCTCTGCATTTCAATGGCCAATCCCTTGCATAGAAACAAGGGAACATTAATGAGCACAGGAATGGATGGGGATAGGTAGAGGGTTGCCAGCTCTCTGAGTTTTGACTGGAGACTTCAGGATTTATTTTTTTTAACCTGGTCTCCAGGCTCTGGGGGAAAAGCTCTAATTTCTCCAGATTAGCCAGGGTATCCTAGTGGTCCAAGCTCAGCCACTCTCCATGGGGAAATTGGGCCTCCTGGGGCCAGCAGGGGGTGACCGTATCAGAAAGGGGTGGGTCACAGGGACCTTCCCATCCCCTTGGAAAGGGGTGAGGCTTCACCAGCATGACAAACCCTTTACCCTGCCTCCATTGATGTGGTCACGCCTCCTCTGGGGCTGCTTTCACACCTTATTAAATGGGCTATTCGTAATAACTGGAGATAATACCAGATATTGTAATTCTGCAATTTTTTGTAATGTGTTAATGCACTATTCCCCTTTTATTCTGCAAGATCTTGGGTCATTGTAAAAGCCACATTCGGTAGCTCTTACAATGACCCAAGATCTCGCAGCATAAAAGGGGAATAGTGCATTCACACATTACAAAAAATGCGGAATTATAATACCCAGTATTAGCTCCAGTTATTATAATAGTCCATTTTGTAAGGTGTGAAAGCAGCCTTGGGGGACGTGGTAACGCTAACAGGAAGTGGCAAAGATTCACATAACCATACTCCAAATGTGGGTTTGTGTTACTACCTGCTCTAAAAGAGTATCATGTGAATGAACCCATAATGGTTCATGCAGTGGCTCTCAAACTACAGCTGTTCAGGGGAGAGGTATGAGATAAGGTGCAGCTGCCAAACCCCTTTGTGGCACTGCCAACCTCCGTAACCTGCATTCTGATTGGTGCTGTAGCCACTGACTGAAATCCATGTTCTGGAAGGAAGGCAAGCTGGTACCATTTTGGAGACTTCCTCATCTCAGTGGCTCTTAGCTAAGGAAGTTATGGTAGCAGCAACAGTAGCAGTAGAGAGTGTAAGTGAGAGAGAGAAGATTAGGAGAAATAGCACAAGGGGAAAAGGGGCAGGTGTGTATGGTGAGAGGGGAATCAATTACCATACACAAGAAGAAGGAAAGTGTGGTCTAAAAAGTTTAAGAAGCACCAGCTTATGGGTAAGTATGCCATATTGCCATTGTCATAGGCCCACCCTTGTGAAGCAATGCCTTCTGGGTAACTTTTTGGGATGGCCAGGTGTATTGTGGGATCGAAGATACATCTTTAGCTTTGCTGAAAATCTGTGCATGCCTTAAATTGGAAAAACATGTCTGAGTTTCATCTTGTGCAGATGGAACTTGGTCTCAGGAAATGGACCCAGTTTAGGAAGATTGGCAGTACCAGTTAAAATGGGTACATACAGGCAGCTTTGGCACTGGTGTAAAAGTAATCATGAGGACAAGAGCTGTGGGTGGACCTATCTCAAGAGAAATGGAGATCAGAGCCAGGGAGGGAAGGAAGAGACAGAACAAACAAACAAAAAATAATAGATTGAGAGAGAGAGAGAGAAGTTTTGCTTTTTTCCAGCTGCAGAGACAGCCTTACCGCCACCCTAAGAAAACAAATTTGGTAAGCGAAGCTAGGCAGGAAGAGAGACACTTTGGTGTTAGTGCCTAGTTAGATGATAGCACAGTTAGACAGACAGACGCCGAGACGCTGTGAGCGTGACACTGACGCACACATCATGAGGACGCTGCCCCCAGTCTGGGAAAGATACACTGCTTACTTTGGCACTGACAGTATTCCCAGGAGTGGTTTTGTTCTCAGAAGAACAGTGGCATGGATGAATCCCTGTTCTCTGGCCTGATGCTTTGTTCCTACTTTCTACTCTGTGTGTGTGTGTGCACGCGTGCGTGCAGGACAGGGCAGGCTCCAACCTAGTGCTGACTCCTGAGACAGCTGGCCCAGGGGTTAAGAGTCACAGGCCACCCTAGTGCAAATATGATGCTCAGGCAGCGATGAGGCATGTGGGCCTTCCCAGTGAGGTAGCGCAAAGTCTTACAGGGTCTTCCCTCTCTCTACAGTTCACAGCAGGGGGAACTAACCCACAAGCCTGCAGGGAATTAACCCTTTATGACAGCAGCAGAGTCCAGGTGGGGGAGGTTTCCTTGGCAGATCTGGAGTGGAAAAATCAGAGGGCATTGGGCAGGTCAGTCCTCCCCTCATACTGGGCAGTGCACATGCACACACACAAACTCTCGACTCTCTCATGCACATACTTGCTCGTGTACACCCTCACACTCATGCTTACATGCATGTGCAAGCACGCACTCACACAACCACATGCTACACACGTGCAGTCACACACTCGTGCATACACCCACCCTCACACCCGTGCTTGCACATGTACTTTCATACTCTCAAACACATGCTCATACAAGGACCTATGTAGACTCATATCCTTATACCCACACTCTGTCGCTCTCTCACTTACACACACCCTTTACTACATACTGGAGCCAGAAAGGGGTGGAAGGAACATGGACCCAGGGAAGTGCCAAGGGTGGGGATTAGGGCTAAGTTCCTGCAAACACAGAGAGTTCCCAGAGAGCACAGCAAGAGGAATTATCCCTAGCTCGGCAGAGAAGGAGTTAATAGGAGAGGGGTGGACAGAGACAGTGAGAGCAAGGCCCCTCGCCCTCCCATTCATTACCAAGAGGTGGGGCAAAGGGACAGCCCCCGGGAAGGAGCTAGTAGTCATCCGTCAGCCGCTCCGTTTCAGACGGCTGGATCTTCATCTCGGCTTTCTGGCCCTTGGCTTCGTACATGGCTCGTGTGCTTGCCCGCCGGAAGAAGCCACACTATGAGGAAGCAGGTGACAGCAGTCAGGGCTGCCTTGTGGGCAGGGGGTGGGGAACGGCCAGCTGCCAGGTTCCAGCCCAGAGATGACTGCATCTTAGGACTTGTTCTGCTCTCACCAACAGGGGTTACATTAGGGTGGCCACATATGCAAATGTTAGAGGACACTTATGAGAAATACAGGTTGCAGGGCTGCATTGGCTCCAGTGCGTATCTGGCCATCCTAGGTTAAATAGCTCTTATCTCCCCAATTCAGAACTTGCAGAGAGCTGCCAGCAGCGGGTGCTGGAATAAAGCTTCTAGAGCCCTGCATACCAGACCAAGGGGTCCTGTTACTCAGTTCAGTTCAGCCTGCCCTTCGGTCCAAGCCCCTTGAGAACTCAGACTGGATTGGGCTCCCTGGGCAAGAGGCCCCTGCAGATTGCTATAACATCATGGTGCTCTGTGGGGGAGGGGTATGTCAGGAAAAGGGTGGGGAATGACTTAATCCCACCCCTTTCACAACATGACCCAGCCCATGTGATGTCATGCACTCCATGGGGTAGGGCTACCTTCACCACCCCACCCCTGACCCCTCTGGTGAAGCACAGAAGAGCCATCTGTGTCAGGACTGGGCTCAGGTCAGTCCTGGAGCAGTTGGATTCAGGCCAGGCTCAAGGAGCCTATGCAGGGCTCTAGTTGCTACAAGAGAAACCCTAAAATCAGTAAGAAACAACAGCTTCTGAGAAAGGGGGTGGAGGTAATTAATTACCATGCTCCTGCACAGAAGATCACATACCCTGAACTAGAAGCCTCCCTTCCCATTTCAGTCCTACTTCTCTGCAGAAGTAATTACCTCTCCTTTAAACCTCCCTGCTTGAGGGGACAGCGAGGAGGTTAACATGTGGTAGGAGGGTATTTCCATCCTGCAAAAGTGCTTGAGTAAACACACCCTTAATAACAGCTGGGAAGATGTCTGTGAATGTGTGTATTGGTTCATTCTGGCATCTCATAGCAAGAGCAGGTCTGAGCAGGGTGCGAAGCCTTCAAAGATGGAAAATCCTGGGCAGCCCTACCCCCTGCAGTTGCAGTGGTCCCAGCCTTAACCACAGCTCTGACCATGCCCCAAGAGCCCAGCCCAGCAGCATCAGTCTGTCCCCACTCCAGCACCGCTCTGGGAAGTGGGAAGGATGCTCCCAGCCTCAGGAGAGAAGGCAAGGTGGGCTTTATGGATGGGCTTATTGGTAGTTTCTGTGGGTTGGCATTCACGAATGCCAGTCGTCCTGGCCGAGTCTCTGTCCTGCTCACTAAACCATCTTCACTCCATCTCCCATGCTACCCTCTATACCTGGAACTCCTTCCCTGAACACATACGTTCAGCTCCCTTCTGACCTTCAAATCCCCAAAACTTACTGTTTCTATCAGGCTTTCCCTAGCTCTTCATCCTCCATAGTTTGCTCACTGATGCTTCCTCTTACACTGCCTTGTCCTTCTGGATCCCCCTCACTCCCTTGTAACTAAGCTAAGAACATGCATCTGTAACTTTTCAACTTCATGAATGAATCTGTCTTTCCCTATGTGCCCCACCCCCTATTCCATGCTAGTTTGTAAGCTCCCTGGGGCAGGGATCAGTCTCTCATCACAACTGTTCAATGCCAGGCATGTTGCTGGTGCTGTATAAATAAGTATCACAATACAGATGTGTTTCCAAGTTTTCCTCATAAGGAAGCCCAAGTGTCGCACGTTTTCCCTCAACATGAGAAATAACTGTGCAAAGGACTCAGCTGGTTTCCTGTCCCTCTGTGTAATTCAGAGCCACCCTGGTGGCCTTTTTTGCTGGAGCGAATATTCATTCCAAGCACCCTGCATTACAGCTCCCCCCCTCCCCGCCTGCAGGGGGTGCAGAGCCTTACCTTCCAGAGTAGCAGGATAATCAGCCCCAGCAGCAATAGCCCAGCCCCCACAGCCACCAGCACCAGCCACAACTCTAGCTCTGCTGGCTGCTCCTCCATTAGCTCCGAGTCAATGTCCACAAAGAACTGAAACACATGAAGACAGGATGAAAGGAGCCACTGACTGGAAGGAAAGCTTCCAGCTGCTCTGGGCCTAGCAGGGAGCTGGATGTGAAAAGGGAGCTCCCAGCTATTCCTGCCACAACTGCTTCCGGCAGGGGGCGGTGTAGGAAGTGAGGGAGAGCATAGGCTTGGAAGGGGTAGGGTGTGTACAGAGCACACAGGCACTCCAAACCCAGTCTCTTCCAACAGGGGGTGCTGCAGAAACACTGGCAGTGGCTGTAGTAGGAGCTCCCAGTAGGGGGTGTTGTAGAGCAAAACAGGAGTATTGCTGGGCGGGCGGAGGATGGAGGAGGGGAGACCCATGCTACTCCAGTCCCAGCAGGGGTGGGGTGTGTTAGGGAGCAGAGCAGGAGAGGGAATTTCCAGCTTCTCCGGTCTCAGTCAATCTCAGCAGGGCAGGGGGCACAGTAGGGAGGAAGGCAGGGGTTCTGGTTGTGGGGGAAACTTCCAGGTAGTGCAGTCCCAACCTCCTCCAGCAGGAGGCACTCTGGGGGATGGTGTAGGTGCACTGATTACAGAGGACCTCCCAGATATTCCAATTGCAGTCACTCCCAGCAGAGGATACTATAGGGAACAGGACAGGAGTACTGGCAGTGAAGGGAGCTCCCAGCTACTCCAGTCCCAGCTTCTTCCAGTTGGGGGCAGTGGAGCAACCAGTATCTTAGTACTCCCACCAAACCCCACAGTGGGGTCCCGAGAGCTCACTCACCGACACAGTGTGGTTCTTCATGTTAATGGTGGGTATGTTTGTCCTGAGGAACAAAGTAGCCTTCCCATCCACCTTCACTCGGTCAAAATTGTGGTAATCCTGTGCAGGGGGTGGGGAGAAGGGACCAGAGACCCATGAGGAGGGGGAGAGGAGTGGTGTCAGCAGAGCTCCCCCCTCAATACTCCACCCATCAGCCAGCATCCTCCTCCCTCCCCCCTGTGTGGAGCTGAAGGGTGGGAATGGTGGGGGGAGGGAGAGAGTGATTCCGCATACACAGAGCCACATCCCTGTGTGATCCTACCACAGCAGGGAAACAGGGCAGATCAGCTTCCATGGCCCATTTCTGCTTTTGGCCCTTCTGCTGAGGCAGGGGGGACATGAGGAACAGAGACTATCAGTGTACGCTGTGGTGCTGCATAAGGGATTGGCCATTGGCACTAGGGAGCTGAGACTTACCAGCCCACTGCAAGTGGGTAACAGGGACCCTAAACCCACTGCCCTAGAATGACTGAGCTGCATCTCTCAGTCTCAATCTAAACCCACCCACCCCCAACATGGACCAGGGCCCATATACCACCCCTGGTCCCAAACCCACTTCCTCAGAGGGGCTGGAGCCCATCCCCAAATCCTCCCACTCGCCAAAAGGGCCAAACCTCATACCCTGCCCTCAACACACACACACACACCCCACCCAAAGCTGGACTCCATGCCCTGACCCCAAACCTCAAACCCACCCATACAGGATGGCCAGGCCATATATGCCAGTCCAAATCCCAGCCAGGGAGGCCAGGTCTCATAAACTCACCTCCTATGGTGGCCAGGCCTCACACCTGCCACAGAGAAGCGTGGGTCAGAATAACATCTTCTGTCCCAACCCTCTTTCTCCCTCAGCAGGCTAGGTTTCCTCCTCCATACCTGACCCCCAGTAGTGCCATCCCTCGCCCCACCCTGACCAGCAGGGCACTGACCTCGATGAAGGTGCTGTTCCACACCCGTGCTCGGACGCTGACGGTTGTCAGGTGCTGGGTGTCCTGCAGGGGGCATTCGAACCAGATGCAGTGGGATGTCCCTTTAAAACAGCTCTGGGAAAAGAGAGCAATCATCAGGGATGGGAGGTGCCAGGGCACCAACAGGGGTGGTCTTGCCCAGCAGGATGACCACTCTCTAGGACCTTGGGAGAGGGGTCTGGTGCAGAGAAAATGACCCCAGCCCCCAGCTATGAGCTTCAAGGGCTAGTCAATTCCAGCAATGACCAGGAAGGTGTGGGCGGGGGATGTGGGACACACACACTTACTAGAGCAGTTTCTGACTTGGCCTGCTTAGAGGCTGCTAAGGTGATAGGGGGCTCAGCCTGCAGTGCTGTCTCCACTTCACGTCTCCTGCGGGGCGGGGAGCCACCATTGTTGAGCTGGAGAGGAGAGAGATGGAGCAGGTTACAGTGCCTCCTAGGGGGAGGAATGGGGTACGACTGGCACAGGACCTGAGCCGTAGCTCCTCCAAGGAATAGAATAAACCATCTTTAGCACCCAGACCTTTCCAGGGCCTCCGTGGCAAAGCTTTGGGGGAGGGAGGGGTGAAGGCCACACAAAATGGCTGTCAGGGACCCACACAGAGAAGGCTATGAAGCTTTTCAAAACAATACAGCAGGGGATACTCTGTCCCTTTCTAGCAGCGGTGTGGTGCTGGACCACGCAGAGGCTTCTGGCACGCTATCCCCCTTGAGTGAGACTCACCGTGAGATTGAGGTGGTTGATGATACCCCCTGGGGGCTCACAGCGCTGGCTGCCGTTCCCGCTCACCAGGATCTCAGTGGGGTAGAGTAGCCACTTCCCATTGCTGACTTCATAGGGCCACTCAAAGCCCAGGACAAGGGTCCCCAGGGACCCCAGCGACTCCCCCTTGGTGCTCACCTGCAAGGCAAAGAGCAGGTAAGAGCTCACAGGACTCCCCCTGCCTGGCTGTGCTACCCCTCGGGGGGGAGGGGGGCTGTCGCTAGGCATCCTTACCTGAAAGTTGAACATGACGGGACTGCCCACGTCAGTGTCTTTCTTCATGGCTGACTCACCCATTACCGTCCCGCTGAAGTATGTCTGGAGTTGTGAGTTGATCCTGTAAGGGGGTTTGAGTGGAGAAGAGAGCAGCAAGGGTGAGCAGGGTGGCAGGGGGAAGTTGGGTTAGGGTAGGGTGTTAAGAGAGGGGCCCATGGACACAAATGCATGCTGGGGTGAGAGCCATTTTTCATTTGGCTAGTTGAGGGATACCACCAGTCCTCCACACCACTGACTTCGCAGGCTAGAGTGCCCCTTTCCTGCAAGAAGGTGAGGAGCTGTAGTCTGGAGGCATGAGGTAGGAGAAAAGATAAGGGGATAGGTTTAGCGTAACCATGGAGGGAGCGGGGGACTGTGGGGGGACAATGTAGAAGTAACTGAGGGGATGGTGCGAATTGAGGGGATGGTGCAGCTGTGCGGAGGTTGCTGGGGGGAGGGCATGTTTGTTGTAGGGCTCCTGGAGATGTTGAACAGCTGGTCTAGGGTGACGTTCTGATGAACAGTGTGTTAAATCAAAAGTAAACTACTCCACTTTGGTACCGTTCTCATTGCAGCAGCAAGCAGATGTAGGTACTTCTCAATCTCCCCCTAATGGTCATGGTAACAATGTTACCCAAACAATGAAAAGGCTCGCACTAGGTACTTTGAAGGCCATGTTCCGACAAACAGTTAGTTTGATGTAAGTGGACCCTAGTTCTGTTTTACTCCTGGTGTTCACATGAGCAGAGTGTTAAGCCAAAGTTATTCAGGAGTTGGAAGCAGGGCCGGTGCTACCATTAGGCTACTCAGGTGGCTGCCTAGGGTTCCAACAAAAAGGGGGCGGCTCTTTTGCTCCTGATCAAGCTGCTCCACTGTCACCATTGGTGATAAGCTCTGTGTTTGATGGCACAGGAGAGGTGCCCCCTAGGTGGCTCCACCTCTGATCTAGCTTCCGCTGCCATTGCTCCTGATCCAGCTGTTGCTGCCACTTCTCCTTCAAGTTGAAGGGGGCGCCTCTCCTGTCCCCAATCCAGCTGCTACCACTGGTCAACTCTGAGGCTGGGTTGGGGGCCAGGAGGAAGTGGCGCTACCAACCACTCAGTGCCCGAGAAGCAGGCTGTGCATGTGTGTATTGTGCACTAGTTGTGTGCACATGAGGGTTGTGCGTAACATGCGCATGGGTTGCATGTGAGGTGTACAATATGTGCACTGGTTATATAAGAAGCGCACGTGCAGGAGTTTGCCTAGAGTGACAAAAGTCTTTGCACCGGTCCTGGTTGGAAGAGAGGTATTCACACCTAGAAAATCAGGAGTACATACTTCCCTTCTGTTTCTATTTTGAAGTAACTGTTCATATGAATGCTTATCAGTGTGAGGCTGGTGGTCACAGTTGGTGATCATAATAAGATTGACATTATACAGCTTTGGTTTACACTGGTCATCTGAACACTTCCAAAGGGGAGTAGTTACTTTGATTTAATTAAATTACTTTGATTTAATTAAATCAAAGTAATTTCAGTTCACTTCTGTTTGTCAGAATGCGGCCTAAGTACAAAGTAAAGTATGTACTCCTCATTATTCAGGAGTACATACATACATCTCTTCCTACTCCTGAATAACTTCAGTTTATAGCTTTTAATGTGCAAAGTTAACAATTCAGGAATGTGACAAAGTGGGTCACTGCTCCTCTAAGGGAGCCCACTTCACCACTGCAGACCTGCCCCCTCCAGGGATATAAAAAGGTCAGCAAGCTACAGGGGCCATGCAGTCACGGCTGGGCAGACCTGGAGCTCAGGAGGCTCTATTTGACATTGGCCAAGGGGAGCAGTGAGGTTTGGCTAGCCAAGGATCAGAGAAGCCAGAGCTGTGGGACCAGGAGTCTGAGCTGTGGGACCATTCATTAATACATTAATTAATTAATGAGCAATCCTGCTTTCAGATTAATTTTCAGAAAGAATGTAGCACGGACAACAAATGCAACAGTAACCTGCAGATCCAGTACGCCTTTGTGAATGAACAAGGATGCCCACTGCCCAGGCGAGGCCAAGCCTAACCTGAGCCTCTTCTCAGTGGCAACACACCCTGCCCCTTCCACCCAGCCTGGGGTGCTGGATCACCCCAGAGGTTGATGGTATCATGGTTGAAGTCCTGGAGTTGCAGAAGCTTGGGAGACACTTAAAGACTGTGAAGTGGCTGGGCATTTGGTATGGGAAAGATGAACATCGCCGTACTATGCGGATGTATGCAAGGAGGTGGTAAATAAACCCTCCAAATAGTGACTAACGCATCCTGGTCTGTGAATTACTACAAGGCCTGGCTTCTGTGAGTATTTGTCAGGGGAAGAGATTTTGTTAATACTTGACTTCGTTGAAGTAGTATTTAGATGGAACATACCCTAAGACTTCTGGAAGGACTGGGGGGTGGGTAGCCCTGTTGGGGACGCTTGAGATTTGGAGAGGGGGGATGGCATAGCTGTGCTAGGTAGCACCAAGGGAGGTGGGGGTGAGCATGCCATATTTGGACTCCACTGCATGCTGGGTAAAGGCTAAGGGGGTCAAGGCAAGGGAGACATGTGATGGGAAAGGGGGGGCATCATGCTGGGCAGGGCTGAGGCCCTTTAATAGAGGAAGGATGGCTCCATGGCTCCGGAGCCCTACATATTCCCTTTGTGGGCATCTACCATATGTAGGCCCTGGCACCCAAGCACCCAGCTCCACACCCAACTTATGCCACAAGGGCCTGGGATTCGGGGACGCAGCGCCATGATAGGCTTTGGGGAGTCCAAGAGATACGCACATGGAGAGTGATGATTGGACGGTGTAGTCGACAAGAAACTCTGCCCACACTGGCATCAGATCCTCCTGGTAGCTCTGGCTGTGGAGACACCAAGCATAAAGGTCAGTGTGGGGAGCTGGACCAGAATGTTTATCAGTGGGCTGGGGCTGTGTTGGAAAGGGGAAGGGCAAAATGGTTCTCTAGCTCCCTTTCTGATGTGACCTTGCCCCCTGAGGAGTGTCACAAACACTCTAAAAAGGAGTGTGGCCATGTCAGAAAAGGGCAGGAGAACCCGTTTGCTTCGTCCCTTTCTGACGTAGTCACACCTTTTTCCCACATGGGTGTGCCTTTAGGGAGCATCATGATGTCATGATGCTCTGAAGGGACAGTCAAAAGTCCAATACCTCCCCACTTTATCCCCCCTCCCAGTGCCCAGGCCAGACCAATGAGCCAATAGGGAGTGCTCTCCCTCAAAGTCAGTGCTGACTCAAAGGTGGTGCTGCAGGAAGCAGAGTAGGTGGCTCAATAGCAAGTGATCTCCTCTCAATCTAGGGGGCTCTTCCCAATCCGAATGACCTCACTCCTCCTCCTATCCTGAAAATATGGGAGTGTACGTAGCAGGGGACTCACGTGGAAAGCTCGAGCTGAGCGCTGATCTCACGGGTGCTTAGGGTAATGCCGATGGCTTCAAAGGTGATGGTTAGCTCAGCCTGGAAGAGAGAGGACAGACACACTGACATAGGGGACAGACACACTGACAGGCCTGGAACACAGGGACCTGGGAGGGCAGGAATGGGAGTGGGGAAAGGAAGGGAGAGAGAAAGGGGATAATAGAATATATTTTTAAAAAAAATAAAATTAAACGAATTTGAAAATATCTACTTGAAGAAAGATTCAAATGAAAGTTAGACTTTTTAAATTAAATTTTATCAACTTAGCTTTTTAAATTTTAAAAATTAGTGCATTCCCATGAAAAGAGCAACATTACCAGAGTTGTGGGGTACATGTGTACCCTGATGCAGATTCAGTAAACCATTGTTTATTGAATGGCACAATTTATTTCAAAACTAGTAATTTTATGTTTAAAAGTAACACAAAAAGGTTCAAACAACATTAACTATGTCTTTGAAATCAATTTATTTGCAAACTTGCAGCAATTTTGAAAAATGCACCCCAGGAATGTAGTCATTTGCATTTCAAGAGAGGCCATTTTGGCCCATTGGATGGTATCTCGAGTCAGTCATGATGACCCAACGGCACATGGAGTACAAATATACCCCTCAAGACACACACACACAGCCAGTGGAATGACAGGGTGAAAGACTGTGTGACTGCTGGGGGATAGGTTTGTGTATGTGTGTCTGCAGGGGGGGATGGGTTTGTGTGTGTACTGTGACACGCATCCTGGCTTCTGCTCTCACGTAAAATGAAAATTGATTGGAGTCCATTTATCCCCATAGTAATATTACCTGGGGTACAAATGTAACTCCAGCCGCCCTGAGCTGGTTACAGGAGGGTGCGGGGTATAAATGACAAAAATAAATAAATAAATAAATATGGAAATTTCCATTGTGTGGGGGGTACAACCCTACTCCAGAGCCTCTTTCTGCTCACGGGAAACAAACAGTTAATGGTATCTCACTGTCCTTTGGGTATGTTGTGCCCCTGGGAGCAGGTGACAATGTCCTAAAAGAGCCATGCCAGGGAGCCAGTAACTTGTGAGTTATTGCAGTATATATACATCTGGGGTACAAAACTACCCCAAAACTCTGTATAAGGGTTAAAATTTAAAATTCGATATGTTTAAAATGTTTGAAATGTTAATTGGTTTAATGTTGAATTTAGATAAAATTTAATTTTAAAAAATCTTAAGATTTAAAATATTTTAATGTTTAAATTAAATGTTATTTTTAAAATTGAATTATTCATTTATATTGAAACTAATTTTTTAAAATTACATTTTTAAAATTTAAATTTTTAATAAAAATCACAAATCATTTCAAAAGGCTGGATGTCACTCACCTTCTGGTTCTTTTTGAAGGGATTTCCCAGCTCACAAAGCACTGTCTCCTCAAAGGTGCAGGCCCCACTCTGTGCAAAGAAGAGAGGGGGCAAAGAACCTCAGTCAGCACAGCCTCCCTGTCCTGCTCCGCACACCCTCCCTGTCAAGCCATCTCCTCCCTTGTTGTCCTCAGAGGGACACTGCCTGGTGTGGATCCCCACCCCACACCCCAACTAGGCCCAGACCATTCCCTCAGCAATGGGGAGGTGAAGCAGCTCTTGGGGCACAACCTCCTCTAGTGGGAGGAACAGGCTGCTTCACCTCCCCATTGCGCCCCTTCAGCCTGAGAGAAGGGCCTTCTCCTGTCATGATTCGACAGGGAGAGAAAGGATCTCCTTCCCAAGAGTCGAGGTGGCTTTGTCTCCCATCATCATCCTATCCAGGGGGGCCCATTTCCACATCGGTTTCCCCAGGCCTCCCCTGGAAGAGGTGCCCAGTCTGAGGGCATCTTCTTCTAGCCTAGCAATGAAGGGGAACAGGGAGGAGGAAGGGATCACCTGACAGGCCATGAGGGGGAGAGCAGCAGGATGGGGAGAGGATGTGGTGGCTCTTTGGGGCAGGGGAAGGAGCTGTGAAGGGATGTTCTTCACTGGTGAGCTGGAGGAAGGCAGGGATGGGAATGCTAAAGGCTCTGTGGGCCAGCGTGGGGTGCTGAAGGACAGGGTGGAACGGGGGATCTTTGGGGAAGAGGTGGGCATCTCTCACCGGACGGACAGAGGAGGGCAGCAGGGTGGGTGGCACAGTGATGTTGAGCAGGGCCTCGTGGGCATCCTCGCCGTTGGTGGCTGTTGTTGGGGTGTTGGTGACATTGATGCTCAGATGCAGCTTCTTGGCATCCCGACTGTAATGCAGCACCTGGGTACCATTCAACCTGCATGGAGGGGGAGACGTTGTTAGGGTGGGGAGTGGCTGGGAGGCGTCTACCCATCCTCCTACCACTTCTGAGGGTCAGCAGCAGTCACGTAGGCGTGGTCCCCTCCCTTTGATTAAGGCACACAAGTGGGGTGCTCAGGGATAAAAGACTCCCTAGCAGGCAAAAGCTGGGCAGTGGGCCCTCATTTCCACAGAGAGTGATGGATTGGGTCCCCCTACTCCCCTGGAAGATGGGGTGGGTTTGTTACCCAGGAAGTCAGTATGGAGGGGAGTAAGATAGCCATCCCTGAGGTAATGACCACACACCATTATGGCCATTTCTGGGGACTGAGCCAAGGAAGCGCTAGCTCTTTGTGTCCAGGCTGGGTGGGAGGGGCAGCCCCTATGCTCTACTCAGGCTAGGCTGGGCCTCACCTGGGCAGCGGGCGTCCTTGTTCATTCACAAAGGCATACTGGAGCTGCAGGTTGCTGTAACATTTGTTGTCCGTGCCGCATTCCTTCTGGAAATTAATCTGAAAGCAGGATTGCTCATTAATTGGTGTATTAATCAAACTGTTGCTAGGAAATTGGGTCCCCAGATGGTGTCCCCAGTTTTCAAAGCAGCATTAGAACCTGGAACTATTGGCCCAGGGGTGCGACAGAATCCCATGCGATATCTAACTGAGTGAAATTGATTGGTGGCTTCCCATTGTTTGTAGACTGTTCAATGCTATAAATTATAGCGGTTCTGTTCCAGCCGGTTGGAATATCAGTATAGTTATACCGATTTTCAAAAAAGGTAAAAGAGAACTCCCGTCCACCTACAGACCTATCAGTTTGATTTGTGTAATTGCCAAATTGTATGCTTGCTTTCTTTTGAATAAATTAGAGGCTTGGGCAGAAGTGGCTAGCTATTTTCCTGAGGAACAGGCTGGATTTCGAGCAGGTCATTCTACCTTGGATCATTGTTTTACTCTTTCACATTTGATTGATAATTATGTTAGGATAAGAAGAGGGGTTCTCTTCTTGTCCTTTGTTGATCTCAGGTCTGCATTTGATCTAGTTGCTAGGATCCTTCTATGGGACAAACGTCTTGGGACAAATATGGACATTAGACTCATTTATCTTGTATACTGTATACATACCATTGGAAGTTGGTATGTTATCAGATAGGTGCCCTTTCGGAGTAAGCTGGATTCTAAGACAAGTAGTTCTCTTAGAATCCAGCTTATTCCGAAAGGGCACCTATCTGATAACATACCAGCTTCCAATGGGGTAAAACAAGGATGTGTTCTGGCCCCTTTCCTTTTCAATTTCTTTATTAATAGGATTGTCTTGGAACTTGTGGGAGAGGTGTTTTATCCTGTTGCTGTGCAAAGTAGGCGTCTTTCAATTTTGCTTCATGCTGATGACATGGCTCTTTTGTCAAATGCTAGATTGGGGATGAAGAGACTGTTGGATGCCCTGGGGATTTTTTGTAAGACTAACCATTTAAAAATTAATTAACAAAAAACTAAAAAGTCCTTGTTGTGGCTAAGTCCCCTCACAAATATAATTGGTACCTTGATAACAAGACTCGATCAGGTGCAGAATTATCGCTATCTAGGAGCGCATTCCCATATACAGTAAAATGCTGGTATTTCTAAATGCAGGCAATTTAAAAATGCGCTAACATTTATTCACACCAGCATTTAATTTGCGCATTCAAGCCATCTTAAAGAATGCGCCTTTCACGTTCCCACAAGCCCCTCAGGTGGGGGAAGAGGAGAAGGAGCAGTTGTCATGTCAGTTACACAGCGCTTCGCTTCCCGGGCTCTGGTCTCCCAGAGAGGGGAGGGGAGCAGAGCCCAGAGCCGGGGAAGCGAGGTGCTGACATTCTCACAAGAGGATTTATGCAGGGCATGTCAAATGCGTGCTTGTAAAGGTAGCTTTTGGCTGCCCCCAAATGCAGTTAAAAAACAAGCGGAAGCACTCCTAAATAAGCGCACGGAGTCCTTTCCACATCATTATAATATGCAGGGGAAAGAAAAAAGCGATGATATCCTGGTTGGGGGAATGTGCTCTAGGACTGACTTTTTCTGCTACAGGTTCTTGGGTCAAGCATGCTGAAGCTATTAAACTAAAAATGGCCCAATTCATTGGGGGTCTTATAAAATATTGGAGGACAGATGGTGGGAAGTGGATAACTCCTGCTTTGCGGCTTTTAAATCTGCAGCCTTCCCCACAAGCTCTTTATGGTGCTGAAATTTGGGGACCCTTGCTTAATGACAAATTGGAATTTTTCCAAAATCGATTTCTACATGCAATTTTATCTGTAACTAAGAACACGCCTGCTAGCTTGATAAGGCTTGAAACTGGCATCTTATCTGTTGCAGTAAAACTTAATTTGGCTCATGTTTCTTATTGGTTGAGGGTGAGGACTATGTTTAATGACAGGCTCCCACTCCTCTGCCTTACTGAATTTTCGTCCACTTTTTCCCATGGCTCAGTGGTATAAGAAACTTGTTTTATTGCTTAGAATGACTGGGCAAACTGTTGAGTCTTTAGCCCACTTACCCAATATCAAGATCAAATCTCTGATCCACAGACAATTGTCAGATTTGGCTATCGCAGAGGATATGAGAATTATTGCTAAATTAAAATCTGCTCCTCTCAATCATCTTTTTAAAAAGGTTCCAGGATTGGAACCTTATTTATTGGTTCTGGACAACTCTCTATTAAGAAGGGTCTTAACGCTCCTTAGATTTGATCTTATTCCTTCTAGGGTGTTGTCTGGGAGATGGGAAGGGCTTCCTTATGCCCTCAGATTATGCAGTTGTAAAATTGAGGATCTCCTTTGCTTATTGTTCCTCTGCCCACATACGAAAGTGTCTCATCAGAAATTTCTGACCCCAGTAATTCTGAATAAGACTTATTGGTCACCACACCATCTATTAATCTTTTTGGCATCATCCAAAGATGATAGTGTGATTAGAAATCTTGCCAAAATGGCTCTTGCACTGATAAAGAGGAATCAGGAAGATCATGATGTGTAGATAGATATTGTTTCGGTCGATGGAGGTTCCCCCGGTTTATCTTATATCTTTTTATGACTTTCATCTTTTTATGTATGTTTAACATTCTCAGAATCTTATGCACATTGTCTATGGCTGCTTTTAGACGAGCGCGCGGTGCGTTTGCGCGTTGTTGCCAAAATCCCGTGAGGGGATTAGACGAGACGCTGCCGCGAGTCACACGCACAGGAGGGGGATGCACATTCTTTTCCGGCCGCGATCTGACTGGGTTGGCGATCGAGGTAGTCAGATCGCGGCCAGAAAAGAGCGCGCGTCCCCCTCTTGGGTGCATGACTCGCGGTAGCGTCTCGTCTAATCCCGTCTCGCAGGCTTTTGGCAATGACGCGCGAGCGCACTGCGCGTTCGTCTAAAAACGGTCTATGTGTTTGCACTTGTGTCTTCAGTGCTCATTTAGATGAAGCTAGTATTTGTGTATCTTTTGTGCAATACCTATGTACGACTATTCTGCTGCAGGATCAGTTTCAGTGTATATATTAAAATTGTTTTCTAGTGTGTTTATTATGAATTGTGTATCTATATAATGACCTGCCCGGTTCACCCTTGGAAGCTATATTTGTTTATCAAGGGCTTTTTTATGTTGTTTTCATTTGTTTCTAGGTTTTGACCTTTGGTTATGACTTTACTACTACTACTACTGGCCCATAAGGCTGCTTTGGGAAGGAGGGGTAGGTTATCAGGGTGATGAGCAGGGTCACCAAGGTGGGGAGCAGTGGACCCCATAGAAAGTGCCTGGCCTGGAGTGTGCTCCTGAGGGATCTTGGGAGCCCCACCACTGCACTGCTGGCACTCCTGAGAAGCCCCTAGGAAGTCACACAGCTTGGGGCCTGGAGTGCTTGCTCTGTCTATCCCGCTTGAAGGACAGTCCTGCGTCAGCCCCAGTAGTGCAAGGCTTTTGCACGAGCTTAAGGAGAGACTAGGGTTATCACCTCTCTTTTGACAGAGGCTAACCTGGTGAATCGGTAGCAGAGGGCAGGACACAGGGACTCCTCCTCCTCCTCCTCCCCCCCCTTTCTGACATGACCCGATACATCTACGGAGTGCCGTGATGTCATGCAGGGATACACCAGAAAGGGGGCATGACATTCCCTTTGCCCTGTCCCCTCCAACATGGTTCCACAGGGTTTCCTTCCAGAGGGAGGTGGCAACCCTAGGAGTGACTTTATTAGTTGGCAACAAGGTGGGTTCCAAAGATGCCATTTCAAATCTCCCTGCATCAAGGCAAGGCCTTGAAGACCTAGACGAGCAAAGGAGGTAGGAACTCAAGTAGTCAGTCCTCCCCTCAACCCACTTCAGACAAGGATAGAATGAAGTACTAGAAAGGACGTAAGAGCAATGGATCACTTTGGCCGGTAGGTGGCGCCAGAGTATGGCAGGAGTCACTAGAGATTCAATTCCAAACCCCACCCCCCTCCTGCCCAAGTGAGAGATTCCTTTAAGTGAAGCTAGCATGTCTGTTGGGGCTCATCTGGATGGCAGAGTTCACACCCTGGCGGTTTAGCAGTAATACATCCTCAGAATGCTTGAGAGAAGCTAAGTGTCCGCTTGGGAGATACATACACATCTGGCCCCATCAGAGCCTAGTCCTACTCCTGACTTGAAATCCAAATTGACAGATTGGCCCAAATCTCTAGAATGAGCCAAACCCAAGCCCCCAGGAAGCCAGGCTCTGAGATCCATGGCTAATGGATGTACCATCCTGATTTACAGCAAGGGAAATGGAGGCAGGGGGAGGTGAGGTAACTTGCCCAGAGTAACAGAGAGCCAGTGTCAGAGCTGGGAAAAGAACACCCAGAACCCAGAGTCCTGGTCCCCAGTCCCTATACGTACAGAGAAAACCCGTGTTGGAGACCTCTGAAAAGAACCCAGAAACCCTGAACTAGTGTCAGAGTTGGGAAAAAGAACCTAGGAGTCCTGCCTTCCAGTTCCTTGCTACCCAAACTGACGGTCACTCTCTCGACCTCATCTTCTCCAGGAACTGTCCTGTTGCTGACCTCTGCCCTGTGTCTGACCATCACCTCGCTTCCTTCAACCTCTCCCACCAACCCCCATCTGCTCTCCAGGGTCCATGCCCCTTCCGTGATCTGCAGGCTGTCAACCCTTTAGACTTCATCTCCTCACTCTCTCCCCTCCTCCCTCCTGTCTTCTCCTCCTCTTCCCCTGACACTGCCATCTCTTCTCTCAACGCCTTTCTCGCTACGACCCTCGACTCTCTTGCCNTTACCAGAGTTGTGGGGTACATGTGTACCCTGATGCAGATTCAGTAAACCATTGTTTATTGAATGGCACAATTTATTTCAAAACTAGTAATTTTATGTTTAAAAGTAACACAAAAAGGTTCAAACAACATTAACTATGTCTTTGAAATCAATTTATTTGCAAACTTGCAGCAATTTTGAAAAATGCACCCCAGGAATGTAGTCATCTCTTATACACATCTAGATGTGTATAAGAGACAGGAATCCTACTCTCGTGACCCTCACCACCTCTTTTCCACCTTTGACTCCTTCTCAAGCCCCCCTGCCCCCCTCCACCCTCTTCCCTTCCTGCTCAGGATCTCACGTCATTCTTCACCTCAAAGATTGACAAGATCCGCCGGGACATTGCTTCCCACCCGTCTCCTCCTCCTGCTCCCCCACTCTCTCCTCTCCTCCTTCCTTCCTGCCTCCCTTAAGGAAATCTCCTCTCTGCTCTCTTCCTCCAACCCCTCCACCTGCCCTCTCGACCCAATCCCCTCCCGCCTCCTGACTTCCATTGCTCCCACTGTTGCCTGCCACCTTTTACATGTCATTAATCTCTCCCTCTCCACTGGCTCCTTCCTCTCCACCTTCAAGCATACCACTGTCTCTCCCATCCTCAAAAAGTCCACCCGTGACCCCTCTAGTTACAGGCCGGTCTCCCTCCTATCCTTTGCCTCTAAACTTCTAGAGCGTGTTGTCTACTTCCGCTGCCTAGATCTCCTCTCTGTTAACTCCTCCTTGGACCCGCTCCAATCTGGCTTCCGCTCCCTTCACTCCATGGAAACGGCCCTTGCCAAGATCACCAACGATCTACTGGTCGCTAAATCTAAGCGTCTCTACTCTATTCTTGTCCTCCTTGACCTCTCTGCTGCCTCTGACACGGTCAACCACTCGCTCCTATTGGACTCTCATCGCTCTCTAGGATTCTGCGGCTCTGTCCTTGACTGGTTCTCCTCCTACCTCTCTGACCACTCCTTTAATGTGTCTCTTCCCAATTCCAAGTCCTCCTCTCTCCCCCTCTCAGTTGGGGTTCCCCAAGGCTCTGTCCTGGGCCCTCTCCTCTATCTACACCCTGTCCCTTGGCAAACTCATTGCCTCCCATGGCTTCCAATATCACCTTTACGCTGACAATAGTCAACTCTATCTCTCCACCCCCTCTGTCTCCCCCTCTGTCCAAGCTCGCCTCATCAACTGTCTCTCTGATATCTCCGCCTGGATGTCCCAACGTCAGCTCAAGCTCAACATGGCTAAGACTGAGCTCCTTATCTTTCCTCCCTACCCTTCCTCTCCTTCTTCTCTGTCCATCCTTATTGATGGGGTCACCGTCCTGTTCCTCAAGCCCGTAGCTTGGGCTTCGTCTTCGATACTCACCTTTCCTTTAAACCTTACATCGACTCAGTTGCCAAGTCCTGTCGCTTCGCCCCCCACAACATTGCTCAAATTCGCTCCTTTCTTTCTGTCTCCTCAGCCAAAACCCTTGTTCATCTCTCACCTTGACTACTGCAACCTCCTCCTTACTGGCCTCCCTCGCTCTCACCTGTCCCCCCTTATCTCCATTCAAAACTCCACAGGTAGGGTCATCCACTCGGCCCGTCGCTTTGACCACGTGCAGCCCCTCCTCTCCTCTCTTCACTGGCTCCCCCTTCCTGAACGCATCCTTCATAAACTCCTGGTATTCACTTCTAAATCCCTTCACAACCTGGCTCCCCCTTACCTCTAAGCCCTAATCTCCATACACACTCCTGCATGCACTCTCCGCTCCTCCTCTGCCCCTTCCCTCGCTCTCCCTAGTCGCTCCTCTAACCACCTCCACCCCTTCTCCCTTGCTGCCCCCCATGCCTGGAACTCCCTCCCTGCCCACATCCGCCTTGCCCCCTCCCTTCGCACCTTCAAATCCCTCCTCAACCCACCTCTTCCTCACCGCCTTTCCTGACGCCTGTTAGAACTTTCATCCCAATTTTTACTGTCTGCCCAGCCCATTGACTCCTGCCTAACTGCAACCAAGTCAAGCACGTGTACCTGAGACTTCGCATCCACTTGATTGTTATTTATCCCTTGTCTCTCCCTATATCCCCTCTCCTTGTCTCCCCCCCTCCATGTCTTTTAGATTGTAAGCTGTAGGCAGGGACCGCATCATTCTTATTGTTCTGTAAAGCGCCGTCCGGTACACAGCTGGCGCTATACAAATGCTTATAATAATAATAAACAGCTTTTCCACTCAGCACCTCGAAGCCTCCAGGTCCTTAAAATAGCAGCAAGGCATCCTCCACCCCCAGCCCAGTTACTCCTTCCCAGCCCCACCAATGCCCACCTCAGTATGGTTCTCACGGGGCTGGTCTTCATTCAGGACAGGGAAAGTGTTGAGGGAGCGCAGCCCCAGCTGGAAGCGCATCGGCTTCTCAGCCAGGGAGTAGTTCATGGAGAGTGCGATGGGGTGCAGCTTGTCCCGGATGTTCTCCTGTAGGAAGGAAGAGAGGTTGGCGTGGCAGTGGCATCCCACTTCCCTCTGGGCCTGACCAGACCAAGAATGGGTGCCCTGGCAAAAAGGGAGCAGCAAGCCCCACATCCCCTCTAGAACTCAGCCTCACTCAGAGAGCGAGGAGGCCAATGGGTGGTGCTTGACTGAGACCCACCAAATTCACTACCCAAGTTACCCAAAATGGCACCAGGGCCATCCTTAGAATTTTCTGGGCCCAGGGTGAAAACAAAATGTGGGCTCCCACTGCCCTGCCCCCTCCCCATAGCCCCACTCCTTTAACATTTGGCAATCTGGTGCTTGTCTACAAACACACAGTGCCATATAAGCAGCCAGTGCAGATGGCCACAGCTCCTGTTAGCCCTAAAGACCATTGTGTTTGGGGCCCCATTGAGAGGGAGCTCTGCTGCTCTGGAGCATTGGGGGGTGGGGGGAGCTGTACTGGAGGGCATTCCGTGTGCCTTTGAAAGTATAGGAAAGCACGGGTTCTGGGGCCATGGCCCTTATGGCTCCTGTCTGAGTCCAATTCTGGATGGTACTCTGGAGTCCCCACAGACACAAGTGTCTTCCATGAAGTCCGTTCCTCTGAGCCAATGTGCCCGAAAAACATTTCCTTTAGTGAGTATCTCCCTCCAAGGTCCTCTTTTCTTCCTATTCCCCCTCGTACACAGTAGAACTTAGTTCCCCCGCCCCCATGTGCCCCAGCCTACCCCTCCCACTACGTAGCTCACACTATGCCTCAGACTCTATACAAACTGGGCACTAGCTCTCCCCACAGCCCAGCCCCAGCATACAACTGGCCTCAGCTCCCCCATGCCCCGGGTCCCCTGCATACAACCAGGCCTCATACCCTAGCCCCTGCATATGCCGTATCCCAGCTCCCACTATGCCCTGGCCCCTGTGTATACCCAGCCCCAGCTTCCATTATGCTCCAGCCCGTCCTCATCTGGCCCCAGCTCCCCACTCTGCCTCGGTCCCTGTATATCTGGACCCCAGCTCCCACTATGCACCGGCCCCTTTGCACAGCCCTAACTCTTCACCAAGCCCTGGTTGCCAGCATACACAAGGCCCCAGTTCCACCTTGCCCCCCTTGGCCTACACCGGGCCCCAGCTCCCCACTGCTCCCCATCCCCACAATTCCCCACGTATACCTCCTGTGCCCTGAAATACACATCTCCTCCTGTGCCCTGAAATACACCAGCCTCCAGCTTCCCCGACCCACAGTTCCTCTTATGCTCCAGCCACCACGCACACTGGATCCCGACTCTTTCTATATCCCAGATCCATGGCTTCGCCAGCGGCTCAGCTGTGTATCTTGCTCCCAAGACCCTGCTGGGCTCACAAAGAGGTCAGGAACACAACCACAGGTCTGGTTCTGGGCCTCAAAACATCTTGCAATAGCTCAGCCTGCTCCATTCTCACCAGTAGTAGGAGCTCTAAGGTCTTGCAATTGGTGTCCGGCATAGTGAACTGTCCCTCATAAATGGTGGTGCGTGTCTCGGCAAAATGGACCCTGGCCGGGCGACGGTCTCGGTCTGCCTCCAGCATGAAAAGCAGTTCTGGAGACAAGATAGAGTCAGACGTGCATCAACACCCAGCTGGGATGCGAGGCATACTCCCACCATGCACACACCTCAGGGCACACCGCATACGTACGCCACCAAAAACAGCCAACAAACATAAGCACCCAACACTGGCCATATAATCACTGCACAGACCACCAACACACGCACACACACACACACACACACACACAGTTGCCTGCCGCAACTCCTATGTGTGCACACAGTCTACTGCCTGCCATTCAGGTGCATGCTTGTGTGTGCAAACATGCACACACATTACTGTCTACCACTCAAGTTCATGTGCATATTGCCTAACACTCCAGCTCATGCACACTCATCACTATTGCTTGCCACTCAAACTGTGTCCATTCGTGCACTTGTACACACACTCCCTCTGTATTACTCACTGATCTTCTCCTTGTACTTGGGATTCCTGGCGCTCTGGTTGTAGGAGAAGCAGATCTGCACCTTGATGCTAGGGTGGGAGGAGGGAGAAGATTGGGGTGGGGCAGGGAGGTGCTGGGTCAGTATGGTCAGAGCACGATAGGACAGAGCCAGCAGACTAAACCCAGGGATCTCCCTGGCCCATCCACACAGTTAACCCTATGGGGAGCCAGTTCAGGCTCAGCCAGACCCTCTGCTGGTAGAAGAGTCTAGGGAACAGGCCCTTACCAGGAGGTTGGGGTGCACTTGGCTGGGTCCAGCAGGCTGGGGCTTGCTGTGAAGGTCTTGTTCAAAATATTGATGACAGGCCGGGCTCTGGAAAGAGAAGGCAAGCAATGCTCAGTTTGAAAGAAGGAGCAATGCTCAGCACCCACGGGGCTACACTACAATCCCTTTACCTGGGGAAGGGCCTGCTGCCTGAGACCTCCTCGAAGAAGCAGAGGGTGGGGACTTTTGGGTTGGGGCTGCCTAGTGTGAGCTGGAATGGAGTAGCCGCTGTGCTGTTGCAGAGCACCTCTTCACATTAGGTTAAAACTACAAGGGAAATCCAACCTCACAATACTGTGACGTCATTCCATGGTGGAGTAGTTTGATCACATTTATTATTATTAATAAATATTTATATAGCACAGGCAATGTACCTGGTGCTTTACAACTATTGAAGGTAGACAGGGTCCCTGCTCCAGGGGGTTTACAACCTAAGAGAGATGAGGGAGGGGCGACGAGGGATGGGGGCAACAGAGGGAGAGATGATGATACATTCATGAAGGCATGAGGTTGCTGGTACATATGCTTAGCTTAGTTAGATAAAGAAGTATGAACAGAGCAGTGTTTAATAGCCCTCTTCCTGATTTTCCTAACATCACCTTTCCCTGTGTTCCTGCTGCCACCCGATGGACTCTGCCTATCAGGGGGAGCCCTTTCGGTGGCAGCATAAATGTGAGAGTTTTCCCTTAGTGCCCTGTGCACAGCTGTGAATCCTCTGGTTGAGGCTGCCCATTCCCTGTTGATCAGCCATCAGGCGGGGCACAGGGAACACAGCACTGTGCCTGAAAGCTGACAAGAGGGGAACAGGGAAACGGAATCCCCTGGTTGGGGCTTCCTCCTCCCCAACATGCAGCTGTCAGGTAGGGCACAGGGAACCCCGCCCAGGCTGAACTGCTTAATGAAACCGAACAGGCTCCCTTTTCCTTAGTCAATTTCACACGAAGTGGTTCACTCCAGCCTGAGATGTTACTGACGAGGGTAATGGGAGCTTGGTCAGGTTCATCAAATGATTCAGTGAATGGTGGCCTGAACTGACCAATGGGTTTTTTGTTTACTCTTCGTCAAAACCCATGTTTGAATGAACAAACTTAACAGAGACCCCCCGTGGCCTCTGTTAAGGACTAAGCTAAGAATGTGTACCAGCAACCTCATGCCTTAACAAAGACTCCCCCTGTGAAGGATTAAGCTAAGCATGTGTACCAGCAACCTCATGTCTTCATGAATGTATCGTCTCTCCCTCTGTTGTCCCCACCCCGTGTCTCTCTTAAGTTGTAAGCTCCCTGGAACAGGGACCCTGTCTACCTTCAATAGTTGTAAAGCACCCCTCACACCAGATACATTGCTGGTGCTATATAAATATTTAATAACAACAACAACAATAATAATAATAAACATGTGATCAAACTGCTCCACCACAGGATGACGTCACAGTACTGTGGGGTTGTATTTCCCTTGTGGTTTTAACCTAATGTGAAGAGGTGCTCTGCAACAGCACAACGGCTACTCCATTCTAGCTCACACTAGGCAGTCCCAACCCACAAGTCCCCACCCTCTTCTGGAACAGGGGGGCTGGAACAGGTGGCAAGCGTTATGTGTAGACACCTCCACAGTAGCTCAGCTAGATTGTCCTGGGCATGTACAAAACACTCCAGGCTGGGGACCCCAAGGATGGACCATCTCAACCCCAGATCCCTGGAATCCTAATCCCCTAGCCTTGGGCATCTGGGCTGGGCCACTGCAACACTGGCCAGAGGAGTAGGGAGGAACAATGGGCTCTGCCACCCCTCACAGCCAGCCTGACACCGCCTTTTGTACCTCCAACAGGGCAGCTGTCCCTCCAGTCCAGCAAACTGAAGGCAGTTTCACTGTGAGACTGCTGGTGTGATTCCAGATGACATCAACACAATGGGATGCCCGGCTCCACTGGGCCCTGCAGGAATCAATGTTTCAGGCTCACCAGCAGGGACCAAAATTGGAGAGGACCACTCCGAGCACTCCCTTTGTTTTGTCCCATGCAAGGTGTGATCCCAGATGACCTCTCTCTTGTCTTCTGTCTTCCAGCCAGCTATTTCCATCACAAGGTGGAGACCAGACTGGAAGCTTTTATACAGCAGAGCCTGTTGACCCCAAATCTCAAGCTAAGGGGCTGGGGACGTGGCAAGGGGTCTTTTTTCTCTTTGAGGTTGATGGTTCAAGGTTGAAGCAGCCAGAATATTCTGTACAATAACCTGGGAAACCCAAACTTGGCAGATGTTTCTTCCCATCCCAGAGATGTTCCAAACTAAAACACCCCTCCCCGCATTCCTTAAGGAGTGGGGCTGTGGGGCGTAAGGCCACCACGTCTCTAGGGTTCTTGACCCAGAATCCCCAGGCTCCAGGGAAAGACCCAATCTCTCCACGTCAGACAGGGGCACCTGTGGCTGACCCCAGAGAATGGCGGTTCCTGGGGGCAGCATCATCATAAAGGGGGTGGGCATAGGGACTTTCCTGCCCCCTTTCCATTGTGGCCCCACCCCTATGGAACACTATGGTGTCATGACACTACACAAGGGTGAAGTTATATGAGAAAGGGGGATTAACAGCCTATTTGCTTCACGCCTTTTCTGATGTGGCCCTGCCTCCTCTGGGTTTCCTTGCGGAGGAATGTGGCAACCTGAATTTGGGGAGCCCTCTCATACTTGGAGGGGACCAGTTCTGTAGCTCACAGCCAGTGTAGGACAGCTGGATGATAGAGCTGGATGATTATGTCTCCCTCTAACAGAGAGACCCAGGGACGGCAACAACGTGCTACTCCGTTAGCTCAAGCTCTAGGCTCAGTTCCCATGCCACCAAACTTGTCCTCACCTGAGCAACACAACTTTCTCGCTCAAGCTCCCCACCAGCAGGTCCGGGTAGGAATTCCCATCCACATCCAGCCCGCCGCTGAGGGAGTAGCCAAAATTCTGGATGCCGGAGGGGCTCAGCTCTGCTCCGCTAATAACCTGTGGGGACAGGAGATGGAGGACACTCAGGCCCTGTCTGTCACTGCTGTGATGAGGAGTCATACCCTCCCAAGAAGAGTTGACAACATAGGAGCCTCTCTTGTACACTGCCCCCTTATGGAGGCAGAGGGGACAGCACAGTGTCCCTACCTGTCGGGGCTTGTCCACCAGCCCCCCTGAGCTGCTGTGGTAAATGTAGACCTTCCCTGCACCCTCGAATGGGGCCCCAATGGCGATGTCTGTGGGGAGGAGAGGAAAGGGTCACATGGGATTCACCCCACATCTCCCACCCCCCACCTCTCAGCAGAGGGAAACACCACAGCCAGCTTCAAACCCATCCCCTTATAATCTCTAAACCCTACACACCCCAAGCCAACCCTATTCTCCCATGAACCACAAGGCATCTTCATACCAACCCCTTGAAAACCACAACGTCCCCCCAAAACCACTGACCCTTCCCCACATCTTCCTACACTCCTCAGAGCCAGCCCAATATCCCCAAACTAATCCCTAATCTTCTTGTACCCTACATCACTCCATCACCTATCTTTCTGTACCCATTATCTCCTACAACCCTAAATCTTCTGAACCTTAACATTCCATGACCCTCATTCCACCCACTCCACACTTGAGACACCCTAGAGTCAGCCCTATCCTCTTCAAACCTCCCAATTCCTCAAACTCACAGAACTCCAAAACCCCACCATCCACTTTCAACTCTTACTATAAACAGTAAGCTTTATCCCACACCAAGCCAGCCCTATATCCCCCTTAACCAAAAGGGTATCCTCAAACCATCTCCCTGTATCCCACGCAACCCTACCCCCTCACACCTTCCTATACCCCCTTGGGCACAAATGTATCCTGAACCTAGCTTGCTGTACCTCACCCCCCCACCCCCTCATATCTCCCTCTGTCTTCTAAATGTATTCCCCTACCAAGCCATTTCTATACCCCTTAACCATAAGCCCACCCTTTACTTCCCCAAACCTCACATCCCCCTTACCAGAGTCATCTGTATATCCCTTAAACCCTTTGCACCGAGTCACCCCAAAACCCACAATGTCCCAGAACCATCACCACCCTACAGCCATTCCTTTATGGACCTCACGTGCCAGACCACCCCCAAGCCACACTTGATGGTTCTTTACATCCCCATAAACCCACAGCTCTCCTAGGACCACTCTCTATTGACCCCAATAAAGCACCATACCCTTGTATTTACCAAGGAATGCACAATCTATGATGCAATTCCCTTAGCACTCTGATCTTGCCTCATGCCCAGGGTCGTTGATGCTACCCGTTTCCCATACCCAGTGACCGCCCAAGACACTCCAAGCTCAGTGAAGTAGAGGGGGTGGCACTCCACCTTGGAACCCATCTTGATTGATGTCTCCAATGCTGTCAACAGCAAAACCAAAGGCAGAGCTGGTCGGTCCCTTCAGAACCAGGCTGGGTTGAGTCTGGAAGCTTCCAGCATCATTCATGAAGACATAGATGGCCCCACCCACCTCCTGCTTCCGCTCAAAGTAGTATGGGGCTCCAATGAGTAAGTCCTGCCACCTGCCACAGGGGAGAGAAGGGAGTTGGGGTTAGGGGGCTATGGTCAAGAGGTAGCAGAGGAAGAACTGGGACATGGCTGACTGGACTTCTTGTAAGCTGGAGACCCTCCTCTCTCCAGGTCAGAGTAAGAGAGCCCCTCATGGCCCAAGGGTACAGAGCACTCTTTCAAGGTCAAAGTTGCAATGATTCCTTCTTTCAAACTTAAAGTTACAGAAACCCCACCCCTGAAGGTCAAAGCTGCAGAGAACCCTTTGCCTCAAGTTCAAAGCCATAGGAGTCTTCAAGGTCAAGGCTACGTCACTCACTTTCTCCAAGGTCACAGCTATGGAGACGCTGCCACACTCCTATGCGACTGAAACTCCCATTCAAGGAAGCCCCCCTCCCTGGATCCATGGAGGCCAAGCTGGACTCACCCATCATTGTCCAGGTCAGCCAGGGCGATGGAGCTGCCAAAATAGGAGCCCACCTGCTCTCCAGGCAGTAAGAATTTCCTCGTGAGGGTGCTCGGACGCTCAAAGGCCATCAGGACCACGGCTCCTGTGTGGTTGTAGCGGGGGGCACCAGAGACCAGGGTGACGCGATTTCGTGGGTTTAGGATGGAGGTGCCTGCCTGGACAGTGTAGCCTGGAATCACAGATGCCAACAGAGGCAGGTGAGAAGGCCAGTTGGAAATACAGGTAACAAGTAACAAAGTAACAACTAGCAGCTGGCTACATAGCCTGTAGCTTTAACAAGTATGCACAGAGCTAAAAGTGCTTCCCAAAAGGTCAGGGCTGTTCTATCTACTCCATTTGCAAATGGGGAAACTGAGGGAGATTCCAATCTTCAAGTTCATGGGGCTCTGGAGGGGGTAAAATCAACATGGTGCCCTGACCCCTACATGAGAGCAAGCGTGCTAGATAGATCCCAAGAATCCTACCTTCTGAAGCCAAGGCTCCTTGGTTGGAACCACCAGATCTCATGCCCCTCCCAGAGCTGGGAAAAGAACCCAGGAGTTCTGACTCCCAGCTACCTGCCCTGCTCCAACATACCCTCCCAGAGCTGGGGGGAGCCAGTGTAACCTAATGGCAGGGATCCGAGTTGACTGCACCAAAAAATCTTAAATTCTGCAACCAATGAAGCCAAATTCTGCAAATTCACCAAGAGCATTAATATTTGCATAATTAACTTGATTTGCCTAACTATGCATGCTGGGAAGCAAATTTGCAATAGGTTTGACATAGAATCACAACTTTGCTAGTCAAACACAACTCAAATCCTCTGGAATTTCAGCACCTCCCTCATGCAAACATAGGGCCTTCAGACCCCACCCACCCACAATTCATCTCCCAGGGGCCGATTTACCCTCGGGTCATGGTCAGGATTGGCTGATTCTGCGAGGATTGGCTAATTCTGCGAAAATCACTGCAAATTGCAGCAACGCAGTCAACTCGGGTCCCTGCCTAACGGATAAGATGCTGGATTTGGACCTGGGAGATCAGGGTTCAAATCCCTTCTTAGCCATGAAATCACTGGGTAGCCTTGGACAAGTTGCTATCTCTCAGCCTCAGTTCCCCATCTGTAAAATGGGAATAATAATGACCTACCTCACAGGGGTTTTGCGAGGGTGAACTAGATTAAAATTGTAAAAGACTTGGAATTCTGAAAGCACCCTAGAAATAACAACAACCCAGGAGTCCTGGTTCCCACCCCTGCTGGCCGTGCCCCCTCTCTGATCTGTTGGAAGTGGAGAGGATGTTTAGCTCCCTGGAGCCCTGGGCTGGGGGTTACCTATGTAGATGTTGCCATTCTCCATGTCCGGGTAGGAGAATTCAACAAGATCCCAGTTTTCTCGCTCAAGGGCGTAGTTAGTTCCTGTAGTGAGGAGGGAAGCAGAGGCTATTTGAGTCAGAGGCAGGCAGAGCTGGTGAGCACTTGTGTTGCTAAGATAATGCAGAGCTCTCTAGCTCGCCAATCCCTTTCCTTCCAGTATCTCCTGAAACACCAGTAGAGAGAGAGAGAGAGAGAGTCCAGTTTATTGCTGAAGCTGGCAAAGCATCCAAGGCAGATGTGGTGACACCTTGGGTCATAGGGCCCCATTGATTCTGCAACCCTCCCGCCCCAAATTCTGTGATTATTCAAATCTTGATGCAAAACTCTTGCTCTCTCTTTTATATCTGCCTATCAATTTTTCATTCTTCATCCTTTACTAATCATGAGTCTAGTATATGTATATGTGCACAGAGTCCAACTAGTGTGTGTGTGTATATTTGTTAACATTTATAATTTTCAAGGTTTATTTTTTTGGGGGGTGGGGGAACCAATTTTTCAGTTTTGCACCAACATTTTAAGTTTTAGTTCTTTCATTCTCTCGCAAAATGTGAAAAACACCCTTTTGGTTTTGAAATGATTACTATCAATGAAAAGGTGAAGAATGAAAAATGGATGGCAAGATCCATTTTGCTAAAAGAGACAGCTTTGTATCAAAACTGGCATAACTTTTATCAGTTTGCATAATTTATTCTTCTTGCAAAATCTGGAAAAATGTTTAGCAGAATAGACAGGGCTGGCTCATCTTCTGGTGCTGAATGTGCTGTAGAGACACTGGGGCTATTCCCCACCATCTCGCCAGAAGGTAGGAGAAACATATTTGCCCACACACCTGCGAGTCCCCCCCACCTTCTCTGCCCCAGGCTCAATCTCAGAATCCTGGTCAAGTGTCTTGACCACGCCGCTACCTTGAAGTTGTCCACAACCCTAACAGCAACATGATTCCGACTGGCTATTCCCCAGCTGCTTAAAGCCTTGACGGGAAAGAGGGCTACATTTATCTAGTTTGTCCTGCCAATACTAAAGCAACGTTGAGATGACTAGGGGGCACCATTGCTACTGGCACACTGAAATGGGGAGAAGGACTATAGTGGGCAAGGGAGAGTGGTGCTCACAGTGACACAGACCTTGCCAGTTGTAGGCACCAGGTGCCCCGAAGTAGACGATGTTGGCAGTGAAGCCACCGCTGGTCCCCAACTGGCACATGCCTGTCTTCTTGTGATCTGTATGAGCATTGCACATCTCGTTGTGGTAGGTCTGCCAGTCATCCTGCTGGTTGAGGCGAAGGTCATTGCCACGGATATAGCATCTGCCCACCATGTGCCGTTGATCCTCCTTGCCTGACCACGAGACCTTGGTGTAGCGGTGAGCGCAGGCCTGGAAGAGCCAAGAGCATGTATGCACCCTTTTAGGCCACGTCCACCCCACAGTGGTACTATGGGGTGAGATATTAGGGTAGACACCTTGCTGGATGCTTTGAGCCAGAAAGAGGTGGGGCTGCACCGAAAGGGGGACAGAATAAACCCCTTTCTGACATGGCCCCACCCCTTTGTAACTTCATGACATCACTATTCTCTGAAGGGGCAGGGCTACATCAGAAAGGGGATGGGCAAAGAGTCTCTCTCACCCCCTTTCTGATGTGACTGTACCATTTTGGGATGTCATGGCACACTGAAAGAGGCTGGGTCATGTCAGAAGGGGTAAAGCAAAGGGACTTATCCTGTCCTTTTCTGACATGGCTACGATTACCCTTTTGGAGCACTGTGACATCATGACGCTCTGCAGAGGGTGGGGCCATGATGGAAAAGGAATAGGATAGCCACACCCCATTTCCAATGTGGCCAAACCCAGACAATCTGGGGAACTAGAGACTCCACTGGACCCTGGAGTCTCCGCATCAAATCTGAGAAGTGGCAACCCTATTTGCTACCTTGTGGCACAGCCATGTGAGGTGTCCACATGGGTGGGATCGGTCCCTCTTAAAATGGAGCGACTCCCCACACAATCGCTGCACATACGGACTACACCCACCATGACATGGTGGCAAGGAATGTGGCCACTTTCTTAGTGGTGTGGCAAGCCACTCTTCACCCAAAGCACAAATGAAGTCTTAGGTCATGTTCTGATAAAGAGAGGTAAACCGAAGTATCTATTTTGATTTAATTAACCAGTCCACTTTGGTAGCGTTCAAATGAACAGTGTAAACTGAAGTAGTATCGTGTCAGTTTCCCCCTCGCTGAGATGTAGACCACATTCACATGTACAAAATTAAACCGCTATCAAAGCCAAAGCACTTATTCAGGTTTAAGTGACTCACTTTGGTATCATTCATACTGCACTCCCAAACCAATTTACCACCTGCCCCCAGTGGTCCAACTACATTGAATTAACGGTTCATCAGAACATGGCATTAGGGTGGATTCAGATGTCCCAATTACTACCCATGGGTCTCAGCAACACTCCCATCTTCTTTCCCTCGTTCTGAGCACACACCCCTTCAGAACTCCCAGTTTCAGTTCAGTCCATGGAGCTTGTGCTAGTTTTTAAAGTGGCCTGCAGGAGGGAAAGCTTCCCCCACACCTATTTGAGAGGCTGCTGCTCCCTCCCATCCAGCCAAAGGGGCTAAGATTTTAGCTCATTGGTTCAGTCCCAACAGGTGACCCAGCTAGAAGTGTTATTCCACCCAGAGGGTTCTGGGGTAGAGCAGAAAAGTCTCCTAAGAAAGCACAGCTGGTCTGGATGAAGCTGATTACAGCCGCCTCGTCCTCCAACAACAAGGGGCAGAGTCATTGACGTCCCTATTTCTGTCCCTTAAGGGACACGGTCTCTCTGCTAACAGCTTCTGTTATCCAAATGGGCATCTGGAATTTCAGCAAACTTAATTCCAAGCCTTGTTAATGCAGTGGGAAGACGAGCCCACAAAGCTTGGGGGAAAAGATGTTGGAGAAGCCAGGGAGAGAGGGGAATGTGTGTCAAGGGTGTAGGCATGAGCCATGGGGAGGAATGCTTGTGTAGGTGTGCGTGCAGACACAAGGGGCAGCATGCGTGGAAGGTGCGTGTTTCTATGGATATGCGTAGATGCTCAAGAGAGTGTTATTAGACGTTACGCTAGCTGCACATTTCAGGTCTGAAACATATCACTAACATACCATCTGAGAGAACGTGGTTGCACGTTCGTTCTGCATGTAGCTGCTGTGGCGGGCAATGAGGCTGAGGGGAGATGTCTGTTTTAATGAGGATGAGACTGAAAAACTGTGTGTACGAGGGAGGGGGTAGTGTGAGTTTGTGCACTAGGGAGGGTGGCGAGTGTGAATGTGTGTGCGAACAAGGGGGGCAATGGGGAGTGCAAATGTCTGTTAGGGGGGTTGGTGGGGGAGTGTGAAGGAGCAGGGGGTAGTGTGAGAGAGTATGAGGGAGCTGCGGGAATGTATCTGTGGGCATTTATTTGGAATATATTGTGACCCCTCACAGGCTCCTAATTCCTCAACCTCACCAAAACCTTTCAGTCTGACCTTGCCCTGAAGTCCAGGTTTGCTTGTGTAAGTGTGTGTTCTTGTGTCAGGATGTGCGTGGGTGCAGGCAAGCATGCTGATTTGGGGGTAAGATCCCCCAAAATGGCAGCCTGACCAAGCCAAAGACTGACTAAACCAGACCAGGAAGAGTAAATCCTTTGCTAGAGTTGAATGGAGGGAAGGACACTGGCACTCTCTCCCTGCTCTGGGCCAAGATTTATCTCCAAGTGTTAATTCAAGGAATTCCATGGTGTTCCATCAAGAAAGCTCTCAGTCCTGGGGCTTTTGATCAAGCTGGTTGCTGCTGAAAGGCAGGCAGTCAAAGGCTGGAAATAGAAACTGAGCCATGGCTGCAGGCAGGGGACAAAACATTCAATGCCCCAAGTAGCAAAGGCAGCTGAGATAAAGTGAAATGGGCTGGGGAGACACACAGAGGGCTGTGCAAAGCAACAGCACAGCAGAGTGGTGCTTATTTTGCACTGGTGCAATGGGGGTACCAGGCAATGGAGAAGCCAGCTGGCCCAGAGGCCACAGTGATGGGCAACAGATGCATAGGATTCTGTCCCTAATTGCCCTGAGCAGAGCCCTGGCAGGACACCGTTTGAGCACTCCCTGCTTGGCCCTATTCCACTCTTGTTCGGGATTGCTTTATGCTCCTTCCCACACACCCTGGGCTGTGGGCCACAGACAGAGCTGCTGGCAAAGAGGCTGTTGCCCTGTGGAAAGTGGAAAGGGGAGGGTGTGATCAGTGACAGTCTGGTGGAAGGAGCTATTACGAAATGCAGGGTGTGTACATTAGGGGGGAGGGTGGGGTGTGAAGAAGGGCTAGTGGGAATGGAATGGAGGGATCTCAGATCTTGATATACAAGACTCTGCTGCTTGAGCTAAATGATTTCTGCCACATAGCTCAGAGAAGTAGCAGCCAAGTTGTGATTCTTTGCGTGATCCAGTGTCACCACTAGAAGGGGACAGAGAACCATGGCTTTTGTGCAGTCCAGTGCCTGCCACCACTAGAGGGGGAAGAGCATCATGGCCTTCACGGACAAAACCGCAGCCTCTGCATGGACTACACATTCTTTCTGTCACATTCAGACACATTCTTTCTGTCTGTACCTATTCACAGACCCCTCTGTAGCACAATCCTGTTAACAAAGGGCAAAAGAGAAAAAGGTCCTGGGTGACCTTCCAGCTCTTGAAGATTCTTCCCATGCTCTATGATATTCTAGCATAGCCTACTCACCAGCACTCTCCCAGAGGGCTGTCTCTGGCTAGCTATTGTCACCCCCAGCCACATGTCGTCAATGATGTTCTTACCAGGATCACCTGGGGACACAAGGAACAGAGAACCATGACCCCACAGAAAAAATGACATCAGGGACAGCTTCCCCCAAGCAGAGCCCAATCAGGCAAAGTCTAGACTCCATCCATCCCTCAAAAGTAATGGGTGCTAGAATATCAATGCCATGATCCCTGCCCTCACCCTCTCCCCACCAATGAGGGGTCGGATTCCAGATATCCCTCTAGCCCGGAGTGGTGGAGTGCTCTCTATAAGGGGCAGGGCTGGGGGAATGCCCAGGACTAAGTACACAGAGCGATAACTTGAAACTGGACCTGACCATGGGGGACAAGAGAGTGAGAATGCGGAGCTAAATAGCACGCTGAGGTCAAACTGACACAGGTGATCAGACTCCAAATGTGTCCTAGCACCACTGCTAGAGGAGAGCAGAGCGCCACAGCCTCTGTGTAAGCTACTGGCAGTGGGTGACCATGTCCTGGGTGGCCTGTACCGACCCATTACATTGATCTGGGGGGAGGGAAGGGGGCAAGCCTGTCCTTTTCTTACATTTTGACAACACTTGCCCTTCTCATAGGGGGCAAGTAACCCAGGGCCACAGACACATGGCACAGACAGACACAGACACTTTCCCTCCCTGCGGGGCACTGCTTTGGGAAGGCGTAAGCATTAACTTCAAGGGGAGGAAAAGGAAGGGGCTAGCAGGAGGGATGCGACTCTGGAGATTCCATCCCTCACCTTGCTACTGCTCTCCTCAGCAGAGCCAGCATGACAGGAAGGAAGGGTGACTGAGGAGAGAGGAACATCCTGTGCTTGGGGAGGGCAAAGCAGGGGGCGGAATGACAGGGGGAGGGGGCTTCTGGGGCTAGGCTGCCACCCCTTTCCTTATTCTGGTTCATCACCCATTTGCTAATATAGCCTCGTCGAGTTGAATTCCCCTGTGATCCAAGGAGAGGGTAGGGATGTGGGGGGCAGGTGGGTGGCGGGTTGGAACAGTGAGGTTATGGGGAAAAGAGGAAGGAAATCCTACTTTGCCCTCCTTTCCTAACGAGCAGTTGTTGGGTGCAGCTTTTAAAGAGGCAACACCTCCCCCCCCCCACCACCCCTAGCCTCCTCCACTGCTCCCCCTGGAAAATCTTACAACACAGAGTGAAGGAAGGAATCTGAGGACAGTACCCCCTGCAGGCTGGGTAGAATTTAACACCTCCCACAAACTCCCCAGGATAGGATGAGCCTACGTACTTTCCTCCTTTATGTCCACTCGATCACAGTCGTCGGTGTCAGCGCTCAAAGGACAGGCATACATGGAACCTGTCCTTGTGGTATTCACCGTCCCAAGAGCTATATCCTGTGGAGCCCCTGTCAGCAGCCTAGCAAGATAAACAGGGTTAAACTGTAGTTCTCTATGAGGACAGGAGTCATCATACTTTCCAATCACACATACACACACCCACCTGCAGAGTTTTCAAAGGCCTAATCTGTCAGAGCTACTGTACTACTAATAGAGGCTAGTAAGGCTTTGTGTAGCAAGGTGACAGGGGCACAGCCTGTGAGTGGAAGAAAATGTCTTCTTTATAGCTTCCCCAAATCTGGTAGCTGCACCAGTGACATCACTGTCTTGTGTCCCTCGGGCTACCCATCACTGGGGGCTCAGCCCCCAAACTCATTGCCCCTCTATCTGTTGGACTGCCCATCATTGAGAGATCAGCCCTGTTCCCTCCCCTCCCCCCTCCCCACTACACCTGCATCAAACGGTTGCTGAGGGATTACCCCTTCTGACTGCAACACTGAGGGATCAATCCATCTGACCCCACCCCACTGCCCCTGCCATTCAAACTATCTGTAACCGAGGGAATCGCTCCATCACTCCTGCCCCATTGCTCTTCAGTCAGACTGTCCGTTAACGAGGCATCCTCCCCAGTCCGTCGGTCAGAATGTCACTGAGGTATCTCTCCTAACAAGCCTGCTGCTTCTGAGCTGGTCAGATTCTCTAACAAAGGACTAGCCCCTGACCCCACTGCACCTCTAAATCAGATGGTCACCAAGGGAATCCCCCGTACACATCACAGTCCTATCAGAAAGACGGAGAGATCAGTCTTCCTGGCACCACTGTCTAAATCAGTCAGTGTCAATGAGGAATCAGCCTCAGCACCATAGCACCTGTCAGTCAGACTGTCCATCACTGAGGGATCACCTCCAAACCCATTGCCCCAGTTATACTGTACATCACCAAGAAATCAGTGCCGCTGACCCCCCACTACTCCTGTCAGACTGTTCGTCATTGAAGGATTGCCCCTCCCACCAAGTTCCACTGCCTCGGTGTCACTCAGACTGTTGTTCACAGATGGCTCACTCTCCTGAGTAGTACTGAGGAATTATCCCTCTGACCCCATTGCAAGAATCCCTGTCTATAACTACTGATTGTACAGTGCCAGGTACATCGCAGGTGCTATAGAAATAATAAATAAAATAAATAATAATAATAATAATACTGAAGGCTTGACTGGACCTCCCCACCTCCCAGTTCTATTGCAACTGCATCAGTCCAAATGTCACAGAGAAGGGATTGCTCCCCCACCCCATTGTCAGTCAGACTGTTACTGCCACTGAGTCAGACTGTCACCAACTGCTCCCCCACTCCAATCCCGTTACCCTTGCATTAGCTATGCTGCCTATAACCAAAAGCAGGTATTATGGCAACACTCTGGATCCGTTTACATAGTTTCACTTGCTCCCTTTTTTCATTTAGAACGTCAGCAGGAAGCTGGGTTGCCATGGTTACATATTATTTAGGAGGGGGGGCAGGAATTGTTTGAACAGACTGTCCCAATATTAATTTGTAACAGGCACCGGCTCATGCAAGCTGCTTATCCTGTGGCCTAGACAACAGATCGCTCCTATCCTCCCTGGCACCAACACAATCCAAACTAGAAGGGATCCTAATTTTTAGTAAGATGAGGTAAGTAATGGGTGGGGGCAAGTAAGCTAGGATGGAGGGGCAAATGCAAACCCTATTACATCCTTGCCTCACACTACTGTTTCCCATTTAAGGAGCGCACCAAGTCAATGGGTGTTTTTACACACACATTTCTCCTGCATGTTTGCTGTTACATCCTGAACTTTCTGTGTGTCTAAATCACTCACCCAGATCTTAAACATCTGGCTCTTTGAACTTCTGCCTAGAACTTCTACCAGAACTTGTGTGTGTAAAAAGTTTCCTTGCAAACTGCTTTGCTCCAGGCACCTGTGGTCACTTGGTTTCCATGGCAACCCCTTACATCGACAGCTGTGGCTACTTTAGGCTGCCTCAGGGCAGTGTGTGTGTGAAGAATGCATCCGGAACTTACTTGTGGACTTGTAAACCCAGAAGACTGAAAGACCAGCACTTTAAGGTGTGTGTAAAAATGCCCAATATAGGTGCCACCAGGAGGCACTACTGGATGTTAATTAATTCCCCCATAATTAGGGTGGCCAGATCAAAATTTCAAAAATAAAGGCCTCTGAAGCTGTGCAGGGCTCTGAAATAAGGGCCACCTGTTATGTTCTATGGAGCCATGGGGCTCTGAAATAAGGGCCATCTGGGAAGCCTACCCATAATGTCCATCCGCAAGGAGACTGTTTCTAAGGTCAAGGAATCAGAGAGGAAAGAAACTGATGTTTGATCCTACACAGATTGCCAATTCTTCTGCCACAATGAGTTTTTTTGCCTATTTCAATGGTAGTAGGGACGTCCCCACACCCATTAAGCTATCATGAACCACAGTGAACTCCATACTGGGTCCACATATTAGAAGAAGGGGAAGGGGGCACTTGGCTTCTTTGTTTTACCCCCATCCTCTGCTAAGGAGTATTTCCCAAGTTGTCTATAACAAAGGGGTTTGACATAAGGAATCTACAGATGTGTGAATGAGGATGCCCCTGAACTACACAGGGTATGCTTTGGTGCAAAACTAATTGCCTGCCAGGATGTAATCCATAGATAAGCTTGGCCCTCATCCAGACCCTTAGCCCCCTTCCCACTCCTGCCACCCTGCAGGAGGAAACCCAGAAGGGGATGGACCATGTTGGAGGGGGTGGGCAAAAGGGAAGTCACACCCCTTTCTGTCATTACTCCACCCACTCCAGACCGCTGTGATGTCATGATGCTCCACATGGGGCAGAGTAAAAGGGCTGTTATGCCCACTTTCTGATGTAACCCCACCCTCGTGGAGTATGAAAACATCACTATTATTATTATTATTATTATTATAAGCATTTATATAGCGCCAGCAATGTACCTGGTGCTTTACAAAGAATAAGATTTTTATTTATTTATTTGTTTGTTCAATTTATACCCCGCCCCTCCTGAAAACAGCTCGGGGCAGCTTCCAACCATAAAAAACAATACAATATATAAAACCATTAAAAACATATACAATATCAAATATTAAATATTGAACAGGGCCTGGGAATATTTAAACCAAATAGGGTAAGGAAGATAAGCCATTAACCCACCAACTCCCTCCCCCAAAGTCCTGGGCGAACAGTCAGGTTTTGCATCTTCGCTGAAATATCAAGAGGCTTGGGGCCAGGCGAGCTTCCTCCGGAAGGGAGTTCCAAAGACGTGGCCTGGCCACCGAGAATGCCATCTCCATTGTGGCCCCCCGCTTAACACGGGGACCTCCAAGAAGGCACCCCCAGCAGACCGAAGGAGCCGCTCCGGGGCGCGGAGGGTGAGGCAGTCCCTGAGGTATGAGGGGCCGAGACCGTGAAGGGCTTTGTAGATCAATACCAACACCTGGAACCTGGCTCGGCACGCTATCGGCAGCCAGTGGAGAGCACGGAGCACGGGTGTTATTTGCTCCCGACGCCCCGTCCCCGAAAGGAGACGGGCCGCTGCATTCTGCACTAGCTGCAGCCTCCAAACCAGGCACAAGGGAAGCCCACGTAGAGCGCGTTACAGTAGTCCAGCCTCGAGGTGACGAAGGCATGGATGAGGGAGGCCAGGTCCGGTCTGGAGACGAACGGACGCAGCCTCTGTACCAGATACAACTGGCGAAAGGCAGCCTTTGCGACTGCCTCCACCTGCCGCTCTAGAGGGAGATCCGCGTCCAACACCACCCCCAGACTCCGGACCTGTTGAGCTACAGGAGGGTGAACCCCCCCAATCAGGGGGGCTGACACCTCCCTCGCTCGCCCCACCACCATCACCTCCGTCTTATCGGGGTTGAGCTCCAGTCTGCTCTGCCACATCCAATCCGCCACGGCCTCCAAACACTGGGATAGCACCGAGATAGCAGGGTCTGGATCCGTTGAAAAAGAGTGGTACAGCTGAGTATCATCAGCATACTGGTGACATCGCACCCCGAACCCTCTCACGACCTCCCCCAAGGGCTGCATATAAACGTTAAATAATAACGGAGACAGAATAGAACCCTGCGGAACGTCGCATCATAAAGCGCGGGAGCAAGATGTCTCATCCCCCAGCACTACCAGTTGGCTTCTCCCCGAGAGGAATGAACGGAACCATTCAAGAACAGTCCCATCCAGACCCCCCAGGTCACGCAACCGTCTCAACGGCAGCCCATGGTCCACGGTATCAAAAGCGGCCGAGAGATCTAGCAGGATGAGAAATGTTGAACATCCTGCATCCATCTCCCGGCAGAGATCATCGACCAAGGCCACCAACGCCGTCTTGGTGCCGTAGCCGGGGCGGAACCCAGACTGAAACGGGTCCAGGAAACCGATGTCATCAAGATGCACCTGGAGCTGGAGTGCCACCGCCCGCTCAATAACCTTCCCTAAAAAGGGAAGGTTAGAGACAGGTCGGTAACTGGCGAGTGTATCCACGTCCAAGGATGGTTTCTTCAGCAGGGGGCGCACCACAGCCTCCTTGAGACTGGGCGACAACCTCCCCTGCTTCAAGGACGCATTCACTACCCTCGCCAGCACCGTCCCCAACGTCTCCCTGGAGGCTTTCACCAACCAGGACGAGCATGGATCAAGTTTGCAACAAGTGGCCCTCACAGATCCCAAGACATCCACCGCATCGGCCGGCGTCACTTCCTGAAACTCCCCCCACAAAGATGGACCAGACGGGGCCTCCATCACCTCGCGCTCTGTATCTACTGCCCCCAATCCCGTGGCAAAGTTGCTCTGCATCCGAGCGATCTTGTCTGCGAAGTAGGTGACAAATTTCTCACAGCGGGCCTGGGACAAGTCCCCGTCCAGGTGGAGCGAGGCCGGACTAACCAGCCCCCGCACCACCCGAAACAGCTCCGCTGGAC
>QEPC01014734.1:1425077-1447510 GCA_003113815.1 Sphenodon punctatus | reverse complement strand
GGGGGGGGGGGGGGACAACACGGAGGTGGAGGGGGGAGTAGAGGTGGATGGAGTGAGCCTCAAAAGGAGAGGAAGGAGAGAGAGGGGGAGGGGTTGAAACTGGCAGGACGAGGCGAGGAGGAGGCCTACGCCACCTTCGGCACGGGGCTGGTGGGAGAAGATCTCCATAGGAGAGGGTGGCAGGGGTGACAGAGTCAGTGGGGGAGATCCAGGTTTCAGTAAGGGCAAGAACATGAAGGGAGCGAGAGAAGAAAAGATCATGGATATAGGGGGCTTTATTAGCAGAGGAGCGACAGTTCCAGAGGGAACAGGAGAACGGGAGTTGATCAGGGGGGAGACAGGGAACGGGGATAAGATATGGGGAAGGGGGTGATGGGATCGGCGGGAGATGGGCACTGGGTCAGAGGAGGAGGTGTGGGGACGAGAGATTATAGGTTTAGAGGGAGGCAGGAGGAGGGGGGAAAGAAGTAGGGGGAGAAGCAAGTGAGAGGGAATGGAGAGAGATGGGACACGGGGAGAGAGGGGGTGAGAGAGAAGGACAGGCATCTTGGATGGTCAGTTGTGGGGGGGAGGAGGGTTGGGTCTTGCGGTTGTGATGATCGCTGCCTCCACCGCCTCCCCTCCTCCACAGGGGAGCCATGTCAGAAAGAGGGCGGGAAAGTCCCTACAGCCTGTCCCCTTTTTGATGTGGTCACCCCTGGAATCCCTGATTTTCCTGGTTAGCCGGGACACTCTGCTCTGATTTGGAGAAATCAGGGCTGGACCCAGATTCTAGAGATTCCGGGTCATAACACGGAGTCTCCAGGTCAAATCCGGAGAGGTGGCAACCCTAGCTATAAGCTTTGCTCAGCAACTCATGCCCTCCATCCAAAGCAAGCAAGCAAGCCAGCCAGCCCATGCCTGGCACAGCTGGTCCTACACACTGGGACCCTCCTACTAATAAATCTATTTTTCAGTCCCTCTCTGGGTTTGACCTGGTGACACTTTTTTGCATGTTGATTTCTGTCATTTTAGTTCCAATACTACACATAGCAGAGAGTGTAAGGAGAAAACTCCAATAGAGAGAACACAGTTAAGGATGGGTCTCTTTTTACAGAGTCCCTTCCAGGAACAGACACCTCTCTCCGCCCCCTCCACGCAGAAGCAACAAGTTTCTGCCTAAATATTTAGGTTGGGGAAAGTGTGTCAGGAAAATTTATGGATCCAGAAAGCTCAAGTATTTCAGACGTTTCCTTATTTACATTTTTCATTAGCAAGCCTCCTTTCTAGCACAGGGGTGAGGGGATCTTTGGCATATGGGGGGGGGGGGCATATCTATATTGCAGCTGTTTTTTATTTGGGTGCCTTCCAATTCCTGAATCTGGCCCATGAATTCAGTCCCTACCTTCAGGTACTGAAAGAGTGAGCTTTGGGGAAGGAAGCAGAGATAAAGACATGCAATAGGGCATGGATCCAGGGCACAGATCAGGGGTGGCTAAAGTTCAAACCCCCCCAAAATCTTCATATGGCCAAGAGTCAAAAGACACATTGGACTGACTACGCCCAAGCAAAATACCCTAGTTATGCACACAAGCAAACAACCTTTTCCTGACACCCCTGTCGCACACACACACACACACACACATCCACATCCTCATGCACACACATAAACTTGGGCAGGGACTAGGGAGGGTCCCCTTCCCCCTCCTTCTCTGTTTTTATGTCCCTGCTCCAAAGCACCTTGTCAAGGGGGAGAAACAGGTTTAGCCCCACTCCCAAAGTCCAACATTTATTTAGAGCCAGCTCATGGGCTGTAATAGCATTGCAACAGAGCTAAGACCTAAGAGAGTCCATAAAACATTAAGCACAGCAGCAAACAAACTAAAATAAGTCTGCAAAGAAGCGCAAAATGTGAACTAACCAAAATATAATCAATTAATGTTATCCTAGAAATAACTTCTCCTAAATTGCTACCGATCAAAGGACCCATGGTTTCCTAATCTTGCCAGTGACCCAGGCAAAACACATTATATATAAGCCAGAAGGATGGGACTCGGGGAAGGGGTTAGTTTTAAGGTGGTGTTTAAATCTTGTACTTTATGGGCAATGGTGGGAGGGTGAAAGGGTGAGTTTGTGAGGGATGTGACCTGGGTGGCAAGTCTAGGGCAAGACTCCCATGGGTGAATGAGCAGGAATAGGGTGGGAAGGTTTTAGGGTTAACCATGGCACTTCTGGGAGGGGAAAACTGGGTTTGGGAAGAGCTTCCTTCGGGTGAAAGACAGAAGAGTGGGAGAGGGATTTCTGTTTATATGTATTTTAATTAAGATGGTTGTTTCCCCTCCCTCAAGTATTGTAAATCTTGGAGACAATTCTGGGATAGGCCTGGGTACAAATATAGAATAATAATAATAAAAGGGTTACCACTAGCCAACAGAGACCCAATCTTCTGAATGAGAATGGACTAAAAGTAGGGCTAACCACTTATCTCACAGAATAGAAGCAGGCAAATAGGTACTGTAAGAGATCTCCAGTCTCTGCACTACAGGGTCATAAATCAGATGATGTATCACCTCCTGGGGTGGTGTCTCACTAAGACTGCTGAATACACGGATTGAAATCTTAGAGCAATAAACACTGTTCTTACCCAGCTGTCCTTCAGAGCTGCAAAACAGAATTCCAGTCAGTGTGACCGTTTTATGGTAGGACACCCAGAAGATTGTCTGAGGGACCGTACCACAGCAAGATCTTCCTAAACCTCAATACCTAAAGATATCTGCGTCACTAAAGATAGAAAGGTAGGGGTGGTCAAAGTTCCCAATGCCAAGAGCCATGCACCAATATGTCTGAGAGCCACAAGACACGCACGCACGCCTCTCCTGCTTTGTGACTGGCTGGCAGAGATAATGTTCTGTGGTCCTGGCTTCCGAGGAGTAGCTGTGATTTAGTTGTTGCAATGAAGACGATACAGGACCATTAAGGTATTATTATTATTATTATTATTATAGCGCCAGCCATGTGCCTGGTGCTGTACAGAAACATAGACATAGACGCGGTCCCTGCCTGTGGTAGGTAGTGAGGGGCCCAGGACAACCCCTGGCCCAGAGTCACACCTGAACTGACCAAGAGCTGCATGCATCTGGTGTGCTTTCCCTTTAGATATAATCCAATCACACTTGAGGACCAAGAATGGATGCCACAAAAACAATGAAGGATTTTTGTTCTTGACTGTCACAGAAAGTAAAACAAGAGAAAATAGACTTAAACTGCAGCAACAGAGATTTCAGTTAAATTTTAGGGGAAACTTCCTACTTGTAGGAACTGTTGGGCAATGGAATAAGCTGCCCAAGGAGGTTGTAGAATCTCCTTTTGGGGATATTTTCAAAACTCAGCTGGACAAGCATCTGTCTATGATGCTGTAGGCAGAGAATATTCTGCCTTGGAGTAGGGGTTGGACTAGATGAGCCTTGAGGTTCCTTCCAAACCTGCAGTTTTATAATTCTATGATTCCCAGACAAGCGAGAAATAATAATTACATAAAAGCAAAACCAGGGTATTTAGAGGGAGATGGGCTTGCAAGGAGGTTCTCTAAGTGCATCCCTGGGAAACAACCTTGGAGTAAAACATTTTAAAAACAAAAAGGAAGCACTTTTTTTCACTCAACATACAATTAACCCATGGAACTCTGTCAGAGGATGTTGTTAAGACCAGTAGCATATTAATTAAATTAATTAATTAATTAATTAATTATTTATTATTATTATTATTATTATTATTATTATTTATTAAAAAGGATTGGAGATGTTCTCAGAGGATAGGTCCATAAATGGCTATTAATCAAGTTGGTCGGGGATGAGACCTCTCACTGTCAGAGGCTGGGAGTAAATAGCATGAAATTGATCACACCCCTTTGGAAATGGGTCACACTTCACTTTAACTCTGTAGTATTAAATTTAAATCAGAGGGGCTGCTAGCTTAGAATCCACCCCCCCCCCCCCCCTCAAATCAATGACACATCAGCCAAAGGGGGATGACTGGAATCTCCAACCCAACAGCCGGAAGCCCATGAGTCAGTCAGAGCAGGTGGAAGCTCTCCCACCCCAATACTCTGTCCTCATTATACACATCCATTGTTGGGATAGGGCTGAGCGGACAAGAAATCCCAGGGGAGGGCAGGAATGGAGATAGCAGCAGCATGCTTCACTGAGTGACTCAGGTGCCCACCACTCAGGAGAGGAAATGCTTTCTTGACAAATCACTCTGTTTTCAGCAGCGGGCACACAGGGGGCCAGGACAGGAGCTGAGTTAGTTTCCCTGTGCCAGGGCCTCTTGGCAAAGCTGCAGGGGCCTGACAGGCTTAGCAGAACTGGAAAATGTGGGGATTTTCAGCACAGAGAATTGTTGGAAGGGATAAGGGACTCAGAGCATCAGGTGAAACTACAAGAAGCTGGTGTATTCTAGTGGAAAAAGTGTTGGCTTTGGTTCTGGGAGGCCAGATTTCAAATCCTATTTTAGTCAAATCAAATCAAATCAAAATCAAATCAAATCATTTATTGCGAGATCTACGATCATAGCAAACAAACATACAAATAATACATAAGATACATCATATCCAGTAAGTGAGCAAATTTCCAACCTCACTATTATACAGAATTGACAATTACTTACATTGGATTATTGCTATTTAAAAATCTGATTCTAAGCTGGACAGCACTTAGCAAAAACAGCGCTACCTTCCCGATAATATCCGGATTGGGGTTATCTAAAAGAATCGTTAGCAAAACTGAATTGTCCCTAACCTGGGAACTTGTCCATAATGGGAGCAAGAAATTCCTGCTGTGGAACATCGTATAAATGACAATGTATAATTATGTGCCCCGTTGTCTCAATTGTAATATGATCAACAGGGCACAATCTATCCATAAATGGAATCCCTAGTATTCTACCTTCCAGGACCCGTGAAGGAAAGGCATTGAAGCGGGCGCTAGCCAGCAACTGTTTGGCTCGGCCCGAAATTGGCGCTGTTAAAAAGGGGGCTGCCTGCCCCACTGCAGGAGCGTAGGACAGGTATTCACGCATATGCGGAGATGATCTAACTCTGGCCAATTCTGTTTGCCACCCTATGTCCCTAACCCTCAATAGGACCTCCCTCCTGCGTCTGTCCGGCAACTTGTGCTTGAGATAGTCTGGCGAGATCCCCATCTCCTCCAACTGAAATATCACCTTTGAGGACCATTGGTCCCTAAAGGGATCCTCAAGCATAGCTCTTATTAAAGTGGGGCTCTGATCTGAATGCAATTTAAGCCAGAATTTTAAATTGGCTTCTTTAGCGGCCTGAGTCCATGATTTCTGCCCCAGCTCTACCCGAATGGCTGCCAGCGGGGTAACTCTTGGGGCTCTCAGGAGACACTGAAGAAAACTGGACTGAATTTTATCCGCCACACCAGGGTGGAAAGGCGCCCAAAGTTCGGCCCCATATAGCAATTGGGACCCCACTTTGCTATTGTAGACCTGAACGGCCTGATGAACTGCCATCCCACCCTCCCTAGCAAACAGCTTGATTATTGGTTGGGCAGCTGCCTGTGCCGACCGCAAGGCTCGATTAACGTGCTCCTTCCAACGTCCGGATTCGTGAAAGAGAATACCCAAATACCTAAATGCCTTAACCTGTTGTATTGAGGTACCCCCAACTGACCACCCCTGGACTTTTGGATGGGCAGAGAACACCAAAATCTTGGATTTGTCATAGTTAATGACTAGGTTATTGGCCTGGCAGAATGTCAGAAAAGCCTGTAATTGATGTTTGAGGTCCACCCTCGTTTGAGACAGGAGGGCCACGTCATCAGCATAGCATAAACACCCGACGGCCTGGGCAGCCAATTTTTTGGGGGAAAACTGTGGTGCTGCCACGGCTGGTATAATTTTATCAATAAAGAAGTTAAAAAGAGCTGGGGCCAGCACACATCCCTGCCGAACCCCCACACAGGTTGGTATTTTAGATGTGATATGACCCTGTTTATCCATCTTAACTACCATTGATGAATTCTCATATACGGATCTGATGAGGGACAATAGGCGTCTGTCGATGGTAGACTCCTGCAGCTTTTCCCACAGGGCAGCCCGATCAACTGAATCGAAGGCTGCCCTGAGATCTAGAAAAGCTACATAGAGTGCCCCGTTCCAGGCCCGATACTTGGCCGCCAGATATTGCAGTATACGGCAATGTTCGATCGCAGACCTTCCATGTTGAAAGCCGGCCTGCTCAGGGGAAAGAACCATCTCCTGTCCCATCCAGGTGGTCAGTTTCCCTAGCAAAAGCTTGGCATAGATCTTAGATATGACTGGGAGAAGACTGATCGGCCTATAGTTAGCGGGAAAAGTGTTGGCTTTGGTTCTGGGAGGCCAGATTTCAAATCCTATTTTAGTCATGAACTCACTGACTGAGTGGCCTTAGGCAAGTCACTCTCTCTCAGGGCGTTTTCAGACAGACATTTAAATAGGAATTAGAGCCTTAATACCGCAATGAAACGTCCATCTAAATGCTGCAAATCGGAGATTGTTATCTAGTATTAGGAAAAATATCGGATGTTATAAACCCTACCTTGCTAGGGTTTATGATATGCGGATGTTAAACTAATCCTAGATTAGGTCTGTCTAAACGACTATCATGGATTAGACAACTAATCCCAGATTAGCGGCACAGAGTCCTACCTAAAGACCTGACATCCTCTCTAGGCATTTCTTGCTCTATGGTACATAGTGGCACATGACTCTGAGGTAATCATATTACCTCTATCATCGTTCTGCAATGCATTGTGGAGCGTCAAGTTTAAATACTCACAGAACAAAGGGATGAGTTTCCATTTTCTTCAACTCAGAAATCAGAAAAAGGAAGAAAATCAGATTTTCTTCAATCCCAGAAATCAGTGCGCTGAGCAAAAAGCACCATGGGATTGAAATTCATCCTAGAGACTCTAATTCCTGATTAACAGCAAGTTTCTGTTCAGATGGACTATCATGGATTAAATTTATCAAGTAATAAAATGTCTGTCTAAACAGGCAGGACTCTGTAATTACTACAATAATGGATTATATTAAGGATTAGTTTGTTCACCTGAAAACGCCCTCAGTCTCAGTTGCCCATCTGTAAAATGGGAAGAATGACCTACCTCACAGGATTAGTGCGAGAAGGAAACTAGATAAGGATTGTAAATCACTTTGAACAGTGACTATAGAAACAATAAAAAGTAGTAGCCAATTCTGAGCACCCACTATGATCCTCTGAAGATGAAGAAGGGGGAGAGGGAAGAGATCAGTTCCCAGTGTGAGTTGTTTATATGAACACTTTGTACACATCCATAGGTATCATGAATGCAACAATTGGTACAGCCAGACGAGCTGCCTGATCCCGATTCCTGGGCCACCCTGTGGCAGGCAATGGGCTCCACCATACTGCGGAACCAGTGCAGGAGCTGGGCACACGAGCAGGGGGAAAGCAGGTGGCCAGGCTCATCACGGAGCTGCCGCCATGGCCAGTAACTGGAGGCTCCGACCCCTGCAGTGCAGGGGTCCATATGCAGCTGTTGGGGGGGGGGGGGCAGATGAGGACACATGCTCCCTCCTCCCCCGACAGCTGATGGGGAAAGGGAGCCTGGGAAGAGCACACACCTTCTTTCCAGGCTCCCCACCCCCATCAGTCATCAGTCAGGTGGATTGGAGAGAGGGGAGCCTGGAAAGAGCACAGGCTCCCCCCTCCCAATCCACCTGACTGACAGCTTATGGGGGGAGCCCAGAGGAGCCGCAACCCCCTCTCCTCACCCTGATAAACAGCTGATTGGGTGAGGGGGCCCCAGAGGAGCGGTTCCAGGTGCTTCTCTAGGCCCCCCTCCCATAATCATCTGTTTGTCAGGGTAGGGAGAGGAGCACATGCACGGCTCCTCTGAACTCCCCCTTCCCTCCCTCAGTGCAGGTGGACCTGAATCCCACCCCAGGCTGTGAGCGACAGGTGCTAGCACCTGTTGCTCACAGCTGGCAGGGTTGTCCCAAGCATAGTGTGGCAAGTGCGCCCAGCCACACGGGCTTGCTTTGCCCTGGGCAGCCTTACCCCACTTGGGGCAAGGCTGCTCTGTAATGCATCCTCAGGATTTCTCCAAGGATATGTTGTGCAGCAAACATATGCTTGCCCAACCTCAGGGGTGAGGAAACATCTTGCAGCCCCATGACACACAAGTCACAGCATCCCATGGCCTGTTTGCACAGGGAAAGGCAAGGCTGCCCAAGGAGAGGCAAGCCTCTCTGGGTGTCTTGTGGGACCCATTTAGAGTGGGTAGTGGCTGAACCCCACATTCTGAATGCTCAGGCGGAGAACAAAGGTGTGGCAGGTTGAGCCACAGTTGGGCTCCGAGCCCTTTAAGAGACTCAGTATGAGCCTAATGGGAGTGCACCTGTGATTGGGCATGGCTGTAGCACACCCAGGAGGACTGAGGGCAGCTCAGCTGGGAAGAGGCTGCTGTGGAGTAAGTTAGCAAACAGGGAGCTTTGCTCAGAGACTGTCCAAGGGTGAACAGTCAGAGAGTGAGCTCTGCCCAGGCCTAAGGAGCCACAAGGACTTCAGAGACTGCTGGGGAAGCAGCAGCAGGAAGTAAAGACAAGGGGGCTGCACAGACTTTGGGCTTGCCACTGAGAGTGGAACCCAGCCAGTGGCAAACAGAGTTTGCCTGGATCCAGAGACTGGGTGATTTCAGACGTGACGTTGACACGGTGAACCACGGTGAATACCCACCTGGGGTCACCGTGTCCCGCACGTCTGTTTGGCGGCCGCCAGATGTTGGCCACGCTCAATCGGCACATGGGGTCAATTTGAACCACGCTTCCCGGGCTAGCCGGGGGAAGGTCCCGGGAAGCGTGGTCAAATGGACCGCGGGCCGTGGCCAACAAAAAGTAACGTCTGGCCGCGTGCCACGGCCCGGGATCCCCGGCGGGATCCCGGGCCGTGGCACGATCGGCCAGACGCGGCGGCCGCATTGGCCCCGCCGCCCGCCCGTCTCCTCGGAGGGCGGGCGGCGGGGTGCGTGGAGGGGGCGGGGCCGTGCGGCCGCACGTTGCGCCGCGTGGCCCCGGCCCCTCCCACTTTCCCCGCCGGGATCCCCCCGGCACGTCTGTTGGGCCGTGCAGGGGTGACCCCGGCGGGGAACGAAGACGTTGGTTCCGGTACGGGGCCAAAGGGCCCCGTATCGTCTGAAAGTACCCACTGTGAGCTATACAACTGTGTGGTTAGACTGGGCTTAGCAGGAGCCCTTAGAGAGAGCCGGTATAGAGAAATAAAGAGACATCGAGCCAATTGCTTAAGGTGAAGACTTATTGGGCCCCAATACTATAAAGACTTACAGTGAGCAAACGCCACCCTGTTACAACAATGGGATCCTCAGGAACACAGAAAGTGGTAAGGATTTCACACAACTTAGGGCTTTATTCTGAGCTATAGGTTATGGTAGCAGCAGAGGTGTGGGATTTGGGATGGGGAGCAAGAGGGAGACAAAGAGCAAAGGGATAAGAAAGCAAACGTGCCTGTGTGACTCTAATTATGCAAATATGTAAATTTACATAACATTTACTCCCCCTGGACAGGAAGGATTCCCATTCTCCACCACTCCGAGCAACCATGGAGAAGCATAGCCTCTCCATGCTTACCCCACCCCACCCCCCGGTATGGCACCCCTTGGCTGCCTTACCTGACGTTCAGCCGAGTGGCCATAGACAAGCATGGCCTCCCAATGCTTCCCCCACCTCCCCAGCTGAGCGTCTACCACCACTCCCCAAGAGTGGTTCCACTGCAGGGGCAGCCAGGTGGGCAGTGAGGCAGGCACAGAGAGACTGACAGCATCAGCTGCCTTAATGGGGGAGGGGGTGAGTTCAGCCAGTCTGGCCTCCAGGACCTGTTGCTTCTTGCTGCCAGTGCCTTGTGCATGCATGTGGTGTGACCAGTACAGAGGTGCTGCTATCAAACACACCAGACACCCAAAATGCAGCTAGCTTATTAAGCGCATTATGCCATGAAAAGATTATATACACATACACACACCAGTTCAGTTGTGCCCCCATAATCAGTTCATGTTGCCCCCACCCCATAACCAGTTCATTTGTGCCCCCGGGGCAGAGGGGGGTGCAAATGAACTGGTTATGGGATTATTATTATTACTATTATTATTATTATTATTATTATTATTTATTAANGGGGGGTTGGTGGGGTTTAAAGACAGTATTCCTCTTTAAAGACAATATTTCTGTTAGCAATAACTTCATTAAAAAAGTTAGGGAAATAGCAGCCATAATAATCTCAGGACCATATTTTCAGATTTATTTTCCAAGATAGAATAGATATTGCTTTCCATCCTAAATTTCTACCTAAGATAGTATAAGATGACAGTTGTGAGAATGTGGCCCTTTTTACACGGGCCTCTCCCACCCATTGACACGCAGATTTCTGTGTGTTCATGGGTGGGGGAGCCCCATGTGAATGATGCGGTGCACGCGCCCATGGTGAGTGTGTGTGTGGGGGGGGTGTGCCCGTCTAACATGCATCCCCACTCACCACGCCCCCCTCGTCCCCACACACGGAGCAACCAGGGGAAATGGCGGTTACTCCGTGGGTGTGGAGGAGTGCGGGGTGAGTGGGGATGCGTGTGCAGCTGTGTGCATGCCCCGTCCATGCACTGATGCACCCATGGACCCCCCCACCCGGCGGAGCCATGTAAAAATAGCGTGTGAGGAGCCACTCGAAAAAGAACAGAAGGTTGCTACCTTGTAAACAAGGTTCTTTGAGATGGCATCAAACATTCTCACAACGCACACCCTTCCAGCCCCGCATGGAATTTTTTTCTTATATTTCTTGAAAGGAACTGTCATTCTGAGGGGAAGAGTGCTTTTTATACTAGAGGAGCTCGAGACCATCATATGGTCTATTATTTGAATAGGGTGAGCATGCAGAACCCAGTTGTGAGAATGTTAGGTGCCATCTCGAAGAACCTTCTTTACAAGGTAATAACTTTCTGATCAGCACATGGGGAGGAGTTGTTTGTAAACAAACAGCTTTATGTCCCAGTCCGATATTCCCTGCTGCTGCTGCTGCTGCTGCTGCTGCTGGAGCAGTACTAGTAGGCAGAGGCAGGTGAGGGATGGGGACCGGAGCCAGGGAGGGGAGGCAGAAGAACTTATTGGAGGAGAAGCTGGCTGCAGCCTGCTGCCCAGTCATGCAAGTGCAGGGCCCCAGCTAGCAGCGAGGCCATGTGTGGCCGCACATGTGGCACATGCTTGGGGCTGGCCCTGTGGTTAGGGACAGGTCCCTACCCAAAGGGGCTTAAAATGTAGGTTGAACAAGGGAGAGAGTAACAGGGATACTTCAAAAAGTTAAAGTTGGAAATGCACACACTTGACTTAGTTACAAGTGATGGAGGAGGATCCTGAAGGATAAGGTAGTATAAGCAAATATTTTTACACACTAGATAATCCATGAGGTTCCTTGAAACCCTATGATTCTATGGGTGAGGCAACACGAGACAGGGAGGGGAGGCTCAGGCTACGCCTTGGGTAGCCTTACCCCTTCATGGACGTGTCCGCCAGATGTTCCCCCTGCTCTGAAGCGAACAGCTGGCTGCTGCGCAATGCATCCTCAGAACAATTCTGAGAATGCATTGTGGAGCAGCTTTACCTCAACTGGGGTAAGGCTGCTCAAGGCAGGGATACCCCAGGGGAAGGGCTGCATTTGCCCCACCACGGCTGGGGGCAGGATCCCAGTTGGGCTGTGGGAAGGAGGCGGGGCAGGGCCAGGCACCAGCTCATGTGGCCAGAACCACAGCCTGCTGCAGCTGTGAGAAGCGTTCCAAGAGCAGCCAGGCTGCCCAGCTTCCTTGCTGGGGTGGGGGAGCTCATGTGCCCTGTGCTGGCCCCGCAGTGTGGCAGTGACAATTGACCGCCACAGGGTTGCGTGGGGATTGGGTCCTCGCTGTTCATGTGGCCTCACCTTATGTGAAGCATAAATGAGCCACTTATGAGGGTGAGGAACTAGGGGAACTCCAATGGGAAAGGTAGATTTTAGGAAGGATTTGAAGGTCAGGAGGGAGTGTGTTCAGGGAGGGTGTTCTGGGTGTACTGGTCAGCTTAGGCGATGGGGCGACAATGGTTTAGGAAGTAGGAGACTCTGGAACGGATGAGAGTGGTGGCAACAGAGGAGCAAAGTTCTCGGGTGGGTGGGAAACCACATACAAGAGGAAGTAGAATATGGTCTAAAAATTTAGAGAAACACTGTTCCTCTGTACAAAGACAAAACTCTCATCAAGTCTAGAGTCGGTGACCACAGTCTAGAGAGTTGCAAAGTGCATCCAATCCCAGTTAGAAAAGACTGTGCAACCAGTGCAAAAAAGAGATTGAAACAGGCTCACTTTTCCCTCCATTGTTTTGAAGATGAGGAACTGTGAGATACTTCCTCAGACTCTGAGGGAGCACATGAACAAGGCTTCCCACTGAAAAGTCAAAAAGCCAGCTGAAGAGCCAGTGTGGTATAATGGCTAACTATGTAGTACTTGGACCTGTCTCTTATACACATCTAGATGTGTATAAGAGACAGGGACTGAGGGGCAGAGCTGGGCAGAGACCAGGGGCTGCGGGTGGGGATTGAGGGGCAGTGATGGGAGGCCAAGGCTGTGGGAAGCAGAGGCTACAGTTGGGGAATGAGGGTCAGCGGTAGAGCTGCAGGTAGGTTAGGGATGGGGGAGCCAGGGCTGCATGTGAGGACTGAGGGGTAGCGGCACAGGTGGAGGGAATCCAGTACTTGGAAAGCAGGGCCTGCGTGTGGGGACTGAGGTGCAGCAAGAGAGTTGGAAGGGTCCTAGGCTGTTGAAGCAGCAGGTGGACTCTGCAACACTCTAGCTCCCCAGCCACTCTGCTCATGCTGCTACAACAGTCCTACCTGTCTCCTGAGGTCTTCTGCTGCCCCTCAGTCCCCACCCGCAGTCCCTGCTCTCCCAGCCCCGGGCTCCCCCCAACTCTGCCACTGCCTCCTCACCCCCTCCATTCCCCAGCTTCAGTGTTGCCCCCAACCTGAAGAGGAACAGGATTGGGACTGAAAAACTAATGCAAAGGGTGGGGGCATGGAACCTAAGCTGGAATAACGCACAATACTCCATAATCAAAAAAGCTCCGGTTTACAAGAAGAGTTAAGGCTCTTGCAAATTCAATCATGCACTAAAAAGCATGGAAACTGCAAGTTAAGGTTCCCGCCTTAATATCTGTGCCATGTTATCCATAAAGACATTGTACAATCTTGCATATTGTGCTCACTTACAACTTAGGCGCCATGCACCCACACTTTGTCTTTGTCTTCAGCCCCAATCCTCTTCCTCTTTGCAGGTTGTGGGCAACACTGAAGCTGGGGACAGGAGGGCGTAGGCTGGCCCCCTCACCCCTTCCATTTCCTCTTTAAGAAAGAGAGAACTTAGGAGTTCTGGCTCCCACCCCTTCTCCCCCTCTAACCTACTTGGTCCCAGCCCTGTAACAGAGAGCTCAGTACTCCTGCCTTCCAGTGTTGGGGGCAAGACTGAAGCTGGGGAATGGAGGGGGTGAGGGAGCAGCAACACAGCTGGGGAGAACCTGGGGCTGGGAGAGCAGGGGCTGTGGGTAGGGATCGAGGGGCAGGGCAGGGGAAGCAGGGACTGTGAGTGGGTACTGAGGTACAGCTGAAAACCTGCAGGGGCTGCGGATGGAGATTGACAGGCAGTGATCGAGTTGGGGAGGAACACAGGATTGGAAGAGTGGGGGCTGTTGATTGGAACTGAGGGTCAGCAGTAGAGCTGGGGGGAACTCAAGGTGGGGGATCAGGGGTGCAGGTGGAAACTGAAGGGCAGCAGCATGGCTGGGGGTGGGGACTGATGGGTAGCGGCAGAGGTGGGGAGAAATTCATGGCTGCAGGAGCAGGGGCTGTGGGTACGGACTGAGGAACAGCAGTGGAGCTGGGGGAAGTCCAGGACTAGTACAGGAGGGGCTGTGCTTGGGGACTGAGAGGCAGTACCAGAGGTGGGGGNTTCTCCCTAGTTGCCCCCCATGCCTGGAACTCCTTCCCTGCCCACATCCACCTTGCCCCCTCCCTTAGTACCTTCAAATCCCTCCTCAAGACCCACCACTTCTGCTCTGCCCTCCCTGACTTCTTGCTCCCCTCACCTAACCCCTGCTGATACCCTCCATCCAGTACAATTTGTTACCTAAGGTCTGTGTACTCATATCCTCACCACATGGACCAACCAGCCATCATTCTCGATGTAACCAAGCCAAGCACATGCACCTGGGATCTCGCGTCCTTGTGAATGTTACACTCCTTGTCTCTCCCTCTGTTCCCCTTCCTTCGTCTCCCCCCCCCCAACCCGTCTCTCAGATTGTAAGCCCTAGGGCAGGGACCATGTCTGTTCAATTACTTTGTAAAGCGCCAGGTACACTGCTGGCGCTATATAAATGTTTGATAATAATAAAAGCGCGTGCGTAGAATGACCAAAAAAACCCAACAAAAAGCCACAGGAGAGGAAATGGAATAACAGGGAGGGAGGCTATTGGGAGTCAAAAGATAGGGAGTCAGCTATGGTAAGTGGGTAAAACATAGGACTGCTTCCTCAGTTATCCCATCAGTCTTCTGAATCAGTTATTTCACTCAGAACCTTATTATTGTAACTATTTCCAATTCCTCCTGTCATTCCACCCACTTAATCCTGCACGCATTGTATTTTTCCTGTCATTCCAACCATTCCACTTACTGCATTTGGTGCCTTCCTCATTGTTTCACACCCTCTTGCCTTCCTTATGTACTCCCAAGATGCAACTGTGTCATATAATTTCAATGTTGGAATGACAATAGTATTTATTTAGAAATTGGCATTGCTGTTGCCTCCATTCCTTCCAATGGTCATTCTATTTTATTAATTTCAATGCATACTCAACTTAGTTTTAATTAAACATTTGTATATGACTGTGCTCTGGGAGGGCAGTGGAGACAAGTGGGTAAGCGGGGCGGTTGTGAGCCATTAGTCAGCTGTCTCATTCTCCCCAACTGAAATGAAAGGACAGAGGGAAAGGAGGGGGTGAGGGGCCAGCTCACGCCCTCCTGTCCCCAGCTACATTGTTGCCCCCAACCTGCAAAGACGAAGAGGACTGGGGCTGAAACATGAAGGCAAAGTGTGGGTGCATGGTGCCTAAGTTGTAAGTGAGCACAATATATGAGACTGTACAATGTCTTTACTGCTAACATGGCATGGATATTAAGGCGGGAGCCTTAACTTGCAATTTTTATTTATTTTATTTATTTATTTGATTTATACCCCACCCCTCCTGAACACAGCTCGAGGCGGCTGCCAACAATAAAATCAATAAAACAGTTTAAAACATATAAAAATACAATCTCAAATATAAAACAGGGCCTGGGATACAAAAATAAATCAGTCAAACAATCATTAGGGCAGGGGGATAAAAATCCCCTAGACCCTCCCCCCCCCAAGGTCTGGGCAAACAGCCAGGTTTTACACTGTCGTCGAAAAACACTGTAGTCGAAAAACCAATTCCCATGCTTTTTAGTGCATGATTGAACTTGCAAGAGCATCAACTCTTCTTGTAAACCGGAGGTTTTTTGATAATGTAATATCCAAGTTTTTTGTTAAATACAATGCAATAGAGGAAATTTGTCCTGCTTGGTGCAGTAGAATGCTGAGCAGTATAACCACTATGGGAGCAGGGCTTAGGGGAGGCCACAGTGGAAGAGCTGTTCCCTTCAGTTTAGAAAGTTGTTACTTCCTTCAAACAGCAAGGAAGGCGAAGCTGGATTTTTACTAGTAGCTCCCTGCTCTGTTAAGAATACATTAACTTTGGTTCAGTTTAAGCATTGCAAATTTCCAAAAACTGCTCTCTGATCTCTCTAGCTCAAGGCTTGTACAGGAGTCTTCAACTCTACTCCCCACTGTCAGAGCTCTTTTAAAAAAAGATTGCAGAATGCAATACTGACCATTCTGCTTTCTATAAGGACCTCCCCCTGTACAGGACCCCCTGGCTAGTTCACTGCTTGTACAGGGCTCCCCGACTCTGCTGTGCCCATGTACAGGACTCTCCACCTGGAATAATGCTGCCCATCCTGCAGCTCTTCCCCTGTACAAAGCTCCCTCACTCAGGTCTCCACTGTTCAGGGCTCTCCAGAGCACAATAAGGACCATTATTCTGCAACTCTCTGACTCTACAAGACTCCTCCACTTTACTCAAGGGGGAGTAAAGGGACAGGGCTCCCTTTCTTGCACAACGCTGCCCATGCTGCAGACCTCCCCCTGTACTGGGTTCCATACTTTGTACCCCAATAAAGCTGCTTCCTGTAAAGTGCTCCCACAGTACATGGCTTCCACTGTGGAAGCTATTTACAGAGGCTCTGCCCCTATTCTCTCCCCTTAATGTCCCCCCCCCTTTGTGTATGCTCTCTCCCTCCCTGCTCCCCCATAGGATTTCCCTCCGTGGGCTGAGGCTCACTCAAAGAGTCCTCCAAAGAGGACTACACTTGCCACTCTGCCCCACAGGGCTTCTCTGCACAGGACCCCACCATCTCCCTGCCCACACACCCCTCCTGCAGAACGGCCACTGTATCAGCCCAGAGCACCCGCTTACCCCTCATTCCTTAGTGGTGTTGGGCAAGTCAGAGGAGAAGCGCTGAAAGAAGATCGATTCTATCCTGCCTGTAGCCTCTTGTCCCTGTCTCCGGGATAAACCTCTGCCCTTTTCCTGCACCTGGGACCATCCCAGGCAAACTCCAGCGCTCTGACCCGGTTATGCTCCTCCAATGGGGTGCCCCATTGGAGCCGCAGCCCAGACACCCCACATTTTTGGAGGGGGAAGGGCTGTCACTGAAATCCATGCACTCTGTGTTTCTGGGTGGGTTTAGGGGGCAAGATCAGTCACCCCAAACATCACTCTGGGATTAGCTAGCTCTGTTGTTTAGTTATCTCGGCGTCCCTAGCCCCCCAGTCAAGGTCCCTGCTGTGCAGGATCAGATCAGAATGACCTTCAGCTCTTTCCCGTCCACAGACCTTGCTCTCCTCCTCTCCCCATCAGATCAGCTCTAAACATGGCTGACCAGTCACTCACACTGCGCCCTGGGCGGTGCAGTTCCCTCTTTTTCCCCAGCACTGATAGGCTCTAGCAAGCAGTGCCTGCTGGGAGTTGTAGTCCCCAGTATTCAAGACTGTTTGCTTTTAAACAGACTCTGCATTACACATAGAATATTCGAAAGCACTCCACACTCAGGATGGTCTCCATAGGCTAACACTGAATTTTCAAGATGTCATAACTTAAAAACTAACCGGCTTAACAAAAAGTAAAACAGGAGGCACCCCCTGGCAACCTCCCTGAATTTTCTAAAAGGCTTACACCACCTCCCAACCCACACAAAACCACTTTACCCTGTTGAGATCAAGACAGTTTGAAAAAACAGGCTCTCAAAATGCAGTTTTCAAACTGCGATATCCCAGCTGTTGTTCAACCAATTTGGCTGAAATCTAAACAGTATGAACCGCTTACTCCAGTGATCCAGGACACACACAGGCAGAAATAGGGTCACACAGTACGGGCACACACATGCAGACACACACACAGACAGGGGCACACACATGCAGAGACAGCAGCACACACACAGGGGCACACACATGCGCAATCAATCACACACTGCAACCACACACACGCAGGGGTGCGTGCACACACAGGGGCGCACACAGCAGCTGAAACACAGTTGAAAACCCAGATTAAAGAAAGGCAAACCAAGCACCGCAAAAACCACATAGTAAGGCAAAGCTGGTTGGCACCCCCACTAAAAACCCCTAATCTCAACCAAAAACATAAGAATGCAGAGTGCATAGGGGCAAACCAACCGCCCCAGGGACAGTCTGAGAGAGGAGGGGGAAAGGTGGGGTTTTTTTTGACCAGGTAGCCCTTACCTCAGATGCTGCTGGCCTGGGTCTTCTGTGTGGGCTGGTAGTCAGAGCAAGGAAGGCTTAGGCAGGAGGGGGGAGCAGATCTGGTAGCCCTCTCCTTGGCTTAGATGGTGGCTCCCTCCTCTTCTCCAGGGGCCGTAATGGAGTGCAGAAATCAGGGAGCCGCCATGGGGAGAGCTGGGGGGCACAAGGCAGGAGACGGAGCAACCCCCACTCTTTCACACACAGTCGCACTCCCTTTTTCTCTCTCACACACACACACTCATTATCTATCTCATTCACACACACGTTCACTCATTCTCTCCCCCCGCGCACATTCACTCATTCTCATACTCCACACACTCTCTCTCTTTCTCATGCACTCCACATTCTCTCACTTTCTTACATAAACACTCTCTCACTCATTCTCACACTACACACACACACACACAGTTTCACTCTTTCATATACACATCACACATGCAGTGGCAGCAGCTTTGGGCAGTGGGGGTGGTACTACTTATGCACCCCCAGGCTGCTGCCAAGGGGCCCAACTCACCAGGGATCAGCAACGGGGGTGGGGGGAGGGGAGGAAGAAGCGGCGGGAGCAGCAGCGTTCCCACCCCCCACCCCCAGCTCAGGCAGGCTGGTGTCTAACTCATGGAGTTTTACGCATGCTGGTACTGAGCCCAGGCTGGGGCCCAACTTATGAAGGGACAGTGGCAGCAGCTTTGGGGGTACTGCCGCCACCCCCACAGCTGCTGCCAAGGGGCTCAACTCACCAGGGATCAGCAGCGGTTGAGAGGGGCGGGGGGAGAAGGAAAAGGTGGTGGTGGCAGCAGCAGCATTCCGCCCCACCCCAGGGAGCTCAGGCAGGCCTTTGGATTTAAAGCCAGGTCTTCAACAACCTAGCATGCACGGAGACAGGAGCTGAGTCTGCACGGCTTGCTGCTCTTGGTCTCCACTCCCTGCCTGTCACCGCTGCTTTCAAAGCCCCCGTGCCGCTGGCCTGCTCCTCCATGCATGCTGGGGCACCACGTTTTCTCTGTGGCATACTGGAACTACACTTCCCAGCATGCCAGAGCAACAAACATGGCAGCACCCCAGCATGTGCGCAGGAGCAAGCTGGTGGAGCAGAGGCTTTGAAAGTTGTGGCGGGGGGCACAGAGCAACAGAAAGAAGATAAGGAGGCAGGGAGGGAGGGAGACCAGTGAGAGGCAGATGAGTGGGGGGGGGGGGGGGGGCAGCAGTGTTAGTTCCTCCCCTCCCCATCCCCCTGCCCAGGCTGCTGCCAAGGGAGCTGGGGTGGTTACTTAGAATTTGTATGGCAGAGTATGCATGTGATGCATAACTTTCAGCTTTGCGTGCCTTCCATACACTAAAGCAGGGTTTTAAAATCCTTATAACCTTAAAAGCACTATCCCATTTTAAAAAAATATAAGCAAAGGCACCCCTGGATGGCAGACTTGAACTTTCTAAAATTTTGTCAGTTTCACAGACAGGCTTTAAAAACATCAAAGGCCTGTCAATTAGAGATGGTTGGATTTTTAAAAAATTAAAAAATAAAAATGCTCCCCCACCCTCAAATTTCTAAACAGCTCTCACTCATTTTTCATCAGATTTTGCTGAAATTTTCAGAGCTTCAACCTCTCACCCTAGAGACCCTCTCTGCAAACTTGCACAATGATACCATGAATAAATTAGATTTTTTAATTAACATAATGTTCTTGCTTTATAATGAATATTCCTACATGCCTTAACTATCCAGGGACTAACGTACCTGGATAATGTAAAGCACTCTGATTGCTATGGTGGGGGGTGGTGTTCTATATAAAAATAAAGATTATTAATTTATTATTATTATTATTATTAATTAAAAGTGGCAAAGAGAAACTGCACCTGATCTTTGGAGAAAGGAGAGAGATGGCAAAGTAGGCATTGTGCTACAGAGCTGCCTGCCACTGAATTGGGAATAGACAGAGATGGGTGATGGACACAGGGGCTTTTGGGTCCCAGTCAAAAGACCCCATCTCCTTCTCTATAGGCAGCATATGCCCCCTCCCACACCTTTACCTAGAAAAGTAGGGCTACCATCACTCAGGGTATGACCCAGAGTCTTGGAGATTTCAAGCATCATCCCTGGGCTTCAGGCGAAGCTCATCATTCTCAGGCCACATTCCAACAAAGTTAATTCAATATAGCTGCACTTTATTTTTGTTTCACTCCAGAAGCGTTCACATGAACAGAGTGCTAAACCAACATTATTCAGAAGCAGGAAGAGAAATGTGTGCTTCCCTTTGGTTTGAATTTTGAAGTAAGTGTTCATGGAGCCCCTCTGTGCTCAAGCAGGAAGGCTGCTCATCTGTCCATATACCCCCAGGCATATGCAGTTCACCAGGTTCCTGCAGCTTAAACCCAACCCCATCTATTAACCCCCTGCCCCTAACATTTGTATTAGCACAGTCTAAACATTTTCAAATTTGCCCAAGTTTACATAAACCAATGCATTCAAACTTATGCAAGTTAGCACTGTCCAGTTTTCCTTCCTAGGATAGGTGACATGTTATATGACGGACACTGTAGGGATCTGTCCTTTCCTGGTACTGTGTCCCATTAAAGTATTTTTGAATTGAACATACACAGACACCCCTGTGGGCAGTTTGCTCACATCATCTTGTTCATAAGGGTGGCTGTTGCCCACTGCCCGAAATGCAGGGGATCGGGGCCCCACTACCTTTTTTGACAGCCTCCTTAGCTACTGGCTTTAGAAGGCTGGGGGGTGGGCTATGATTTCACTGAAGGCCCTCCTACCTTTTCCCTTATAATTTGAGTCCTATTGCCATGGCACTGCAGCCTACCTGCTGGGCACAGCTGAGACCACAGAGGGGGTCTTGTGGGTGTAGTAACCAAGAAAGCTGACTGGCAGGACCAATGGAGGTCTAGGTCACATGACAAGAAAGCCACTGGGACAGAAAACAATGGTGGAGACAGAGGGCGTTTATAGACGAGACAAAAAAGGCGGCTGATCCTTTGATCAGCCGCCTTTCTTGCCGCTCGTCTATATGCCTGGGCTGCTTTTTAATCCGCGTCGGAGGGGGCAGCCGATCCTGCCCCCTCCGACGCGGATTCCCGGAGTGCCGGCTTTGCGCCGCACTTCCTGGTCCCGTGCAAGAGTGCGCATGCGCAGAAGGGCGCGCATGCGCACTCGCACTCTGCGCCGTGTCTGAACATCAGACACGGCACGGAGAGAAGCCGCGGCGGAGAAACACGGCGTTTAGCGATCCCGCTTGTAAGCGGGATCGTCTATAAACGCCCAGAGTCTGTGCTAAGAGGGGCACTGGGACAGAAAAACAGGTAAACAGGATGGGAGGGTAGGAGTGCCACTTCTCTGGATTTCACCCAGAGACTCCAGATTTTGGCCAGAGTCTCTAAGGGAAGCCCTGACTTCTCCAAGTCAGCCAGGGGCATCTCTAGTAACATGAAGAAATCAGGGTTTCCAGGGCAGCCACATCAAAGAGGGGGTGGGTCACAGGGATTTTCCTGCCCCCTTTCCAACATGGCCTTGCCCCTATGGAGTTCTGCGGTGTCACAACACTCAGTACGGGATGGGGTTATATAATAAAGGTGTTAACAGTCCCTTTGACCTGCCCCCCCTTCAGTTTTCCTCCCATAGAGAGGTGTGAATCCAAATACTTCCTCTTTTTATGATGCTTTATTGCTATGTTTTAATGACTAAGTCACCCCAAGCTGTGGGGTAACAAATCTTTAATAAATAACTAACTAACTAAATAAATAAATAGGGGTTGGATTCTTGAACAGGGAACTGGGATAGACCAGAGCCAAGGGGTGAACGCTCAGCATGGGGGCCTCTAGATACAGAAGCACAATCCATCTCTTATTCATACAATAACTATAGGCAGCAGCTGCTCCCCTGGCGCTGGCAGTGGCTGCACTTGTAGCCAGACCTGGCTGGCACTCTGTTCATGTGAATGTTTCTGGAGTGAAACAAAAAGTCAATCCGGCGGCCCCTCCCCCTTCTGACATATCCCTGCTGCTTGCAGAATGCTGTGATGTTGGTGTTCCACAAGAGGTGGGGCATGTCAAAAGAGGGAGGGGCAGTGCCACGACTTTGCTTGGGTCACCCATTCTGGTGTAGTTCTGCCCTTAATGGAATGCTGTGATATCACAGTTATCCCACAAGGGGCAGGATACTGTACTTCGATGACACCTTCTGGCATAGCTCTGCATCTCATGGAAGGCCATGACCTCAGCTGGTCTCAACACTTCTAGCTAGATCCAGAACAGGCTGCAGGCCTTCTCCTCTTCTCTATTTACTAGGCATGGGACCCCGGGGCAATTACCGGATTTACCGGTTCTCAAAGAACCGGATTCTCGGATTAAATCCGGTATCCGGTACCGGTTTTATTTCATTGATTTCAATGGGGCACTGTGTCCCCATTGAAATCAATGGAATACAATTCC
>QEPC01014734.1:1407677-1423369 GCA_003113815.1 Sphenodon punctatus | reverse complement strand
TCCTCTTCTCTCTTCACTGGCTCCCCCTTCCTGAACATATCCTGTTTAAACTCCTGGTATTCACGTTCAAAACACTCCACAACCAAGCTCCCCCTTACCTCTCGGACCTAATCTCCCTACGCACTCCTGCATGCGCTCTCCGCTCTTCCTCGGTCCCCTCCCTCACTCTTCCCTCGTTTCTCCTGCTCACCTAACCGCCTTCGACCCTTCTCCCTCGCTGCCCCCCATGCCTGGAATTCCCTCCCTACTCAAATCCGTCTTGCCCCCTCACTCCGCTCCTTCAAATCCCTCCTCAAGATCCACTTTTTCCTCACCGCCTTTCCCAATGCCTGCTAGTCGTTCCTCGTATACTTACTGGCTGCCCCCCGCTGCTGACTGCTGCAATCAACCTGATTGTAACCAAGCCAAGCACACGCACCTGAGACTTCGCATCCGCCTGAATGTTTGTTTGTCTTCTCCCCTGTCTCTCCCACTGTCCCCTCTCCCTGTCTCCCCCTCCTTGTCTTTTAGATTGTAAGCCACTGGCAGGGACCACGTCTATTTCTATGTTCTGTACAATGCCAGGTACATGACCGGCGCTATATAAATATTTATTATAATAATAATAATAAATTAATAAAGGGGGCATAGGCTGACCCTGGGAGAGAGAAGCACATTTGCCCATCACTGCCACAGATTCTCTCTGCCCCAGGATGGCAGAGACACACAAGCATGGCTATGATGGAGGTGGGAAGATAATGGCCACAGGCAGGGAGAGATACAATGTGGGATGGGTCAGCCTTCATCTGACTGCACAGGTACCAGGCCCCACTCCCAATACATGAGGTCGCACAGTCTGCACTGTGGGTCCAGCCATGACTACAGTTTTCTACATCATTGAAGTTATCTTCCCTACTTGTGTGGCAGGGATGTTCTAGAGCCCCACTGTGTCTCTGTTTCTCCTTATGTAAAAAGAGCTCATTCACACATCACCATCCCCTCCTTGCAAACTCATCACTTGCTCCTCAATCTGCATTTGTGTTGTCCTGTACTAGCAATGCATTCACACAGGTTGGCCAAAAAAGCCAGGTGTGGGGTCCTAACTACATTGTGGAGTGAGTGGAACTTCCAAGAATCAGGGGGAAGATTCCTCCCTTAAGGATTGTGCCTAACCTCCCCACTTCAGCTGTAGCCTCAGGAGGGGAAGAGGTGCCTTAGAGGTTCCAGGGCCAGACGGGGGCTACTTTGGGACTTCCTCAGGGGTGTTGGAAGGAAAACCGTTCTGATATTCTTCCCTCCCCAAAGTATGGAGAGTGTGCATGAATGGGGCCATGCCCCCCCAGAAAGCCTACAGCTCTCCTTTCTGGAGGCACAGGGAGGCAAAAGCTAGTCTTCGGGGCATCGTTTCACATGGCGCCAATTGAGGCAGATTGCAAAGCCCTCCTGAAAAGGCTCCATGTTGCCAGCTAAGCCAGGAGAGAGCTGTGCAAACAGAGCCATGGAGCTGGGCCAAGCAGAGCCTCAGGGAACAGGGCTCACGCCAGCTGTCACTGCTTATTAACCCATTTGCTTGGAGATGGGCCCAGCTTTGGCTGAGGGAGCTGCTCTGACACAGAGCTCCCCTGCCCCACACCAGGTGGATGAGAGAGATGAAGAGCAGGAGAGGAAGGGAGAGAGCAGCTGAACTCACAAGGCAGGAAATGGGGATAAAGAGGGAATAGTGTTCTTCTCCAGCTTCTTCCACCAAAGGGCTTTACATTTAGCTTCACAACCCCTTCCCCACAGGAAATAGGACACTGCTGTCCCCATTGTACGGGGGGGGACTTAGGCACAGAGAGAAGTGACTTGCCCAAGGTCATGTGTCTTCCCCCAGTGGCAGGGGTAGACACAGGACCGGTGCAAGGATTTTTGCCACCCCAGGCAAACCCCTGCACATGAGTCCCTCACCTAACCAGCACATCTCACATGCAATCCATGCACATGTTTTCTTCAGCATTGAGCAGCTGGCAGCCCTGCTCCCCCATCTTCCAGCCTCTGCTACAGCCACAGAGCTTACCAGTGATGACGTGGCAGCTGGGTTAAGGACAGGCGAGGCACCCTATTCAACTTGCAGGAGAAGCACCAGCAGAAGCTGGATTGGGGGCCGAAGAAATCGCAGCAGAAGCTAGATTGGGAGCAGAGCCACCTACGAGGCACCTCTCCCACCCCAATCCAGTGCAGAACTTATTGCCAAGGCCACCTAGGGCAGCAAGTTTAAGGGGGCACCTTTTTCATTCCATCCAGTGCAGAGCTTATCGCCAGTAGCGGTGGCAGGGCAGCTGGATCGGGAGCAGGAGAGCCGTCCCCTTCAAGCTGGCGCCCTAGCCAGCTGCCTGAGCTGCTTAATGGTAGAACTGGACCTGGGTAGAAAGAGAGTCCCAAAGTCCTGGTTCTCATTCCCCAATGACTGTGCTGTCCTCCAAAAGCCAGGAATAGCTCCATAACTCCACTAGACCCCTCTCCCCTTCCAGGGTTGAGGAAGCAACCCTATCTTCCAGAGCTCCTGCTCTAACCCATTACAAACTTCACTCCCATCCCATAGCTAGGAATGAAACCCAGGAGTCCTGGTTTCCAGCCCCCCAAATCTAACCCACTACACCCCAATCTCCCTCCAGAGAGCCCTTGAGTCATGGTTCCCAGATTCCACCCCTGCTCTAACCCACTAGCCCCTCCCCCCACTATCCTTCCAGAGAACTTGGAAGTCCTGGTTCCTAGCCCCCCGTGCTCTATCCCCTAGGTTCTCAAATGGGGGAGGGGGGAAGGGGAGTCCTGCAGGAGGGTGCAGAAAGTGTTCTGTAGGGCAGTGGTGTAAGAAGGACCAAAGCTGGAAAACATCTAACTCCTCAGTCTCACTGAACTATGGGGGGAATCTCCAAAGTAATGGGGTGGGAAGGAGGAGAGTCAAAGAACAAGTGGAAGGGAGGGACAGTTCAAAAAAGTCTGAGAACCAGCTGATCTAACCTACTAGATCCCACTCCCATCCCAGAGCTGGAGATGGAACCCAGAACTCCTGGCTCCCCACTCACTTGCTCTAACTCATTAGATCCCATTCCTCTCCCAGAGGTGAGGTTGAGAACCTAGGAGCTCTGATTCTCTCCCCCCCCCCAGATCTTCTGCTTTCATCATTCCACTCCTGGAGCTAGTCCCATCTAAACCTAAGTTTCCATTCTGAACACTATATTTGGCCACCAGCAGATGGTGAAGCATCCTTCGTCAGCCAGAAATGCCCCAGGGCTTCGACTACAGGGTCCTTGATGTCAGAGAGGACATGCTCCATAACCACAGAAGCCTGCAAGTACAAGTCTGGCAGGGCAAGATAAAGCAGGGTCCCTCCCTGTATGGGCCCATTTCCTCCACACTCATCAGAAAATAGCAAACCAGATGAGGATGACGTTTCTGAGCAATTAAATATGGGAGGATGCTTTCAGTCTTGGGGTTGGGAGCAGTAGGCATGAAGTAAGAGGTAAAATAAATTCACCAGCCTAAGCCTAATGCTCTTCATTTGCCCCCAAAGAAGCATCACTAGACCCCACTGACTCCCCTATTGAGATGGCATTCTTTATAAGCCGCATTTTAAATACCCCAATATTGAGGTATTTAAAATGCAGCTTATAAAGAAAGTGCGAGTGGCAGTTTTCACGGGTGGTGTCTCGTCTAAAAGCCACCCGCATGACTTTTCTCTGGCAGATTATTTAAATCCGCAACCCCCTGGGCACGTCTAAATGCAGCCTAAACTAAAAACGTGCACCTGCAGCTTCATAAATGTATCCCTGTCTCTCCCTGTGCTCCTCGCTCCCTTATGGACAAGGGAGGAATCCTTGTCCATCCTAGACTGTAAGCCAGCATAGCCCAGTGTGGATAACATGTTGGAGTGGGATCTGGAAAATCACAGTTCAAATCCTGCCTTACTGGGTGGCCTTGGGAAAATCATTCTCTCTTAGCTTTAATTCCCCAGCTGTGAAATGGGAATAATGATGACCTATGTCAGGGTTGTTGTGAGGTAGGTATGGATTGGAAAGTTTTAAAAAGTACTATAGAAATTATTAAGAATTCTCTAATCATGACTGTTCAGAGCCATTACTGGTGCTACATAAATAATAATGGGAGGGGAGGGCTAGGAATGGAGCAATGCCTCTGTGTGAGGATGTCCTCTTCTCATGCATCCACCTTCTTTGGAAGGGGGTTTCTGGGTTGGTGGGGGAGCTGTAGCAACAACTAATGGCCTCTTTCCTCACTAGCCCACAGTTCCAAGGGATGTGTGGATCCCTCCTGGGAACAGACCCCATGCAGAAGAAGAGGGGGTGGTGCGGAGGAGGCACACAAGCCAGGCCATGCCATGAAACAGAGTAGGCCCATCTCCAAGGCCTGATGTTCCAAGCTGAAGATTTGGTTTGTTGTAGGCAGAAGCCTGGGAGTTAGAACTCCTGGGCTCTGTTCCCAGCTGTAGGAAGAGAGTGGATTCTAGTAGTTAGAGAAGGTGGCTGGAATTTTGGGTTCCCCACTCCTGAGGACTAGAGCAAAGGCTGCGAGGACTGGAAGTCAAGACTCATGGGCTTTTCTCTTATTTCTGGAAAATAAATTGTGTTGGAAGCCAGTTTAGACTTTTGGTCCCAGATTCAAATGCTCCTGAATGCTATAGGGGTGTTTGCAGGAGAAAACCCCGCTCCCTCCCGCAATGAGTTTACAGCCCATACAGAGAGTGAAAGATTTTTGTGCCTGCTTCTCTACAGTTGGATTAGAGGTTGGGAATCTCTCCAGTGCAGCGGGACCTGGAGACATCACACATTAATCCGCAGTGGGTGGCTGTGCCAATTTCCCCTGCACACACATATACAGACCCCCCAGTAGGGGAATAATTCTTGAAGCAGCCTGTCAGGGGAGTGTTAATGCTTGGAAAGCTCTGGGAATCCAAAAATCCCTCAAGCAGAGGGGGAAGGAACTGACACTCTGAGGAAGCCTGGGCTTTGTAGGCCCCAAATGTCAGAGGGGGAAGGGAGATCAGGAATGCTCCCCAGCAGTTTCAAGCTGCCTCCCACTCTAGCCCCAGCTGCTCCCTGCCCTGGGTTAGCTGGTACGACTCTTCCCAGCGGTGAAGGGTTAGGGTGAGGGAGTACGAGGCTAGAAGGGAGAGCAACTAAGCAGGGTTCCTGCCTGGGCTTGGCTGATGGAATTCAATTCACTGCCATGACTGTCAGCACTGTTCAAAGTGTGGCCTTGGAGCTGCCCCCACACGCCTGACTTGTAGCAGAATCAACCACTACCATGATCCATAGCTTCCAGGTATAAAAACCACACCCAAACCTCAAATACCTGGAGCATGAGATGAGGAGGGGAGGGCTGGAGTCGACCAACCTTTAGGACAGGGAGGAGGCATTAGGTATAGAAAGGTCTAGGGCAGGGATGGGGGACCTCTGGCCTGCAGTTCTTTTACAAGCTACTGTCATCTGGACACTGGAGGCTTCCCCATTGTGTGCAGGCCAGGGTCTGCATGCTGTGGCATGTCAGATGCGGAGCACTTTCAGGCCAGCAGCCATACACCCCACATAAGCAGCCTCTGGCTTACAAAGCCCTGCAGGTGTGCAGATTCAGCCCCTGGGGTGGGAGAAAAGGTTCCCCACACCGATCTAGGGGTTCAGGTGCTAGCAGGTCTCAGGATCCCAAGCCCAAAGGCAGAGAAAGAAAAGGGTTGGTGTCCCGGTCCGGGGGCAGCATCCATAGTCTCGTGTCAAGTACAAGAGGGCAAGCCACTGAGCGTGGATCAGTAGCCAGGTGGTCAATCCAGTACAGAGGGTGGGTGGGAGAGGCAAGTACCCAGAGTCCTGCTCGGTCTGTACACAGCTGCTTATGGCATACTTCCCAACAGCCCTTAGTTAGGAGGGGACAGTCCCTCTTTGGGTCCTGAATCCCACTATCCCGCTTTCATCTCACACACACACACACCTTTCCTGGTTGCCTCCCTGGAAAAGAGCCATGGAGAGATGATGGAATGACAAGAAACTAAGTGGAATGTGTAGCAGGTGAGAGTCTTTCCATCCTTATGCACTTGGAATTCTGGGAGGGGTGTGTGAATGTAAGTGTGCAAGAGGATGGAGCATATTCATTAAGGGGCAGAGTTTTTATCAACCAAGGGGGGGGGAGCTGTCCCTCTACGGCCTCTGGAAAAGTTGTGGGTATGATAGGGCCCGACACGAGTCTGGGCCCAACACAGCCTAGCTGTTCTTAGCCCGGGCCCACTCATACCTACAACTGTGGGTCCAGGGTGGACTACATATGCCACAATTCTTTGACCCACAAACCCACATTGGGGGTGGGTTGTAACACACAAATCCATCCATGTGTAAGCAGAACCCAAATGCACCTCCTCTCACTCGTCCCAATCCCAATGACCTCACACCTTTGCCATCCTCAAGGCCTACACTTTCAGAGACCACTCCCCTGTCTTGAACTTTGCACCAGCACAGAAGCCATAGGTGCTGGTGATGACAGATTCCCATGGCATGTCTCAACAGCTCCTCCTTTCCCAACAGAAAGCAGTCTTCAAACTCCATTCATCCTTATAGCCAGGTCCATCAAATTCCACCCATGGTTCCTAAGCCATGACAGTTCTGACTGCTCTCCAGCAAACTTACAGTGGAAATGGAGGCCAGGCCATCAGGACATGCTGAGCCAAGGGAGGCTCACGTGTATCCCCTGCAACTGCTTTTGCTGACTCTGACAGTCATTGCATAGAGAGAGACACTTGACCACAGCAGCACAGATGTGATTGCTCCTAATGCCAGAGCAAAGGGAAAGAGACAGGAGGGGTGCACATGCGTGTGCGCATGAGTGTGAGCCATACCAGATGGATTCAAGTCGCAGTTTGACCATAAGGGCTCATTCATTCGCACAACACCCTTCCCCCAACTTGCAAACTCACCACTTGTTTCCTAATTGGGGTGTAATTTTTCCCAGAGAAATGCATTCACACAGCTGCAGCTTCTTTGCATTTCACTGTTCTGCACCAGGTGGCAAAGAACATCAGGTGGCAAAAAACAAAGAGTCATGAAGGAACACAGGAAGGGGTAAGGATTTCACACACAACTTATGTGCCACCAACCACTTTAACAGAGGGTGTTATGAGATGCAAGGACAATTCTGCTCAAATCCATCATGCATTAGACTTGCTAACATCATCTGAGATGGGTGGCTGGTTTTAAACATTTGCAGAGCCAATGTAGTCTAATGGATATGGGGATGTACTTAGAGCTGGAAGATCAGGGTTCAAATCCTGTCTAGCCATGAACTCACTGGGTGGCCTTGGGCAAGTCACTGTCTCTCAGTTTCAATTCCCCATCTGTAAAATGGGAATGTATGTATCCCTGTCCCTTCCTATGTTCTGTTCCCGCTTTCCTCCCCTTCCTTGCAGCTCTATAGGACAGGGACCTGTCTCTAATTACAACTATTCAATGCCAGGTACATTGCTGGCACAAGTTATAATTCTGCTGCTTGTTTTTGCAGCTACCTGATAATCCCAATAGTCCCTTCCCAGCAGCTGTGGGCCAGAAGCAGTCCCTTGATTCAAGTGATCCCTATCGTATTTTGGATGACCACAGACTGGAAGCAAGCTTAACCACCCACAACAGTGGCTATGTGCAAGTGGCAGCTACGTGCTGTCTGCAACAATGTTTTCTGGAATCAGAGTCTGTGTTAAGCATGCAGCACAAAGTGTGTTTGTGCATGCTTAACTCAAACAAAGAGACAGAACAGGCAAATGTGTGTTATGCTCCAGCAACCCACTGTGTCATGTGAAGGAGCTGTAAACTTCCCCGGGTATGGGAAGACATACAAGGGATTCATTGGTGCTCAGCATGCAATCATGATTCAATCTTATTTTATGTCTACACAGGGGACACCTGTCCCAAACAGTTTAAAACCAGACCCCAGTTTCACCCTAAAACTTTTCTGGCCTTTGGGGAAAGTTCAGCCTGTGCCTGTTTTCTGTTCAACAGCAGCTACTCCCAGTGGCAGCTGGTGGACTTTGTGGATGGTGGGGGCAGCAGTGGGGCCACTTCCACGCACGCTCAATGACTTCCACTCACCCATCCAAAGATATCCATATGTACACAGACATCCATCCAGACAACTCCACCACCACAGACCTGACCCTCAACACCCCTCTAGACCAAGTCCTCTCCTACCCTTAAAGAGAAACCACCCTTGGCTGCTCCTCATCCACTCAGACTCCAATTAGCAAAGTACCCAGGTACTACACAGTCCCATCGTCCCAGGCCCTATTAGTAGCTCTCTGTGTGTATAGAAGAGGAAGCTACCAGAAGGATGTTATGTATGGGGGGGGGGGGGCAGCAGAAGGAGGAGGGTCGAGTACAATGGACAAGGGAGGGAAAATGGAGAACTACTGGTTCAGGCAATAGTGTGCCAGCCTGGGCCCCTGAAGTGGGAGTCCTGCATTTGAATCCTGTTTTCACTAGTTGGCCTTAAGCAAGTTGCTCCTCTCAGCCTCACCAATAGCCATGGGCTGCCAGGGACTGGCTTTGGCAACTGGCAGATGTACAGCATGATGGATGTCCCACTGTTGTGATGGCTGAGACTCCTACAGTCCTCTCAGAATTATAGAGCTGGAAGGGACCATCAGGATCATGGAGTCCAACCCCCTGCTTGGTGCAGGATTAGCCATACCTAGATCATCCCAGACATACGCTCATGCAGCCTCTTCTTAAAACCCTCCGATGATTGGAGAATCCACAACTGTCCCGGGTAGCCCATTTCCTGCCTGCCTGCCCTTATAGTCAGGAACTTTTGTCTGATGTTTAATTTAAATCTCCCTTTCTCCAGCTTGTACCCACTGTCTCTTGTCCTACCCTCCATAGGAAAAGGGAACAGTTATTCTTCATCTTCATATGCAGTCTGGTGCTTGTATGGATGTGATTATTTTACTCTGAACATCTGAAGGTCACCTTGATCTCAGTTTATCAATTTTCCCTTCTGTCCCCATCCATAATCCAGAGAGCGAGTCCAGATCACCTCTCTGAACTCCAAGCCAGCCTGATGCCTGCCGGGCAGAAAGCTTTAATGAGGGCTTTTACCACTGATGCTGTTATAAAACCTAGATCGACGTCTTAAGAAAGCAAAGTGTCTCCTTTGATGCTTGCTATCCCCAAACCAATAATAAAGAGAGCAAATCAATTTATAGACTTTAGTAATTACTCCGAAGTAGACACTGCTGCCTTGCCAACAAAGCAGGAAGGAAGACACAGCAGCTCTTTAAACATCCAGTGATTTTAGGTAGGGCTCCAGCTCAGAAAAGCTACAAGAACATGAGATCTTTGACTACAATAAGTCTGGCTGCTTGCAAAGGTTTGGAGAGGACAGAGCATCTTGCAGTAGCAAAATTATAGCATGGGGAGCAGGGCTCTAAAAGAAATTAAACAATTTCCCCCTACTCAAGCTATTAAAAAAAAAAGGTTCTGCAATAAAACAGCCAGCCACCCTGTCCCCATGCTCGTAATTATGGATTCATATTACACTCATGTGGAGAAAGACTCCTGTTGTGCTAGACCCTGTGTAAACAGTCTGTGCTTCCCAAAAAAGAGCTTGGTTATCTAAAAAGTGGGAGGGTGGACAGAGACTGGACCAAGATCTCCCAGAAGATCAGTGGCAAAGCTGGGGATAGAACCAACCCAGGGCTCCTGAGTCTATGGAACTAGGCTGCTTTTCCATTTGATCTCAGATACAACAGGTTAAGGGCTGTGGTGATCGATCCACAGGGCTCCAATAAGGGTTAATGAATATAAAGGCCTTTGATCCTACACAAGTGCAATGGAATCGGACAGATCCCATATTGCTCAGGCTGGGTTGGGTGCCCATTCCCCTATAAAGTGCCATGACATCATGGCCTCATCACATCTAGCCACCTGCACTGAGGCAGATTAACTAGATCCTAAACCATCCCCAACAAATATTTATCCAGCCTTCTCTCAAAGGCCTCTAAGAGAAGGAGATTCCACAACCTCCCTCAGCAACTTGCCCCATTGCCCAGCTTCTCTTGAGCATAGCACATTCTTCCTGATGTTTAACCTACACCACTTTTCTGCATCTTAAACCCATTGCATCTTGTTCTTCCCTCAGTGGCTATGGAAAACACTTGCCCTCCATCTTCTTTAGGGCAACCTTTTAAGTATTAAAAAACAGATATACCTACCCTCCACCAGATGCCTTCTGTCTAAGCCAGGGGTGGGGAAGCTCAGGCCTGGGGGCCACAGCTAGTTTTTATTTGTCCCCTTTCCAGTTCCTGGATCCTATTCCTACCTCCAAGCACGGAAGACTGATATCAGGGTAAGGGAGCAGCGAGGAGGGCATGCACACAGGTCCATGATCTGGACACCGCTTTTCCTGAGTGCAACCCTTAAGCAGCCCCATCCTCAACTTCTAGGCGGCCCTCAGACCTTGTTCTACTAATTTTCAAAGTGGGCCCTGGGAGGGAAAAAGTACCCCACCCCTGGTCTAGGCTCAGGTGGGGAACCTCCAGCCCATGGCTGGTTTTTATTTAGCCCCTTTGCAATTCCTGGATTCAGTCCCTCCTCTCAAGCAGTGAAAGAGTGAGCTCAAGGGAAGGGAGCCAAGAGAAGGACATGAGCTCAAGGACAGATAGGGGATGGATCCATGGCACAGATCCATGACCACCATTCTACTACTTTCTCAGCACATCCATTAGGTACCCCGCCCCCAACTCCTAGCCAACCAACCAAGCTTGTACTAATTTTCATAGTGGCAGATGGGAGGAAAAAGGCTCCCTATCCCTCCATTGGCCAAATATACTCAGTTGCTTCAACCTCTCTTCATGCGACTTGCCCCATCATCATTGCCTCCTTTGGTCACTTAGCCTTGTGGTGCTCTTGGATCCATTACTGTGTCTGGATGGCCAGGTTGCAGTAGTGGCCAGGAGTGCTTTTCAATTACATCTGGTGAGAAGGCTGCAACCTTTTTAAAAAAATCAGACTCAGACTTGGTTACCATTGCCCATGCCTTCGTAACCTCAAGGCTAGACTACTGTAACACATTGTACGTGGGGCTGCCCCCGATGACGGTTGGTGCAAAACGCGGCGGCCCATCTTCGGTCGAGAGCAGGTTGCCGGGAGAACATTATACTTCGCTCCACAGCATGCATTCACTACAAACAGCTTTCCAAGTACAATTAAAGGTGCTGGTTTTAACTATAAAGCCCTAAACAGATTGAGCCCCCAAGTATCTGAAAGACCGCCTCTTCCCTCATGTCCTGTTGCAGCATCTGAGGTCAGCCAGGAGTGCCCTCTTGAGTATACCATCTCCCCATGAAGTTTCTACAAGGGTGCACAGAGAGGTGTTCTCAGTGGCTGCCCCCATGATTATGGAACTCCCTCCCCGTGGAGATTCATCTAAACCCAAGCCTGATCATCTTCCAGAAATTATATAAGACCTTTTTATTTGGCAGGCAGGGATAGGGTTGGGTGGGAAGAGTTGTAGGGTATTAAGGGGATTTTTAGCTGTTTTATTTTATTTATTTATTTATTTTAAAAACTTGTTATCCTGCGACAGGCAGCTCTGGGTGGCTTACAATTAAAACAAAATAAAACAACATCAAAGCTAACAACACATAAAAGGGAGGATAAAAAGTCCCTCACCACCCACCACCTTAACCCACTCCCTCCCCATCCTCCCCACCAAACGCCAGGCGGAACAGCCAAGTTTTACAACTGCGTCAAAAAAAGGGGAGATCCGGGGCCAAACGGGCCTCCAACGGTAGGGAGTTCCAGAGTCATTTTATGTGCTGTAAGATGCCCTGAGCCTTATTGGGAAGGGCAGCATATAAATTTGAATAAATAAATAAATAAATCATCTTTGTTGCTCTCCTCGGAATTCTCTCCGCTTTGTCCACATTCTTCTTAAAACATGGTGACCAGAACTGGACACAGTATTCCAGCTGAGCCTAACCAGTGCCGAGCACATACTTGCTCTCTCTCTTCTTGCCCCCCTCCCCCCACCATTAACTATCATTTGCCTTTTTGACCCCCCCGCTTGTACAAAAGTAGACACCAGCTTTAATCAGCTCCATTGCCTTGCTCTGCTCGTTCCAAGTGGCTTTGTCATTAAATGGACAGTCTCACAGTCAGGACAGTTCTCATGCAGGCTGCACCACTGCCTTCCTGCCTCACCTTTGAGAAACTCTCTTAAGGGCTACACAGGGTGACTCTACAAGTTATACTGGCCACAGTAAGTACCACCGAGGAAATGAATCCTGTGGTACTTACTGCAGCTTCAGCCTGTGTTTGGCTAGCATGAAAAAAACGTTCATGCTGTTCCGTGTTTAGTTTACGCTGCCACAATGTGGACTCTGGCCAACAGGGGAAGCCCATCGGGTGGCAAGATATGCATGGCGCTCTCTCTCTCTCTCAGGAGCAGTGAAATTGACAAAGCCTAGCAAGCCAGAAGCTCCCAAGCCCACAACTTGGCAGTGAAACTGTCACACCAGCAGTCCACATTCAGCCCACTAGCCAGATGTTAAATCTTGTATTTTCTAAAACAAAAAACCTCACAGTTTAAAAAAGCATTAAAGGCAGAATCATTTCTAAAACAAAAATGTTCGTCTTCAAAAAATATTTCACAAAATACATTTTACCCTAACTCCAAAAAACATGAAAAATTAAAATTGCTATTCAAAAAACGTTTAATATACATTACAACAAAAATTAAACACCAAAAAGCAAGTTTTTCTATCTATATTTCATAATTTACCATCAATAAATGTAAGATATGTACTTAATACCTTACCATACTTACTCTTATTAATATTTATCACCAACTAAACTATCACTTTTTTCTTTATTAAGCATTACTTTATCATAATTCTACAATGAACAATTTTTTTTTCAAACGGCCTTAACTGTTGTTTACATGTATACAAATTATGTACAGTTTACACAATGAACTGTTGACAATGTCAGTGTAGACAACTGTATAGAATAGTTTTGATAGAATGCAATTCACTGCGAAAGGACAGAGTTAAGGCAGTTTGAAAAAATGGTTTGTGTCAAATTATGATAATAAATGAATGCTTAATAAAGAAAAATGTATCAATACTTATCACTAACTAAACTATCACATTTTTTGGCCGTTTTGGCCTGTGGGAGTGTCAGATGGCAACCCTACCTGTAAAAAATCATCATACTTGCAAAGGGAAGCTGTGGGATTTCTTTCACCAGAGAATTCTAGGTAACTATTTATTGGGTTGGTGTTTAGACCTAGCTAATCCTATGTTAACGAGAGGGCCGGTCTCGGTGATTCTTGTGATTACAGCCCAGCAATTCTACGAATGGGGGTAGACACACAGTGGCCCACTGAGCTGTTTCTAGCTACCCATCTCTCTATGAGAAAGGAGAGAGAGAGAGAATTCAAAAGGGAACCAAATGCAATCAAATTAAGGGAACTCCTTGCCCTACTCCATCTTGAGCACTTATTTTAACTTTTTATTTTTTTAATATTTATTTATTTATAATAAAATGTATATGCCACCCCCTCCTGCCTCAGGGCGGTTAACAGCATTAAAAAACATATTAAGATACACAACACTAAAAACTTAAAAACAACCCATACCCACCCACCCCATCTCCCTCGGGAAAGGCCTGGCGGAACAGCCAGCTCTTACATTGTCTGCGGAAAGAGGGGAGGTCGGCAGACAAGCGGACCTCCAACGGGAGGGAGTTCCAGAGTCACGGCGCAGTCACAGAGAACGCCTTCCTCATGGTTGACACCCAGGAAACCCGGGGGATCCCAAGGAGGGCGTCCCTGGCTGACCGCAGGGGCCAATCCCGGACCCTGAGGGTGAGGCAGTCCTGCAGGTAGGTGGGGCCCAATCCATTTAGGACTTTAAAAGGTCAATACCAACACCTTGAATTGGGCCTGGAAGGCTATCGGCAGCCCATGCAGAGAGCGAAGCACTGGTGTAATGTGCTCGCATCAGCCTAGCCCAGCCAAGAGACGGGCCACCACATTCTGCATCAGCTGCAGTCTCCAGACCTGCACCAAGGGTAGCCCCACGTAGAGCGCGTTACAGTAGTCAAGTCTCAAGGTAATAAAAGCATGGATGATTGTGGCCAGATCCGAGTCCGAGATATACGGCCTAAGCCGACATACCCGATGTAACTGGAGAAATGCCCCCTTCGCCACAGCCGCCACCTGGACTTCCAGGTGGAGCTGCGGGTCCAGGAGCGCCCCCAGACTCCCGACCTGAGAAACCAAGGGAAGACGGACTCCAACAATGATGGGGGCCATCACTCCCTCGGCTTTCCCCACAACCATCACCTCCGTCTTGTCAGGATTTAATTTCAGGCGGCTCGCCCTCATCCAATCCCCCACAGCTGACAAACACCAGGTAAGCACCGAGACTGCTGGATCTGGGTCAGATGAAAATGAGAGATATAGCTGGGTGTCATCAGCATATTGATCAGTGTGTCTCTGCTGCATGGCTTTCCCTCTCACGTGGTGATGAGAGGGTGGGGGCTGGCTGCTGCAGAGAGTGAGAGAGGCGGAGCAGTCAGCAGAGCATATGCTGGTGAGGTGTCATCAGCATATTGATGACACCTCACCCCAAACTCCCTGACAACCTCCCCCAAAGGCTGCATATACACACTGAACAAGAGAGGGGATAGAATGGAACCCTGTGGAACCCCACACGTGAGGCCCTGGGGAGAAGATGAAAACTCACCCAGCACCACACGCTGGGTTCTCCCAGCCAGGAAAGAGTGGAACCATTCAAGAACAGTCCCACTAATCCCTGCCCGGTCCCGCAGCCGAGTCACCAACAACTCATGATCAACGGTATCAAACGCAGCCGAGAAACCTAACAGGATCAACAGGGTCAAGCGACCCTGGTCCAACTCATGGGAGAGGTCATCGACCAAGGCCACAAGCGCAGTCTCCGTGCCATATCCCAGGCGAAAGCCAGACTTTTAACACAAGCCATCCCCCAAAGGCCGGTGTACTCAAAAGTGCGCACATGCTTGAATGAGTCTGTGGATCTGAGCCACAGGGGCGGTTTTTGTGCTAGGGCGGCGGGGGCGCTGCCCTCCCCGGCTCCATGCCGCCCAAAATTCTGTCTGCGGCATTGCGCGGCCTTAAGTTGAGTCCCCCCGGGTTCCCCGGTCAGCTGGCAGCATCTGTGGAACTTCAGAGTCCCGGCGTGGCTGTCTCAGCCACGCCGAGACCCCGAACTTCCGGGTTCTCGCATGCGCATGCGTGAGTCGCGTTGGTTAGCTCACGCATGCGCAGCTGGCTCAGGAAAGTTGTCGTCGTCATCGGGGAGGGAGGGAGTGGGAGGCGGGGCCGCTGCGGGCTGGGAGGGACAACACTGCACCACCAATGACAGATTAAAATTAATTATTGAATGAGGCGAGGAGGAGCCCTGCCAAAGCCAACCGAGCCCTGCAAGGGGCAAACTTTATCAAAACGTGGTCTGGGCAGCTAGCAGTGCTGTCCAGCGTGTCTGGGGGAACTGTACAGCCACTGGGGGCAGTCTTCTATGGAGTTTAATGGAGGAGAAAAACCTGCATAGCAGGTTGTCATTGGGGCTGTAGCCCTTGCCGCCCGTGGGTGAGGGGGTGGGGGGTGTACTCTGTCAGGGGAGGGGGGAAGCTGCATAATTA
>QEPC01014734.1:1390269-1405425 GCA_003113815.1 Sphenodon punctatus | reverse complement strand
CTGCGGATTGCACTTGCATTGTGTTTGCATCCTGATCTGAAGTATGGCAGAAGTGATCTGGATCATAGGCGATTCCTACATTCGCCGTTTGGAGCAGTTTGTCCGTGAAGAGGGGCTTAGCTTTTCCTCAGGCAACCAGAATTATGACATCTGGTGGTTCGGAAGAGGAGGCATGAGATCATGCCAATGTTGGACAGGATTCAGAGGAGACGTGATGTTCCACCTCCAACAGGAATCGTGATCCACTGTGGTGGAAATGATGTGGGTGACCTCACCGGTGTTGAGCTGGCAATTGCCATGAGACGTGATCTGCGCCGTATCATCCACTCCTTTCGAAGGAGCAACATCTTGGTGTCAGATTTAATTGAAAGAGCAGTCAACAGGAATGCTCGGCCAAGCCCGACTGATTCTGCCACACTTCGTCGGTTGAGGAAATCGATGAGAAATGTGAACAGACTAGTGGATGCTTTTCTACGTCAGGAAAGGAGGGCTATGACAATCTGGCATAGGTTCTCAAGATATTAGCTATCCTTGTATGACGTAGACGGAGTCCATCTATCAAGAGCGGGACAGTTACGTTTCTTTCAAGCACGCCGAGAAAGCATTAGTCAACACATTTGAAGACTGTAGCACTGTACACATATTATGTAAGTCTACTGGCAGCTTGCACTGATTGTCTCGAGTTGTTTCCTCTGGTATCTAAAAAGACCAAGTGTAGGGTAGATATTACAAGAAAGGTTTCTAAATAAAGTATTCAATAGATTGTTGTTTATTTTACTGTCTTGGTTAACTTTTGCATGGGACAGTGGATTACATAGAAAGGATCAGTTTGAATATGTGAAATGACTAGTTTTTTTCGTTACACAATAAGACATCATTTCAAGGTGAGGGACAAAAGGAAAGGTTGGGGAGGAATGTTAATATCATTGAGAGAGTGCTGCTAGTGCCAAATCCCCATCTTTTCCTTTGGTTTTTTTATTCTCAGAACCAATCTTCAAAAATGAATACTGTGGATGCTCTTCTCGTGAAGCCGTTCACCACACTGAGTTATGAAGAGAAACTGCAGATCAAAGACATGGGACCGCACCGTCCAGAACTGCAAATCGAACAAGCTGCACAGGACAGAGGAAAAGGTTATACACGCCGGTTCCACACATCCTGGTACGAGAAGTTCTGGTGGCTATGTGGCAGTGTTTCCAGGAAGTCGTTGTTTTGTTTTCCTTGCCTGCTGTTTGGTGGTGATGCAGCATGGACAAAGACGGGTGTCAAGGACATGAAGCACCTGTCCGAGAAGGCAAAGAAGCATGATTCTTGTAAAAGCCACCTTGACAACTGCCTAAATCTGTCACAGTTGGGAAAAACAAACATCGCCGAGAGACTCAACGAAGGGTACCGTGTGGCTCTAAGGAAACACAATGAGGACGTCGATCGAAATAGATACATCCTCTTCAGGATAATAGACTGCATAAAGTTCTGTGGTGCACATGAATTGGCACTACGTGGACATGACGAGAGCGAGGGATCTGTCAATCCAGGGGTTTTTCGAGGTGCGATAGACCTACTTGCCACAGCCGACAGTACGTTACAGCAACATTTGAAGACTGCAACTGTCTTCAAGGGGACCTCGAAAACCGTGCAGAACGAACTCCTGGACTGTATGCTGCAAATTGCTCGTGACCACATAATAACCGAAATTAAAAATGCAGATTTTGTGGCTATCGAGGCTGATGACACCACAGATGTCTCAACCGTCTGCCAGTCTGTCATGATTTTCCGCTACATCGATGGCAGGGGTTCAACCGTGGAACGTTTCTTCAGCTTCACACACTTGACGGACTCCCGTGCAGAAACAATCACTGAGTCCTTGCTTGAAAACCTCAGTACTGCTCTCCCAAGGGACTCTGACAAAGAAAAACTCATAGCTCAGAGCTACGATGGAGCGAGCGTGATGCGTGGAGAGCATGGTGGAGTCCAGAGGAAGATAAGAGATGTGTACCCGAACGCACACTTCGTTCACTGTTTCGCCCATCAGCTGAACCTTATCGTGCAGCAAGCCGTATCCCAAATAAGACAAGTAAGGATTTTCTTCCAAAGTCTGTCTGGTATCCCAGCTTTCTTCAGCTCTTCTCCAAAAAGGACTGAAGTTCTGGATGCGGTGGTGAAGAGAAGGCTCCCCAAAGTCGCAAAAACACGCTGGAACTTCAGTGTGCGGACAGTCGAGGTCATCTATGAGCACAGAGAGGACCTGGTCGAGTGCTTTGAACAAATACGAGTAGATAGTCGTGATGCCAAGACTGGTATCGAGGCCAGGTCATACATGACCATGTTGGAATCTGACGGGGAGTTCCTTTATTTCTTGTCCTTGTTCCACAGAATCATGCCACATGTGGACATACTTTACAAGGAGCTCCAAAAACAAAACATTGACTCTGTCAGTATTCAAAGATATACTACTGACTTTGTAAGAGCCATCGATAAAGTAAGGGACTCCATTGGAACTCTGCGCTCAGAGCTGCCGGAGAACGCTCGGATGCACAGAAGTGCGCCTAGCATGGACACACTAGAGCAGATCGCTGTGGAAGTGTGTGATATTGTTATCTCACATGCACGTGACAGATTTCAATTCACAAAACATCTAGAAAGTGCAACCTTGGTGCAGGGCACTTTGTTTCAAATGCACAGTGAACGCTTTCCCATCCAAGCCTTTAATGCGGCAACGCAAGCCTACCCAATGCTGGAGCGAGACCGACTGAGGAGTGAGCTTGGGACTTTGTATGACAGGTCAGAATTCCATTCTGCCAAAGATGCCTCTGCTCTACTTGCTGTGTTGACCGAGGACAACTTGGAAAAATCTTTCTCAGAGGTGGTTAAACTGCTGAGGATTGTCATGACAACACCTCTCACAACTGTTGAAGCGGAACGAAGCTTCTCAACTCTAAAAAGAATTAAAACCTTTTTGAGAAGTACCATGACAGAGGACCGTCTGAATGCTCTAGCAATGCTGTCTATTGAGCAAGCCATGGTGAGGGACATTCCAGACTTCAACAACAAAACAATAGATCTGTTTGCACAACGCAAGGAACGGCGAGCAAATTTCCAGTACAGGCGCTGAACAGACCTGATGATGATTGAATCTGGACAGTGGCCCACACAATCAGAAGACCTGTGCTGCATCCATCACGCTCCAGCCTGCATGGTCTTTGTCCTGATTAGGGAGACCCATGCCAACGTGGACGCTGCACCCAAGGAAAGAGGTGATGATCTGGACTTTACATTGCATGCAGACTAGAAGGAGGGGAGACTCGCACAATGAGAAGACCTGTGCTGCATTCCATCCAGCTCCAGCCTGCATGGTCTTTGTCCTGATTAGGGAGACCCATGCCAACGTGGACGCTGCACCCAAGTAATGCTTCCCAGGCTTCTTCGAGGAATGAGCAGAGAGGAAGACCAATTGCGCTGCAGAAGCACCACCATGAATTAACCCAACACCCTAACAGCACAACGTGACAGCGACGGCACACAAGGCAGAGGGAGGCGTTTCTAGCAGCTGCGAGTGCGATGATGAGAGCCAGCAGAGGACATCCCACGGTAAAGACAAGTATAATTCCTTCTTAAGCTTAAAACAGCGAGTAACAACATTAGGTCTTAAGCTACAGTTAAACTGTAAACAGTTTTAACAGTTTAACACTAGTGAGAGTTCTTTAGAATTATTGGTCCTAATTTAGTTTAGAAGTAGTTTAGAAATGTGCTAGAAAACTTTGGGTCCTAATGTAGTTTGGAAGTAGATTTAGTTTAGAGATCTGCACTAGCACTTTGTTGCTAGCTCCGTGTCACCACCCTGGCCCTGCCCCCAAGGAGAGATACAGTGGGCATTCATTGGGAGAGGGTGGAACCTCTCCTTGGGGGCAGGGGCATGCCCGTGGTAGGGGCAGGGACACAGAGCCACAGAGTCCATAGGACAGAAGGGATAGTTAAGCACTAGTTAGGGTTGCTTCTTCAAAATTGTTAGTGCAGATGTAGTGTAGAAGTTGTTAGTTACTAAGAGTAGGCGGCTTGGGTCCTGCCCCTGCCCTCAAGGAGAGGTACAGTGTGCATTCATTGGGTGAAAGCAGACATGACGCTCACCACCTTTTAACCACCCATGGTGGTTATTTATGCATGTCGCTGGGCTGTATTGGTGCCCTATGCAGCCCTGCAACATGCATAGATAACCAACAAGGCTGGTTAAAGAGTGGCTAGCGTCATGTCTGCTTTCACCCACTTGGAGAGGGTGGAACTTCTCCTTGGGGGCAGGGGCATGCCTGCGGCCAGGGGACACCCTAAAGTCTTAGGGCACCCCCAACAAATCATGTGGGGTCCAGAACCACAGCCATAGGGGCCTTACAGCAACTGGGCCCACCACCACTAGTGCTTCCAGATGCAGTGTTTGACTTTAGGAGTTACAGGGCTTCTATAGGTCCAATGAAGCCTGAAGTCATGCTGTGAGGCCTCAACGAGACCAGCTGTGGAACCTGAACAGTGAATGGACTGGGACCCTACCCTAGAAAACTATCGGCAGCCAAGGACAGCATGAAATGAAGAGCGTTCAGGATAATGGTAAGTGACAGCATAGGGATTGCGAGGGTCCTGGACCTCTTCTTTGGGGGAAGAGGTCCACAAAGAAGCTAAATTACAAATGTCATTCAAAATGCAAACATCTAAATTAATTTCCTTTTTTTTCTATCCAGTTTGTATGAGATCTGGCATGATTCCACACCTTGCCTTGCTTTCCTTGCGAACAGAGGAGAAAGTAGGTAGGAGCACAGCAGAAGAGAAGGCTGCAGACAAGGAAACCCTTTTCCCCTGTCCCCCCACTGAACCCATCTCTTCCCCCTTCCTCTTCTCATGCTCCAAACCCGTACCCTCCTATTTCTCCCCTGTCCTGTCTTTCTCTTCCCTTTCATTCTCTTCTGATTCGGCTTGTCACAGAACAGGGAGCTAACTCAGTCCTCCCAAGTTCTCCAAGCCAGAAGGAAGGCTTGTCCCAAAGCCTACACCTTCAGAAGACTGCAGGTGGCCAAGGATGCCATGAAAATCGAGGATTCGAGGGTTCAGGATAAAGGTAGGCAATGTCAACGTGATCTATTTTTTTTAACCTACTATGGTTAATTTCGACCAGGTGGGAAAGAGAGCATATAGGACCCCAGTAAGAGGGTTCTCTATTCCCCAGTGGCAGTGCATCACACACCAGCATCCCAGCATTAAGTAATTTAATGACCATCCAGTGTTAACCCTGGGAACTCCTTGCTGCTGGGTTATGCAACACCTCCGTTGCCCTGGCTCCGCCCACCGTTGCCCTGGCTCCGCCCACCGGCTCGCCGGCAGCTTCACCGCTGGCAGGCCGGACGGCCTTACTGCCCCTCCAAACTAAAAACCCACCAGCTGCCCCTGCTGAGCCATAATCCTTACACTTCAGGACAATCAATGGACTTCTGATGGATGGAAGCCAGGAAGAAAGTTCCTCCAAGAGTGGGCAATCCCACAGTTAATCACAGGATTGCTTCCTCTGAAGCAGCCATTGTTGGAGACAGGATTCCAGACTAGATGGGCCCATTGGTAGGCCATGCAATGGAGGTTCCTGGAATAAGCAAAGGGAGCTACATCAAAATCTGGCTCCCAAGAGGCTGAGGAGTTCAAAGGAAGCAATACCGCTGTCAGGATCTAGAGCCATGAATTTGCAACTTTGGGGGCTCCTGGGTCATGGCCAGTTCACTAGCACAACTCCCACTCCTTGACTTGGGCCCTGGATGTACTGTGTAGGCCAGGGGTGGGGGAACCTCTGGGCTGCACAGCCCATCTCCAAATGGCCCCTGGAAGTTCCTCCATACCTGCATTCAATACGGCCTGGCTGCCATGTTCCACAGCCTGCCAGTCATCAGCCAGTAGCCACACCCCCTAGATAAGGGGGCATGTGTCTGTGGCAAAATGCCAGTAGGGGGTGCTATACAGCTGAGTCACCCACCTCACTGTGTTTCTCCAAATCTCCGACCAGGGGTTCCTACAGCTGGCAACCCCCCCAAAACCCTTAGTATTCCACTGCCACCACTTGAGTGTAATTCAGAGGGCGTTCACACCACTCAAGACATGTGAACCCCAAAAGGCATAAGCCTCACAGTTTCCCAAAAGCACTCCCCTTTCCTGGCACTCTGTTCCTGGGATTTCCTCCTCTGCATTGGAGGCAGATCCCCAGAGCTACCCACAGGAGGCTTCCCTTGGTTCCAAAGCTGCTGGCTTCTAGCCAAATGGGGAGTTTCCCCCACTCTCCTTGCCTTAGTAGCGAGGCTTGGCCACTTGGCCCAAAGGAGGCATTTAATGGTCAGCCAACACCACACACACACACACACACACACACATGGGTAAAAAGAAAACTTAGACTTTACTGATACATATACAAAGGAATAAAAGCATAGAACTAGGGGGTGATAACCCTTTGAGCAATCAGCGTCAGTCCTGTGGACATAGTAGCCCGTTTGGAAAGCGTCTTCCTATAACTGTAGCTGACGTAACTAGCAAGTACTCACACTGGTTCTGATCAGGTGGTTTTCCTATGGGATCCAAGCTCTTCTTTTGGCAAAGGCCAGACTTACTGTTAAGCAATATAGTCCATGAGTGCCTCCAGGCAGGCAGGGTCACCAGCCTAGCAACATGTGCTAGAGATCTCAGTCAGTGAGTCCAGAGCGAGAGTCACAATGCTTGTGCTGGTCCTTTTAAGGCATCCTTGACCTTCGTTCTGATGTCCAGGAAGGTCAGCTGGCTGCAGTCCAGCAGCCCCTCTCCTTCTATGATTCGATCATCCCACATTACCTGTCTTAGGTGTAGAGTTCCCCCCCACCCGTAGGAATTTCAGGAATAAGGAAGTCCTGAACAGGTGCTTGTTGAGGCCTGGGCTTTGGCTGAGCCAGGTTTGCAGTTTCAGCAAAGGGGGGTTAGAGGGGGGGTCTTTGTCAGGGCAAGGGCATTTTGCCATACCTCCCTCTCCCAATTTTCAAGCCGGGACACACTGTTTCCCCCAAAACTGAGGGTACCGGCGTGCTCCCCCGGGGATGTAGGAACAGTTATTGAAAACCAAAGAGTGACCGATAGTACACAAATAATACAAAAACACAGATAATACTGTCCCGTCACAGCAAATGCAAAAGGGGTTAATGCACAACTAATACAGTTACCAAGTCGTATTCCCTGTACAAGCAGAGGTGCAATCCCGTACATTCTGACGCTCTCAGAGAATACATTCATTACAGTCTGTTCCTGCTTCTGAAAGGGAGACAGCAAGAAGAGTTATATAATCGTTAGTGCGAGTCCACGAGTTTCTGAAGGCCCAGTGCCTTTGCCACAGTTTGGGAGAGCACTGCTCCAGAATCTTCCAAGGTTCTTTTCAGTTTCTCCTTATCTTGGGTCCAAATCCTCTCAGGCGGAGAGAGATCTGCATTCCCAAAAAGGTCTGCTTTCCCATCCTCCCCTTCCAAGCTGTCAACAGGGGAGAGCTTGAATACCAGTCCACCCCTCCTGTGGTTTGAACCGGCTTATAGGAACTACCTTGGGGTTCCTCCCTGACTGAATTAGGCATACCCGTAATTCTGGTAGGGAACTTCCACCCTTGTCCTTCCCCCGGCATTCCACTGCCTCCGCTAGGGTATTTCCTCCACTGTCCTTCCATCTCTCTGATAGAGAACCTGGAGGAGAAAGCATCTTTATCAGGCCATCTGCAACCACAGTGGCTTCTGCAGAAGCTAGGGCAATGGCCTCAGGGTATTTAGTTGCCGCATCTGCTAGGGTCAGAATAGAGCGCTCCCCCCTTGTCTTCTGCTTCAGGGGTCCCCCTGTATCTGTACCACCCTCTCACAAGGCAGTCTTATGACTGGGAGGGGCTGCAGAGTTGCTTTGTCCTCCTCCCAGATTACTTGTCTCCCCCCCACCTTCCAGGAGTGAATTCCCCCTCCTGTTCCTGAGCTGACTCCTGGAGCAGCTCCAAGCTGGGGTCTTCTAGAGCCTCTGGATCAAGCTCCTCTGAGCTTACTAAACTGGGGTACACAAAAATCTCCAGCTTACCTTTCTCTATCCCACCCAGGGGTACACCGTCCCTTTTCATCGGCTCCCCCCTTGGGCTCTACACTTTCCATTTTAGGGCTGCCCTCCCGGCCCACCCCCCAGGACTAATGCTTCCTTTGTTGCCCCCTCTCTGGGTTCTACAGATTCTGTTCTGGGGTTACCCGCCAGGCCCGCCCCTAGAATTACTGTTTCCCCTGCCTCACCCTCTTTGGGGTCTACCTTTTCCCTTCTGGGGCTGCCCACTAGTCCCACCCCTAGGATTCCAGTTCCCTCTTTGGGTTCCATGTTTCCCACCCCTGGGCTGCCCTCTAGGCTCACCCCTAAAGTTTCTATTCTTTCTGCATCCCCAACCTCCTCCTCTAGCTGGTGGTGCTGCTCTGTTGGAGAATTACTTCTGAGCTCAGCCCCACTCTGCAGCTGGCTCTGATGGCTAGGGGAGACCTCACCCCTTCTGGCCCCGGGCAACTCCCCTCTTCCCCACCTTCTATCTCCAGAACGAGCTGGCTCCCGCAGCTCTGCCTGCGGGTTCCTACTGACACCCGACAGGGCCCTATGCTTTCTCTCCCCACTAATATAGGGACAGGGGCATTCTCCCACACCCCAATGTCCAGGCACATTCCCCATCCCCTCCATTTTATGGGCAGGCGTGCCACAGGCACCTCAAATGGTGGGTACCCCACCGGTTTGATGTGGTAGGTTTTCCCTGGGACTATATCTGCGGGGGAAACCAGACTGGCGCCGATCAAAGATACCCCGGCCCCAGTGTCTAGTTCCCCAACAATAGTTCTCCCCCTCACAGTTACTTCCTCCTTGAAGTAATCCGCCACCTCCCCCATGCTCATAATCCTATTGAGGCAATACACTGGGATGCCTTGGATTTCCTCCCCTGTTCCTACAGCTGTTGCACTGTGTACAGTTCTGTAAGCTCTGCCGCTTTGGGCAATCAGCCTTAATGTGGCCCAGATCCCCACAGCTGTAGCAGCCCTTCCTCTCCAATGTAGGGGGCTTTGCCAAATTAGGGGATGCCTTACGTTCAGTTGGCAGTGTCCCATGCTCTTGTTTGGGGGTCATTCCCCCCGCCCACCTTTTTGGATCCCTTTCTGATTCTTCCCAAAGCGGGTGTGATCTTTCATTAGCTCATCCCTGTTCAGCAACAGCTGATCAGCAAAGTCAGCAGCTTCACTGACCATTCTGGGGTTCCTATCTTTCACTAAGTGCTTGATCTCCTGGGGACAGTGGAAATAAAACTGATCCAGCCCCATAAGATCCAACACCAGCTCCCGGGTCTCTGCTTTGGCTCCAGCNCCCATAAGATCCAACACCAGCTCCCGGGTCTCTGCTTTGGCTCCAGCTACCCACGTCCCCAGGGCTTCCACTAGTTGGGCTCCAAACTCAGCCACAGATTGCCCTGACTGAGGAAGCAGTGTGTGAAACCGCTTCCTGAAATGATCTGGGTCCAGCCTATTTCTCTTGAGCACAGCCTCTTTAAAAGCAGGATAATTGTTAGCAGACTCAGTGGGTAAGCTATCAAGGATCACTGACATAGTCCCAGTAACCAATCCAGCCACATAACACATATACTCATCCTCCCTCAAGTTTCATCTGCGAGCCTGCTTCTCAAAATCACTCAGGAACACCTCGGGGTTGTCTCCCTCTTTGAAAGGGGTGAAGTCCTTGAGTGGCAGCTCGTGGGGTGCATCCAACTTTCGCTGGAGCATATCGGCCTCATGCTGGCGCTGCGCTTTCTGGGCTTCTCGCTGCTCCTTCTCATGCTGGCGCTGAGCTTCCTGAGCAGCTAGTTCAGCTTCCCTCTGCTCCTTCTCATGCTGGCACTGAGTTGCCTTGTCTGCGAGTAGCCTCTCCTGGATCTCTCTCGCTCTCACTCCCGGTCCACAAGATTCTTCTCTCTCAGGCAGATCTGCATCTGGAACAGCTCTATCTGTTCAAGGGACCCTCCAGGAGTCCTGAAGAGAAGGGTTGCTCCAGCTCCAGGTGCTAGATCATCATTCTGATCCACCCCAGGCATTTCAAAGTTCTTTATTATCTGCCTTAGCTGCTCGTGGGTCAGTTCTTCTGTTGGGACATTCCTCCTCTGGGCCTCTCTTTTGAGGTCAGCTTTAGTGAGTCTATTGAGCCCCTTGGGCAATCCCAGCAGGTTACTTCCCTGTGTTCCAGAACTCATCCACTTCCTTGCCCTTGCACTGCTTATCTAAGCCCTATCCAGTTGACCCGAAGCCAAATTCAAGGACTTGATTGCTCAAGGTTTATTTCCAAAGCCCCCCTTTGTTCTGTGGGTGCTTTTCAAAAACTCCAATACAAAAAGAAAACTGCTGGTGGACCCTATCCCACCTGTGTGTGCTTATCTGGCTGCTTGGGTGATCCCACCGCTGCCACCACGTGTGGCGAAACGCCAGTAGGGGGTGCTATACAGCTGAGCCACCCACCTCACTGTGTTTCTCCAAATCTCTGACCAGGGGTTCCCACAGCTGGCAAACCCCCCAAAACCCTTAGTATTCCACTGCCACCACTTGAGTGTAATTCAGAGGGCGTTCACACCACTCAAGACATGTGAACCCCAAAAGGCATAAGCCTCACAGCTTCCCAAAAGCACTCCCCTTTCCTGGCACTCTGTTCCTGGAATTTCCTCCTCTGCGTTGGAGGCAGATCCACAGAGCTACCCACAGGAGGCTTCCCTTGGTTCCAAAGCTGCTGGCTTCTAGCCAAATGGGGAGTTTCCCCCTCTCTCCTTGCCTTAGTAGCGAGGCTTGGCCACCTGGCCCAAAGGAGGCATTTAATGGCCAGCCAACAAACAAACAAACAAACAAACACACACACACCCAGTAGGGTAAAAAGAAAACTTAGACTTTACTGATACATATAAAAAGGAATAAAAGCATAGAACTAGGGGGTGATAACCCTTTGAGCAATCAGTCAGTCCCGTGGACATAGTAGCCCGTTTGGAAAGTGTCTTCCTATAACTGTAGCTGACGTAGCTAGCAAGTACTCACACTGGTTCTGATCAGGTGGTTTTCCTATGGGGTCCAAGCTCTTCTTTTGGCAAAGGCCAGACTTACTGTTAAGCCATAGAGTCCATGAGTGCCTCCAGGCAGGCAGGTCATCAGCTTAGCAGCATGTGCTAGAGATCTCAGTCAGTGAGTCCAGAGCGAGAGTCACAATGCTTGTGCTGGTCCTTTTAAGGCATCCTTGATCTTTGGTCTGATTTGTCCAGGAGGGTCAGCTGGCTGCAGTCCAGCAGTCCCTCTCCTTCTATGATTCAATCATCCCACATCACCTGTCTTAGGTGTAGAGTTTCCCCCCCACCCCCTTTAGGAATTTCAGGAATGAGGAAGTCCTGAACAGATGCTTGTTGAGGCCTTTGCAGTTTCATCAAGGGGGTGTCAGAGGGGGGTCTTTGTCAGGGCAAGGGCATTTTGCCACAGTGTCTCCCCCGCCCCCCCTTTCTTCAGGATGCTCAGTGGGATTCCCTACCCGTAGTGTAACCACACCACATTCTGGTTTGGCCACGCCACTTTGTCTCCTGATGCTCAGCTTCCTTTTTGGCTGCTGGCCTGAAGTCACAGGAAGCTGGGCAGGTATCCGTTTATCCCTTCCTGACCTTCTGACCCTGTTTTGGCAGCCCCCTAGACTAGCTCTGTCCTGCCTTGAACCTTGTTTCATGCCCTGGACCTGCCCTGCCCTACCAGTCTGCCCTGAAACTGATCCTTCTCCCCTCACCCCCAGTACAAATCTTGAGCTAGCTGCCTGCACTGTAGGCTGACAGGTGGAGGAGGGACTGCTGCTGCTTAGAGCACTGAATGGCTATGGGCGTTTATAGACGATCCCGCTTACAAGCGGGATCGCCAAACGCCGGCTTTCCCCCCCGCGCAGTCTCTGCAAGCCATGTCTGCAGTTCAGACACAGCGCAGAGTGCGAGTGCGCATGCGCGCCCTTCTGCGCATGCGCACTCGCCCGCGGAACCAGGAAGTGCGGCGTAAAGCCGGCACTTCGGGACTCCGCGTCGGAGGGGGCAGGCGAGCCTGCCCCCTCCGACGCGGATTAAAAAGCAGCCCCAGCAATTAGACAAGCGCCAAGAAAGGCGGCTGATCAAAGGATCAGCCGCCTTTTTGGTCTCGTCTATAAATGCCCTAAGCTTAGAAAAAATGACTAGGAGAAAGACTGGTCAATTTTATGAAGCCTCTATTCTGTGCCAGCTGGTCTGGGAACAGGGAACTCCATCTGCAGGGTGACGGGCGATCCCCTAGATGGGTTTGTGTCCCATGCTTGTCAGCTGTCAAGACAAGGAGCATTTAGCTTCCAGCCCATTGAATAGAGTAGGGGAGTGGGTCGTTTCCCTCCCAGGTACCACTTTGCAAGTACCAGCTCTGAGGGACGGATAGGAGCTGGGCATTGATGTGCATAAAAGGTTTTCTTGGACTGGAGGGAGTTCAGTTCATAGATCCATTCCCTATCCTTGAGTGCATGTCTTCATCTCTGCTCCCTTCCCCTGAGCTCAATCTTTCAAGGCTTGAAAGTAGGGGTTGGGAGAGAGGCCAAACAACAACAAAGAGTCATGGGTCAAATTTGGCTCACAGGCCACAAATTCCCCACCCCTGGAATAGAATCTAGGCTCCCTTTACCCTGGTCTATTTCACTAAAGTCTCTACTCAGTGCGGGACAAATGCCTAGAACCGAAACAGATAGCAAGTTTTGTACCTGTGGGTAATATACACAATTTCAGGAACCCTGTTGGTTACCCAATTGGTATCCTCATGGCAAGATGGGTAACCAACCACGACCACCCAAAATACCAGGTATTACTATTACAGAGTAACCTACTTTCCATTTTACCAACCCTTTCCAACTTACTGTGTATAGTTATAGCATCTTTCCAAATTTCCAGTTTCTCCATTTTCATTATTGTGCACACACACAACAAGAGGGGCAATGGCACGGGCAATGGGGCAGCCAATGAATGGATGGGAAATGGTAAATTGGTAATTCAGCAAATGGTGCAAAATGGAAAACCAGTAATTCAGTAATTCAGGAAGCTTGTTTATTTATTTATTTATAATTTATTTAGGCACGGGCTTTCGCCATGGCCAACAAACAACACAACAACTAAATACAATATGACAGACAATTAAGCCTCAAATATGAACAGTAGGTAATATAATAAACAACAATCAATAACACTACAACAAATTAAATGCCTGTAAAAGCCCAGCAAAAAAAGCTTTAATCAAAATCTGAGATTATATATGCAAAAACCCCTTACGGGTAATACATACTATAGTACCCTTATACCAAAATGCATCCGCAAAAATCATGGGGATCAATCTTTTACTTCCAGAATCAACCGCAACACTTCAGCTCACAGCAACCTTTCCTTATAAACTCTGAAGAAAAAAAAAATTATGAGGACAGGAAGATTGTTGGACACTATACAGGTACGGTTTAATGCTCAATCTGTCTGAGATGGTTCAGAAACCGCAATTTTGATGAGTATACCCGTTTTTGTGGGTACTAGTTTCAGCTCCACCGAAGCTGCACCTGACTTCCTAACCCAGCACAGACTGATGTCCCTTCCATGACTGCAAAATCCAAGTCAGAATTTAGAGAGGTCCTGTGTGCTGTCACATGACAGAAAGCTGGAAAAAAGCACATCATCTGTAAATACCCAGTAATTGGTCTGACTCTTTACAAACACGAAAGCAGAGGAAAGATTCCGAGGAAGCCTTACTGCCTTCTGCCCAACCTTGCTGCCACAAGTTTCTGCAACCATTTCCTTTGCAAATGTCCACCCACAAATTCTAAATGTAATGCTCCCTGTGTCCCCAACTAACTAGACATGTAACCAATATGGACTTCACACTAGATGGAGCCTCATTCCTCACCTCACTGCATCAAGTTGCAGTTGTAGCTCAGGACTGAGACCAACTAATTTTATTAACCTGGAGCTTGGTTTTTCTGCCGCCTGAGTTCCAGCAAACCAGGAACTGGTGAGGTTGCAGTCCATCTGCATACTCTCCCAGCTGCCTTGGCTGTCAACACCTGAGGACACTGCGACCCTCCTGGAGCTTGACCTTTCTGCCGCCTGAGTTCCAGCAACCAGCAAGCCAAAATACGCATGCCATAAGATCACTCACCAGCAGAATACTACAACAGCAGCAGCTAAGGGTAAGCCTAAGGGTAGTTCTACCACCTCGTTATTACTCGGTGGTCAGTAGGTCAGCCACTCTCCACCTCGTTCTTCTCTATTACCTATCCTCCCCACCATCATGCCTGCCCTAATCTCTCGCCTTTCCTCTCCCTCCTTCTCCCCTCACCTTTTCCTTCCTTTACTTCTTTTTCCCCTGCTCCTTCCTCCCTCCCAGCCCATCACTTCTCTCCAACCTCCTCACACTTCCTCCTCCCCCTTGGCTACCTTCCCCTCCTGCTCCTCCCCCATCCTCCCTATCTCTCGCCTGCCCCGCTGCCCCCTTTCTCCCAATTTTATCCCCATTCCCTGCCTTCCCTCTGATCAGCTCCCATTCTCCTGCTCCCTTTGGAACGGTCGTTCCTCTGCCAATAAAGTCCCCTACATCCATGATCTCTTCCTCTCCCACTCCCTCCAGCTCCTTGCCCTTACTGAAACTTGGATCTCCCCCTCCGACTCTGTCACCCCAGCTACCCTCTCCTTTGAGGGTCTCTCCTTTTCTCACCAGCCACACCACGAAGGCCGGGGTGGTGGCACGGGCCTCCTGCTCACTAACTCCTGTCAATTCCAATCATTTTTTCAACTGACCCAGACCCTGCTGTCTCGTTGCTATCCCAATGTTTGGAGGCCGTGGCGGAATGGATGCAGCAGAGCAGACCGAAGCTCAACCCCGATAAGACAGAGGTGATATTGGTGGAGAGAGCAAGGGAGGTAGTGGCCCCCCTGGTTGGGGGGGTTCACCCTCCTATAGCTCAGCAGGTCCAGAGTCTGGGGGTGATACTGGACGCAGATCTCCGCCTGGAGCGGCAGGTGGAGGCACTCGCTAAGGCTGCCTTCCGCCAGTTGTATCTGGTGCGTAGGCTGCGTCCGTT
>QEPC01014734.1:1318422-1386079 GCA_003113815.1 Sphenodon punctatus | reverse complement strand
ACCCTGTCCCTAGGCAAATTCATTGCCTCCCATGGCTTCCAATATCACTTCTACGCTGATGACACTCAACTCTCTCTCTCTACTCCCTCTCTTTCTCCATCTATTCAAGCTCGCCTCACCAGCTGTCTCTGACATCTCTACCTGGATGTCTCAATGTCAACTCAAACTCAACATGGCTAAAACCGAACTCCTTATTTTCCCCCCTCATCCTTCCTCTCGCTCTTCCCGGTCAATCCTCATTGATGGGGTCACCATCCTTCCCATCCCCCAAGCCCATAGCTTAGGCTTCATCTTTGACTTACCCCTTTCTTTTAAACCCTACATTGACTCTGTTGCCAAATCCTGTTACTTCTCCCTCCATAACATTGCTAAGATTCGCCCTTTTCTCTCCGTCTCCTCTGCCAGAACCATTGTTCATGTCCTGGTCATCTCTCGCCTCAATTACTGTAACCTCCTTCTCACTGGCCTCCCCCACTCTCACCTTTCTCACCTTATCTCCGTCCAAAATTCTGCTGCCAGGGTCATCCACTTAGCCTGTCACTTCAATCACGTGCAGCCCCTCCTCTCCTCTCTTCACTCACTCACCCTTCCTGAACGAATCCTGCACACGCTTCTAGTCTTCACCTATAAAGCTCTTCACAACCTTACTCCCCCCTACCTCTCTGTGCTAATTTCCCTCCATACTCCAGTCTGTGAACTCCGTTCCTCCTCTGTCCCCTTTCTTGCCCTCCCACGCCTCTCCTGCTCCCCTAACCGCCTTCGTCCCTTCTCCCTAGCTGCCCCCCACGCCTGGAACTCCTTCCCTGCCCACATCAGTCTCGTCCCCTCCCTTTGTACCTTCAAATCCCTCCTCAAGACCCACCTCTTTTGCTCTGCCCTCCCTGACTTCTTGCTCCCCTCACCTAACTCCTGCTGATACCCTCCATCCAGTACAATTTGTTACCTGAGGTCTGTGTACTCATATCCTCACCACATGGACCAACCAGCCATCATTCTCGATGTAACCAAGCCAAATACGTGCACCTGAGACCTCGCATCTTCGTGAATGTTACACCCCTTGTCTCTCCCTCTGTCCCGCTTCCTTCGTCTGTCCGCCCTCCCCTCCCCCGGCTCTCAGATTGTAAGCCGTAAGGCAGAGACTGTGTCTATTCAATTACTTTGTAAAGCGTCAAGTACATTGCTGGCGCTATATAAATGCTTGCTAATAATAATAAAAAATAATAATAATAATAATAATAATTTATATAAGTACAAGCAATGTACCTGGTGCTGAACAGTTGTGATTAGGGACACGTCCCTGCACCAAGGGGCTTGCACTCTAGAATAGACAAGGGAAGGAGTAAACAGTGGGAGACCCCGGAATACACTTACGAAGGTGTGAAGTTGCAGGTGCTTACCCTTGTTACAAGAGGAAGAGAAAGACCCTGAAGGATGAGAAGAAGCATAAATGAGTGATTTATGGAGAGGTAAGGAGTTGGGGAAAGGATCACGACCAACTGGGGTACTCTACACCTGTACGGTAAGATCCTAATGCCACTATGTAAATCCAGGGTGCATCCACACCTTGAATATTGCATGCAGTTCTGTCTGCTCCATCTCAAAAAGGACATAGTAAAATAGGCAAAGGTGAAGAGAAGGGTAACAAAAATGATCAAAAGGTATGGAATGGCTTTCCATACAAGGAGAGGCCCAATAGGTTAGGGCTCTTCAGCTTCAAGAATAAATGCCCAAGAGGGGATATGAGACGTTACAAAAAAAAATTAGTGGAACAGCTGCTTTTAGACATGCGCAGTGAACACGCTGCATAAAATCACGCTGTGTGTAAATATGCCCCACGTAGGATTTAGATGTGACGTTTTGAGCGTTAAAGCCGGTCATGTGTTCTTTTAAAGCCGCAAATTAAATACCTCGACTGTGAGGTATTTAATTCGCAGTCTGAAAACAATGCGCGACCACCTTCAACGCACATGATCCCAGACTTCCGTCTCGTCTAATCCCGCCTTGCGGGATTTTGAAATATTATGCAAGCGGGTTGCGCCGTGGCAACCTGCTCGTGTAAAAGCGCCCTAAAAGGGCACAGTTCCCTTTTTACTTGCTCAACACCACTTCTGATTTTGTAAGTTTCTATCCTATACCCACTCCCTTAATCATGTCTTCTCTAAGCTGAAGAGGCCAAACGTCAGACTACCCAGACTCAACTGGACACTTTCTATAGGACCCACCTCTGGTCTAGTTCATTCCAGCCGGACTGTATTTGTATGGTTCATCAGTGCCGCCTAAACTATAGCGGCTGATAAGAATGTAAGTGACATATTGGGTCAGACCAATGGTCCATCTAGCCCAGCATCCTGTCTCCAAGAGTAGCCAGCTTGTTGCTTCAGAGAAGTACACAACAGGCCAGAATGAAGTGATCAATTTTTCTGCTATTTACTCCCACCTCCCAACAGTCTGAGGCTACATCTCCTCACTAACTTGACTAATAGCTGTTTATGGACGTAGCCTCTAAGAACGTACCCATTTCTTTTTTTTAAGCCTAGTTGCATTATTGGCTTTAACATCCTCTAGCAACAAGTTCCACAAGCTAATTGTACATTGAGTGAAAAAGTACTTCAATTGTTTGTTTAAAATCTGCTGGCAGTTATCTCCATAGTGTCCCCTAGTTCTAGTGTTGTCTGAGAAGGTAAACAACAGTTCCCTGCTTACTTGTTCCACACCACTCATGATTTTGTAAGCTTATATATCTGCCCTCATTTGTAGGTCCACCATCCCAAGCAGACGACATGAGGGAAGAGATTCCATTTTCCCTTCCCTGCTTTGTTAGAAAACAGACAGTGGGTAACGCCAGTCCATCAGCACAGCCAGTCTAAAATCCTGCCATCAGTGTCTGGAGTTTGAGGTAGGCTGCCCTGGCCTCCACACCCAAGCCAGTTGTGCAATGCCGTTCATGGGCAGCAACTCCTTTTATCTGCTCACAATCCACTCACACCCTTCTGCACCGGGTTTGCTCAGCCTTATCTCCTGCTAAAGCTAACACAGGTGAGAGAGGAGCAAAGCCCAGCTCTAGAAGCCAGGGCCAAGACTCAGAAAACAAAAATCACTTCCCCTTCGGACTTTGCCTTACTATCTTCCCAAGTGTGCAGGGCTCCTCTCTGCCAGCTTTCCTGTTCCCAGAGATTCCCTCCTTCCAGAGTCCTTTTAGGGACAAAGGCTATTCTCCCCCGAGAGCGTTACATGAGTGGGACCTTAAGAATGCAAGACTCGGGCCAACTTTTTACAGGGCATGCGACAAGGGGGGTTTTATTGTGAGCCGCCCCAAGTAGCTTGTGTGAGAGGGGCGGGATATCAATATTTGAAATAAATAAATAAATGTTGGAAGTAGGGGGCACATTTAAGCGGGTCTGAGGGGAGCAGGAGGAAGGAAGCAGAACAAAGTGGAGTATGAGGGAGGGCTGAAGTTGATAGATGGGCAGCATGTCTCTCAAAACACTCCTGCCTCAGACTTCTTCAGTGATGGCCTCATGCCTTGAAAGAAAGGGGCACAGCTAATACGGTCTGAGAGACTTTGAGGGGTAGGGTCTACTGAAAAACTTGGGGGAAAGCCCCCCATGGCATGCCATGAAGTGTGGGGTTGGAAGGGACAGAATATGGAATGTTGACAGACCCTAAGGGGTTGGGAGGGTGGAATAAAGAAGATAGACTAAATCCCCCAAACCTGGCAAGAACAGCCTGGCACCCCCAAGCAGGACTTTCTCAACTTGGACCTCAGGCCACAGATCCTTAATCCCACCACCACAGCAGGAGGTTGACCCGATAATTACTTGAGCATATGAGGGAGGAGGGCATGGTAAAGGCCTGAGTGTCTGATCTCCCTTAGGGACCAACATTTCTCTCACAAGGTCTGAGTTTTGCTGATCCCTTGAGTCTTATCAGGAGAAAAGAGCCACCAATTTATGAAGCTGTGGACCTGGCTCAAAACTTCAACTAGGGTTGTCAAATAGCTCTTATTTTAAGGAAGCATTCCTTATTTCACACCCCACAGAATAATAATAATAATTTTATTTATATAGTACCCCCTTGCTAAATCGTACTTGGGACACTTCACAGAATTAGTACAATACCATAAAACACTATAAACCAACTTAAAACCTATGTAAGATCCATTTTTAAAACAGTTTTAAAAGGGGAAAGGGGGGGGGGAATACATTAAGGGGAACCAGCAAAGCACCCAGAGAATGTGTTCAGGTGCTTTTTGAAGGTGTGGAGGGAGGAATTAAGATGGACATCTGGAGGGAATGACTTCCATGTAAAGGCCCAGTTGATCACCAATTTAAGGCACGATGGCAGGATCCCTAAACAGCAGGTGGTATCAAATTGCCATCAGGGTGAGGTTCCAGGAGCTGGTCTGAAATATAGCCAGGGCCCTAAAGATCAGCAGCACAAGCTAAAACTCAATCTACTGCTCTACAGGATAATGAATGTCCCTTATTTCAGAGCCCCCCAAGCTCCACAGAACAGAATTGTCACCCTTTATTTCAGAGCACCACGGCTTCATAAAGCATGAGTGATGTCCCTAATTTCAGAGATCCCCAGTTCTACAATGTCCTTTATTTTTTAAATTGAATTCTGACAACAGTCATTTCAATGCTTAGATTAAAGATAGGGTAGGAGGCTAGCAGCAGTCCAACAGATCCCGGTTCTAGGGCCCCATCTCTCCACAGTTTATTTAACTCAATAATACCTTGCAAGCGGGGGAAATCAGCCAGCCACCACATTTCCTAACATGCTAGACTTGAGAACCAGCCCAAGCTATGGTATCTCATTGTCCTGTACCCACATCCCTTCTCCAGCAGCTGCTCTTGGGAAAGAGCGTGCCACTTCATTCCCTCCTTCAGAAACAAAACCCCTCACTTCATCATGAGCATTTGAAATGAATCTTTGGAATGCACAACAGATGCTTGCAGTCCAAGCAGCTGTTGTGGGAAGAATCCTCTCCAGGGTACAAGATCTCTAGTTAAATGGAAATAAGATAGTTGCAGAGTCCAGACCCTCCAGCTAGATCCCAGCTTTCCTTCGTTCTCTAGTGCGTCGAATGGCGCGTTAACCATGCAACGTGCAATATCAAGGAAACAAGCATAAACACTCACTTGAGCGTAGGTGACACAAAGGTGCAAAGCAACAGATAATCCAGTGTGAGAATGGTGTTAAAATTCTACCCCCACCCCCAATTCTGTGGGGGACATGAGCCCACTGTCAACTAACTGCAATGGCACCAATCTCAATTTATCCTGGGGTAGGTAGGAGGGGAACCAGGCCTGCAAAGAACAAAATATGAAGTCTCCATGGGAACAGAGGTGCAGGGGAAGTGCGGAGGAGAGTTAGTTAATCAAGAGAATCCACTGATTTGAAAAGGTCTTTTGTGAGGAGCGCAGGGTTGAGCCTATTCAAGAAAAGAATGGCAAGAATGTTCAAACAGGTCCGTGGGAATTTTGCACCTCACACTGCAAGAAACAAATAGCCACCAGCTGAAAAACAGGGTACATGGAAGCAACTCAAATGGGCACCAAACAGAGTGTAATAGGAGTGGGGAACCTCCAGCCCCGTGGGGGCCAAACAGTCCCAAAGGTAATATTAATTTGGCCCTTTTTTAATCACTGGATCTGGCTCATAAATCCAGTCTCTACCCTCAAACACTGAAAAAGAGAGCTCAGGGGAAGAGAGCAGAGATGAGGGCATGCACTGAAGAATAGGGGCTGGATCCATGGCATAGATCTAGGGTGAGAAACCTCAGGCCCAGGGGCCAAAGCTGCTGTGGCTAGTTTATTTCGCCCCTTTTCCAACCCTTATTCCCGAGCACTGAAAGAGTGAGCTCAAGGCAAGGAAGCAGAGATGAGGGCATGCACTCAAGGATATATCTGAACCTTCCTCTTCCCAAGCACACCTGCACCCAACTTCTGTTCGGCTCACAGAGCTTGTACTAATTTACAAAGCAGTCCCGAGAGGAAAGGAGTTCCCCACTCCTAACACAGATCCATGACCTGGACCTTTCCTCATTTCAAGCACATCCTTAAAGCACTCCTAACCCCAATTCCTATCCAGCCCACAGAGCATGTACTAATTTTTAAAGTGGACCATGGGAGGGAAAGGTTACCCACTCCTGGTATAGCACGTGCAGTCTCTCTTCGGTGGGGAGGGGAGAAGAGAAGAGGTCTTCAAAACTATGGGGATCTTTGTCCCACTATTAGGTGAAGTCAGTAGGAAAACTCCAACTGGATTTAATTCTACACAAAAACACATATTTAAAATGATAATTTGCCATGATTCATCAAGCAGCATTAAACAGTGCAACCCCAGGGTACAAGGTGTTTCAAAAGCAGCTCAACATCTCACAACCATTAAGTACTTTTGCTTTGGCAAATAAATATTAAGTCTTTTGTAATGTTAAAGATTGTACAAGCGCACACGTGCATGCACACGTGTTAGACTTCAAACCAAAAGCTAACTTTGTTTCCAAGAGGCGGGTAACTCCCTTTTCCCTTTTACCCCAGATAATTCATACAACGTCCTTGCCAAAAGCCCACTTAGAATCAGGATAAACTTTGAAACCTGGATAATGGATATAGTTCAGTGCCTACCTCCATCAACACTCCAAAACAAGCTTGTTACCCCAAAGTAAGTAATATGGGGTGGGGGAGACTGCACCCCCAACGTTCATGTGAACAGGCCCTATTTGTGAAAACGTGTGGGTCAACTCCTCATATGAAATCAATGGGGCTCATTCAAAATTATTCTCACAGTTTCGAGATTGAGTCCTAGGGCACAATCCTTGCCCACTGAAGACTCAATGGCAAAATTCCCATTGACTTTAATGGGCAGAGAATTCTCCTCCTACAGCATTAAAGCAAAAGCCAGTCATTAGGAAGAACAGGGGTAGAAGTTTGCAACAGTTTCTAGATGACCGAGTGCCTTATTTGATGTCAAGTTAAGTTTGCATACCCTTCAAAATGCATTAGATCCCCCACACTGGCAAAATGCATCAGATCCCTCTTCCAGCAAGACTCTCTCTCTCAAATTAAACCAGAAGTATGGCATTAAATGAAGGCACAATTCCAGCTCCAATTACTGCAGCTTCTGAGAGCAGCTCTAGCAGTAACAATTCCTACTGCTGAATGGCAATCAGGGGCATAGACGACCCCCACCCAACCAAAAAAAACCACTCCTCGCCCCATCATTTTCCCACCCTCCATTCTAGCAATGGGGTGTCCCTTTTCCCAGGCTGTGTTCGCACTTACAGGTATCGGTCCTGTCCATCTGTCTGGTGGTGCAGAGCCACAGAGAAGCCAAAGAAGCTGTCTGGGGTCTTCCCTTCCTTCAGGACTAAGAATTTGGTGTCCAGGTTGAAAGCAGAGCAGGTAAAGGTGCAGAGAGCCCCCAGGATGGTACAGAGAAGGAACAGCTGCCCCCAGAGACAAGCCTGGTGCCTAGCGCCAGTCCTGGGGCTGCTGCAAAGCTGGGATCTGCCAGGAGCCATGATGTTTGCTCTTGTCACTTTCTTGCTGTCCATTTCCCCAGGGGGAGGCGGCCCCAGCTGCTGATGCCCTTGTCTCTTCTTCCCCCAGTTTTAGAAGGCAGAACCCAGTCAGGAGCGCGCCTCCCAGTCCCGACTGCAGCAGCTGAATGGCCGAGGAAGACGGGGGAGGAGATCTAACAGCGCCCGGTTACCACCCCACCTTGCACTGGGCTGGCTGGTTGCCTCCTGCTGCACTTTTCTTCCGGGGAAGAGAAACAGTTGCCGCGGCAGCAGCAGTTATAGGCTCTTAAAGGGGCCGTGCCACCGTGGACACCTGCCAAGCTGCCATCAATCCCGGCTGCTCCCGAAAGGGGCAGGGATCAGGTAGACTGGCCAAATATACACATTTTAGAGGGCACTTATGAGAAATACAGGTTGCAGGCCTGCACTGGCTCCAATGCAGCCTTAAAACCTGTATTCTTCATAAGTGTCCTATAAAATTTGCATATCTGGCCACCCTAGGGTCAGGAGGTTTACCTGCTTATATTTATACACATACCTTACCTACCTTCTTTTCACATGCAGGTGCATGTTTCTCTCTCACACGTGCATACACACGCCTGAAGTGGCACAATTTGTTTCTCACACCTCCTACCTGCATTTGAGGGTGTTTTAAAACTGGTAGTTTTAAACAAGCCAGGCGATGGGGGGGCGGGTCCATGGCTGCTGAGTGGCATTGCGGTGGAGCACCCACTCAAGGGGCAGGAATGAGGAGCACTTCAAATGGGCAGCTCCTAGGTGGCCACCCTACATTTGGCTGGGCCCACACGGAGCACTCTGAATTTTCTGGCAGTGCTTCACAAGTGGGTGCTCCAAGGCTTGCAGGAGTGCACACCTGCACCGCTCCACCTTCAGACAGGCAGTCGGCTGCATGGTTCCTGGGTGGCCATGTGCGGTAGCATCTTATTTAAAAGCACCCTCACATGCATACCTTCTTCTTCTCACACACACCTCTATCTGCATCTCTTTCTCTCACATGTATATACACACATAACTACCTGCTTCACACACGTGCAAAACTACTTCTCCCATGCAAGAACACACGCTTAGGCTGCTTTCACACATGACAAAAATGGGGTATTATAATTGCTTGAGATAATACCAGGTATTATCATTGCCGGAGTTTTTAAATGTGTGAATGCATTATTCCCCTTTTATGCTGCGAGATCTTGGGTCATTGTAAGAGCTACCAAATGTGGCTTTTACAATGATCCGAGATCTTGCAGCATAAAAGGGGAATAGTGTATTCACAGATTACAAAAAATTGCAGAATTATAATACCCGATATTATTTCCAGTTATTATAATAGCCCATTTTGTAAGGTGTGAAAACAGCCTATATAACTGCTTCATACACAAACCTACCTGCATCTCACATACATACAAGTAAACCTGCACACACACCTATCCGCTTATTTATATAGTGAAAGCAATGTACCTGGCACTGTACAATCAATAGTAGACACTGGTCCCTATCCCAAGGGGCCCCACATATTTGAGAGATTACCTGTCCTTTCATGCCCCATTGCGGCACCTACGATAGGTCACAAGCGCCTCCCTGTGGATACCATTTGTTAGTTTTGTTCATATGACAAGGGCTCGCAGGGAGGCATTCTTGGTTGCTTCCCCAGTGCTATGGAACTCCCTTCCCCGGAAGGTTCATTTGAGCCGGAGGCAGTGTAAGACCTTTCTGTCTGTAAAGGCATTTGGCAGGTAGGGATAGGGGATGGGTTGGGTTGGTGGGTGGTTGTGGGGTAGGGTTATGAGAGGGGGCTGGATGTGGGAAATGGGGAGGTGGTACTGGGTGAGTTTTGTGGGGGGTTGTAGGGAGGGTTGGGGGCTTGTCTTATTGTTTTATGAATTTTTAAAAATATGCTTTTATATCTGTTTTATATGTTTGTAAGCCACCCTGAGCTTTTTAGGGAAGGGTGGGATAAAAGTTTAAATAAATAAATAATTTAAGCAAGACAAGGGAGAGGAGAACATAGGGAGAGACAAGTACACACACAACCCTTACCTGCTCCCCCCATACACACACACACACACACACACACACGGTGAAAACAGACATAACGCTAACCACTTTAACATTTCTTATGCATGTTGCAGGGCTGTATTGGTGCCCTATGCAGCCCTTCAATAAGAAATGCATAAGAAATGTTAAAGAGGAGTTAGCGTTATGTCTGTTTCCACCAACCCACCCACAACACAACACAACCCACCCCATCTGCTTTTCCAGCACTTGAAGTTAGACAAAGATGAATTCTTTGGTAACTGCATTCAGATGCAATCAATAGCAGTTCCAGACCTTTTAATCTGGGGGGCCAGAGAGGCGTAGGGGCTGACACAGGATTCCTACACTTTCTCCTAGTCCTAGTGAAACATGAGAGGGCTTGACAAAAGCAAAATGGGAGGAAGGTATGCATGCAGCCCTAGTGAGGCCCCTTCCTAGTACAGGGCCCATTCCAGGTCAGTGCATTCACAAACTCTGGTAGAGCCCCTCCTAGCACAAGGTTTGGGGGAGTCAGTGTGGTCCAGGGGACAGCATGTGGGATGCTGAATTAGGAGTATATCCTGGGCCTCATTGGGTGGTCTTGGACAAACCATACTTTCCCATTTTGCCAAGGACCTGTGATTAAACACATTTGGTTGTCTTTGGTCACTACAGTGAATGCCACCAGGCTGACAGACAGGATTCATGCGTGCATTAATACTTCAGCACATGCTGCTAAAAGGTGCTGGATTGATGGCCCAGAAAACTGGTGCCTTCTGTTCATTTATAGATTAACTACAGCTCCCTCTCCTCAATCTTCCCCTCCATTCCTGTAACCTATTCTGCCTAGTTTTGATAGCACTTCATCTAAACAAATGCCTTTCATTTGATTTTGAAATAGGTCTCTTTTCTGTGGAACAGAGGTCAAAATTAATTACAGCCTGCTTGGGGGAAGCTATTCCTGCTGTCTGGAGGCTGCATCATTTGTTCTGCTTGAAGAATGGAATTCTGACATGTTGTAACTTTTCAGTTGCCAAGCGGCTCACTCTTAATATACACAGAGCCAGGGGAAGTTGGGACCCTGTGCAAAATGGTGGAATGGGCCCCCTCCACCCATAGGAATGTTTGACAGACACACACACAGGGACTCGTCCATTAGAAAAGGGGGAAATGTTACTGTAATTAATGTTTGATGTTCAATTACATATAACATCCCCTTCAGGGAGTGGGGCTCTCTGCTTTGCAGGCCTGTATGTTATGCATATATTATTTCTGACTTACACATGTGCCCCTTGTATTGGCGACCCCCTCCTGAAACACGGCAGGTCCTCTATAAGCTGGGACGCCCCACATTTGAGGTACTATAGGTCTGTATTTTACACCAGTGCTTCTCATATTCATGTTGTCAATGCAGGTTTATTCATGGAACCCATGTAACAGGGATCCCTGACCCTGTTGTAGCAATAGAACCTGTTTTTATATTAATTCAATAATAAAAAAAACCCTCTGGTTTATAATGAAGTTCTGGTTCATAATCTGGTTTTTATATTAATTCAAAAATCAAAAAACCTCTGGTTTATAATAAACCTCTGGTTTATAATCTGCTTTTGCAGATTTATTCATGCTCTAAAAAGTCTCGGAAATCACAAGTTAAGGCTCTGGCCTTAACTCGCAAGCCATGTAAGCAGAAAAGATGTTGTACAGTCTGGCATAGGCAGTTTTTACATGGACACCCACCCCCCCCCCACCCCCGCACTGCTCGGTGTTCGGGCAGGTGTGCGGCAGGGGGGGCTCAGTCCGTGTATATGGCCGTTGGTGGGTGGGGGGATGGGTGTGCGGCAGGTATGCGCCTGTGTAAACACCATGGGTGGCGGGTGTTGGTGCATGTGTGCTCCCACCACACACCCACCAACACCCATGGAGCCCTCCGACAACCGTGGGTGTGGGTAGGTGTGTGTGTGTCCATGTAAACAGGCATGAACCCACCTACACCCGCCGTGCCGAAACACACCCACCCCCATCTGTGTAAAAAAGGCCATATTGTGCTTTATTCCAGCTTAGCCTCCATGCCCCCACACTTTGCATTGCTCTTTCAGTCCCAATCCTCTTCCTCTGCAGGTTAGGGGCAACACTGAAGCTAGGGAATGAGGGGGCAGCGGCAGAGCTGGGGGGAGCCCAGGGTTGGGAGAGCAGGGGCTGCAGGTGGGGATTGAGGGGCAGCTGCACTGTCGCACCAGCATGAGCACCCTGCAACACCCTAGCTCTGCAGCCACCCTGTTCATATTGCTGTAGCCGTCTAACTGCCCCCACCCCCCAGGTCTCCTGCTGCCCTTCAGTCCCCACTCACAGTTCCTTCCGTTCTGGTGCTGCCTCTAAATCCCCATCCGCAGCCCCTGGCACACCAGCCCTGTCCCTCATGTCTACTGCCATTCCTCTGTCCCCACCTACAACCCAGGCTCTGACCTCCTTCAGCTCTGCCACTGCCCCTCAATCGATACACACAGCCCCAGCCCTGAACTCCCCCAGCTCTGTTGATGCCTCTAAATACACTTCTCTTCCAGCCTTGAGCTACCCCCCTGCGCTGCTGCTGCCCTTCAATCCACATCCACAGCCCCCACTCTTCCAGCCTTGAGCTCCTCCCCAGCTCTCCCTCTGCCCTTCAATCTCCACCCACAACCCCTGGTTCTCCAGCTCTGTTTCCCAGCTCTGCCACTGCCCCTTAGTCTCATCCCACAGCCCCTTCTTCCCCAGCCCTGACTTCCCCACAGCACTCCTGCTACCCCTCAATTGCCACCCATAGCCCCTGCTCTCCCAGCCCTAAACTCCCTCCCCAGCTCTGCCGCTGGTCCTCAATCCGCACCTGAAGGCTCTCTCTTCCACCCCTGGACTCCTCCAGCACTCCCACTGCCCCTCGGTCCCCACGCAGCCCCTGTGCCTACAGCCCCAGGATCTCCCCAGCTCTGCCGCTGCCCCCTCACCCCCTCCATTCCCCAGCTTCAGTGTTGCCCCTAACCTGCAGAGGAAGAGGATTGGGACTGAAAGAGCAATGCAAAGTGGGGAGGGCATGGAAGCTAAGTTTGAATAAAGCACACTATGCGAAACTGTACAACATATTTACCGTTTACATGGCTCGCGAGTTAAGACCAGAGCCTTAACTTGTAAGCTCCAAGACCTTTAGAGCATGAGTAAATATGCAAGAGCCTTAACTATCATTATAAACCAGAGGGTTTTTTGATTATTGAATTAATATAAAAACAGGTTCCATTGCTACAACAGGGTCAGGGATCCACCCAAGCCCCATGGCAGCAGAGGAGGTGGAGGGGAGAGAGGAACAGTCACATTTCCTTGGTTTTTTTAAAAAAACAATTGCAATAAAGAAAAAGTTTGCAATACAGAAAATTCCTGCTGGCGCATTAAGAATAATATTATTATTATAAACATTTATATAGCGCCAGCGATGTACCTGGTGCTTTACAGAAAATAAGATCTGTCATTTTCAAAGGCTCACCCTTCATAACTTGGTTTGAATGATATCTTTTATTGGGCCAACTGTTGTTGGTGAAATAAGCAAGCTTTGGGGTCACACAGAGCCCTTCCTCAGGCATGTAGCCTAGCCAGCAGAAATATATATACTAAGCAAATGTAGCTCAGTTTATATTTACATGTACAGTTTATATGTGTACATTTACTTAGTTTATATACTTCTGACTTGCTATGCTATGTGTCTGAAGAAGGGCCCTGCATGGCCCGTCAACAACAGTTGGTCCAGTAAAAGAGATCATTTAAACCACTTTGTCTCTCTGTTATTTGGGACCAGCGCGGTGACCACGCTATCTCTGGCATTCGTAACTTCTAACATAGAAATGTTATTCTGAATATTTCTATATCTACGGGGTGGGATGAGAGGGGAGGCAACCCAGAGCACACCCACCCCAGCCCAGAGGAGGGGAGGGGAGTAAGGAGGAGGGCCACATTTGTCGGCCGGCCAGCATGAGGAGGGAAGTCAGAATTGGGCCCAAAGGCTCACAGACTCCCTTGGAATATTTTTAAAAATTCCATGGGAGATCAAGGCCCTGTAGAGGCAGGCATAGGCTGCTAGGCAAGAGGGGACAGCCGGAACATTCTGGTGGGGGGGGGGGCTCCTCTCTTCCGGGAGTCATGAGCCACAAAGGGGGAGGCGGCAGCCATGTGCAGAGATGGGGGCATAGGGGAGGATGGGGCAGCCATGTCCAGAGGTAAAGGCACAGGGCAGGAGAGGGGGCAGGCATAGGAGGGGGGACAAGGGAGGGAAGAAGGAGCAACCCCCTCTCACTCCACACCCACACGCCTCCCCCCCCCCCAGGTTAACATACCTCCTCTTTAATCTAAGAAACTTATAATAATGCACTAGGAACCAATGCACCCCTGCACCATGTATTTTTCATAAGTGTACTGGATCAAAAGGAGGTATGGCAACCCTACCCCACACACGCATACCTCCCCCCCATACACACACTTCCCCCCCCTCACTCCAGATGGTGAAGCTGTTTGATGCAGGGGGAGGGATTTTGTAATGGGGGCTAGGTGCCATTACAGTGGGAGAACTGTGGCATGGGTGAGGGGAGGGCAAAGGGCTCGGTGGTTACCCACTCCCAAAGCTCCCCCTTCCAGAGTTGCAGCACCAAAATGAAGAAAAGTTATTTTCTTGACCAGAAGGCCCTTATCTCAGATGCTGCTGAACCTGGGTCTTCTGGGAGGGCTGGAGGTCAGTGGCAGCCTTACACTGCTAAGCAGGTGGGAACAGCAGGTGGGTCGCTTCCAGGAGCCATGGAGGACAGTGGACAGCCGTGGGGAGCAGAGAGGGTACAGCCAGGGGAGGGGGGGCAACGTCAGGAGAGGGAGCAATCCTTACTCTCAGACCAGCCTCTCATTCATTCTTTCTCACTTACACTAGACACACTACTCGCATTCTCTGTCTCTCTCTCTCACACACACACGGCACACTTTCATTCTCGCTCTCTCACACGCACACCACACAAAAACACACAGCACTCACTCACTTCCCCCCACCACTCACTCTCAGACACACAAACACACTCACTCCCTCCCTTCCCCCTCTCCCTACTCTCTCACATCCATGTCCACCCACCTCCATGCATGGAGCAATCCGCCTTTTCGCAAACTGCTTGTGAATGGGAGGTGGGTGGACATGTGTTGGGATGCATGGGTCATGCGAGCACACACCCACGCACCTCCACATTTAAATGAGATGCTCCCCCACATGGACACCACGTGTCTACGCGTGGGAGCTTCTTGTTTAGAAACAGCCATAGATTCATGATCGGGACCTTCGCCTTTCTTCCCGCACCCTTAAGCACTTCCACCTCCAATTTCTATCCTGCCTGCAGCACTTGTACTAATTTTCAAAAAGTGACCTGAGGGAAGGAAAAGATTTTCTACACCCTTTTAAGCCATTCCCAAACCTCAGTTTTAGGCCCCTTGCTATGCTCCTGGGACCATCTAAGGGCAGGCTGTGTGATGAGCTACAAACCACTTACTCCAGAGGAGACCCATTGAAGCCCAGAGGGCTTCAATGGGTCTCCTCTGGAGTAAGTGGTTTGTGGCTCATGACCCAAACCTCTAGGATAGATAAACTCGTTCAGTCAGCCTTCTGAGCATCTTCTGGACATAAACTGTGAAGAGAAACATGTCTGTATATTCTGATTTCAATTGGCCATGGCATATACACTTAACAAGGCTCCACTGAAAGTTTATTCATAAATAATGAGAGAGGCAAGCCAGCATTGGATTCTGTACCAAGAACTATGTTAAGAGACCATTAAAGCTACAAAGTGAATAGCTCCAAAGCCAGGGAACCTGACACGTAAGGTTGCCCAGGTAACTGTTACTTCGACCTCACTGCATGTATGACTTCTAAAGTAGGCTGGGGTTTGCAAAGCTGCCATAGGGATTTAAGGCCCATTCACACAATTCCATTTCTTCTTGTAAACTCTTGCCCCTTAGCAATGCATTCACACAGCTGTTGGTTGACCTGATTTTCAATGCTTCACACTGCAGAGAATAAGGGATCATTCAGGAGTGCAGCCAGGTGGTGGTAAGGATCTCACACAGCACTCAGAGTGTAGGTTGGACAGCTATGTATTCTAAAAGAGTGTTGTGTGAATGAGTCCTTAGAAACTCACATCTCTCTGGCATGTGGTGAAAGATATGATTTTAATATGAGCTACAATGATTCTGTAGTCAGACTACCATGGGCGTTCAACACATTCACACAACACCCTCCCCTGCAAACTCACCACTCGTTCCTCAATCTGTGTTTGCATCAGCTGTCTGAGAACATGGCATCAACAAGGAGCACAGGAAGGAGTAAGGATTTCACACACAAATCAGGGCTCATTCGCACAACACTTTTTAGAATGGATAGTAACACAACCCACATTTTCAATGTTGTGTAAAACTCTTACCGCTTTCTGAACTGGATGCTTCCTTGCTCTCTGCCACCTGATGCAGGGGGTGGGTCACAGAAAAGCAGGATAATCTGGAGTTGTGCAAATGCGTTGCTGACCTGAAGGAGAAAGAAGCTTCTTCCAGGTGACTATATAATGGCCTAAACACTGTGGCTTCTCCAGCCAGAGCAGCTGCCTCTGCAGCCAGCCTGATGCACACAGAAGCTTCCTTAATGGGCAAGTATAATGATAGATAAAATAATAAGAGAGGAATTGCTCATTTGTAATCTCAGTTCTTCAACCAAAATGCATTTTTACCGTATAATATATATATAAAATATAATCAGAGTTGCACTAGAGGCTGTTTGTTCCCAATTCTAAAAGTAGAAACCAGTGTTTGATCCAGGGTCAGGCACTTCCTGCCGGGGTCTCCCTCTTCCATCTCCCCCCACTTGGCCACCCCACTTCGCCCAAATCTTAAGGCTGGCCTTATCCCAGGAAAGCTAGTAGCCATTCCTAATTTTATGGCCATTAGTTTAATAGATCTTCCCAGTTCTATTGTGTCTCAAATCTCCTGCTGGTTCCCACAAGGACTTTGTCCCCAGTCTTTCCTCAGTATAGTAAAAATAAACTAATAGTTCCCGATTTGCCTAGAATTTTGATCAATGGTTTTGGAGACATTGTCACTGTCCAGCATCCTGTCTCCACAGTGCCCAGTTTTGATTACTTCAGAGAAATGTATAAAAGGTTGTAATGGAGTGAGTTGTTTCCTGCTGTTATTCTCAATATAGCATTTTCAGTGTTCAAAGTGTTTTATAACTCTTAGCTAGCTCACCCACATGACAAACCAATGAGGTAGGTCATTATTATTACAAATGGGAATTGAGGCTGAGAGAAAGTGAATTGCCTATGCCACCCAGGAAGTCCATGGCTAAGATAGGATTTGAGCCCAGAACTTAAGTCCACTGTCTTATCCACTAGGTTACACCAACTCTCACAGCTTGCACCTAGTCACAAGACTCATCCCCTGACTAAGGCCGCTTTTAGACGTGCACTTGGATCAGGCGCGGGAGCGGCGAAACAGCCGCGGCGCTATTCTAGACGAACCGAAAGCGGAAGTTGTGCGCGTGATCCGGGGCCGCGCATTCTTTTCCGGCCGCGTATGTCACCCCAGAGAAAGCAGGCCGGTTCGATCGCGGTCGGCAAAGAATGCGCGGCCCCGGATCACGCGCACAACTTCCGCTTCCGGTTCGTCTAGAATAGCGCCGCGGCTGTTTTGCCGCTCCCGCGCCTGATCCCCACTGCACGTCTGAAAACGGCCCAAGTTGGCAAATTGCTATTAATGGACCTATCTTCTATAGAACTTCCCCAATCTGTTTTTTTAACTCAATGATGTTATTGGCTTTTGCAACATCCTCGGGCAATGAATTCCACAGGTTAATTGTGTTGAGTGAAAAAGTACTTATTTTTCTTGGTTTTAAACCTGCCGCCAGATAACTTCATTGGTTGTCTCTTAGTGCTAGCATTTTGAAAAAGGATAAATAACCATTCCCTATTCACTTTTTCCACACCAGCCATAATTATGTAAATCTCTATCATATTGCCTCCCCCTCACCTCAAACTCTCACTTTTTCCATGACTTTCATTCTGTCACCCCTCAGGACTTTGCTTCCTCTCTCTCCCCCTTTTTTCATCTACCTCCTCTTCCTTTTGCCTTGACTCAGCTGTGACTAGGTTGCCACCTTTGCTCATTTTTTACCTGACACTTCCATTTTGGAATATGGGAGTGTCACAGGTAAAAAAGCCACCACAGGTAGTTACTGTGTCTGCTTTCAATGCATGCCTCTTCTCTGCCCTGAACTCACTTGCTTCCCTCTCCACCACCCTATTCATCATCCTATCATCCTTAGTAGAGAGAGTTGTTCCTAGCCTCAAGCTATTACTAGCCTGGAGTGGGGGGGAATATACTTAGGGTGGTCTCTTCAGAGTAAGCTCATAGGCTATTTTAAAACAAGACGCAACCACCCATCAACCACCCTCCCAAGCGCCTATGTGAAGGTGGTGTGAGTGGGTGGCGGTCCCATGACCCACGCAGCACCCACTCTTGATCACTCATGGAGCACCGGCAAAAAAGCTGGAGGCTGCCACTTCAGAAGATTCTGACCATAGAGGGCCTATAATTGGGACATGAACCTGGCCCTGCCACAGTCTTGCTACACCACTGAGTGGCCTCCAGCTATACGCTGTGGCTCCTCTTCTTCCTGCAATTGCCATTTTGAAGTGCAAAGAGACAGCCACCAGAAAAGGCATATATCCTAATGTGTTTCCTCTTATGATCAAAAATAATCAGGTGTATGGAATGGCTTCAGCTTGGAGAAGAAATGACTGAGAGGGGATATGATAGAAGTTTATAAAATCATGAGTGGTGTGGAATGAGTAAATAAGGAGCAGTTATTTACCCTCTCTACCAGTACTAGAACAAGGGGACACTCAATGAAATTGGCTAGCAGCAGATTTAAAACAAATAAGAACATTTTTTTTTTCACTCAGTGCAAATTAACTTGTGTAATTTGCTGTAGTGTGGCTAGTTTTAAAAAGGGATTGGATCAATTCTTGGAAGATAGGTCCGTTAATGGCTATTCACCAAGTAGGTTTGGGGGATGTAACCTCTTACTGTTGGGGGCTGGAACAACAGAGAATGGATTGCCCATTGTGACCTGTTGGGTACTTATCCCAAGAGATAGAAGGAGCAATTCCAAGCCCTGTGGATCTCCCATGCACGATTCTACCTGGCACTATGTGCCAGCAATGACAGTGTACATGGTTTCTGTGCACATGCGTGTACACGCAGCTACACACAAGATCCACAGGGCTTGGGATCCCAGAGATTGGCCACTTTCAGAGACAGGATGCTGGATGGACAGACCATTGGTCTGACCCAGTATGCACTACTTACGTTCTTAAGTTTTTCTCTTAGAAAATGACACTCCATGGCCTCAAGCTTGCTGGTCAAAGCTGATCTCCCCTTAGCAAAGGAGACAATGGGGTCTGCCATTCAGGCCAATCTTTAATGGTATGTATGGCTCATCACTGCCCTCTGCTGGAAAGAATTAAGACCCCACAACTCTTTGACAGTCAGGGGCACAAGACGCTGAGGTGGGAACAGGTTGTGAGATCCCCCACACTCCTCTTAGATTTTCCTAAGGTTGGAGACTCCCTTCTCAGATTTGGGGCTCCTCCCCCAACTCCAAGAGCTCCTATAGAGGAGTGGCATCAGCTGCAAAGTAGGGAAAGGAGCACAGGTGCTGGTCTAGGGGAACCAGAAAGCCATGCTTGGCGAAGGGGTGGGGGGAATGGCAAAAGAGTTTCTGCTGAGGGTCGGGAGATAAGGCTGATAGTCAATGAGTGGGGTCCTTCTCCCTGAACCATTAATCACAGGGTCTCGCATCACTCCCAGCAGGAACTTCCCTATAGATCAAGCTGTAGGATGCTGGGTTTGCAGAGGTTTTCTGTCAGGGCTGGATCCAGAATAGTACAGACTGTGCAACCACACAGGGTCCCATGTGTTGGGCGGTCCCATATGAGGGGGTCCATGAATAAATCTGAAATAACAACATAAGCATGAGAAATATTAGTATAAAATACAGGCCCACAGAGCCTCAAACACAGAAAATCCTGACCTGCAGAGGCTCATGGTGATTCCAGAGCCCCCCCCCCCCAATCCCATATCGTAAATGAATAAACTAGAAATAACAAGCTATGTGTAACACAGACCCTATTGAGTTTGCAATGCAGGGACCCCCAAAACCCTGAAGGGGACTTTATGTTTTACCGAATATCAAAGATTCATTACGGTAACATTTTCATTTTTTTAATGGGCAAATCAGTGTGTGTCCATTGCAGCTGAGTGGTGCCACCATGCTTGGAGTCAAACACAGCATGGGAATCCAGAGCTTCCACTGAAGGTGAGTGGCCTAGGACATCATTAGCACCACCTACTGGCCACTCCTTTTCCTCCTGCCTCAAATCTGGTGGTGGTTGTTGCCTCCCCTGCACACGCAGGATGCAGTGTAGGGTATGGTTGCCACCTTTCAAGATGCTTTGATCCAGACATGGCAAGCCAGGCCAAAGAAAGAAGGGCAAAGAGTTTCTCTCATCCCTTTCAAATATGGCCCCTTTGAAAGACAGCCTGCTCCCCTTGTGGTCGGCCAGCAGTGCCCTCTTGCAGATAGCATCTGCCCACCAGGTTCATACAATTAGGGCATGCGGATAGGGTTTCTCGGTGGCTGCCCCTGTGTTGTGCAACTCTCTTCCCCTGGAGGTTCATCAAAGCGCTAGCTTGAGCGTATTTCTGGAGGCAATGCAAGACATTTTGTTTGGCCAAATGTTTGGCAGGTGGAGACAGGGCATGTAGGGGTTTTAAACATATTTTAAGTATTAATAATAATAATTTACCTATCCTGAGCCTTTGGGGAAGGGTGGGACATACATTTATTTATTATATTTATACAATTTTATACACTGTTCCTTCTGCAAAGCAGCTCGAGGTGGCTTACAGTTTAAAACAAAAATATAAAACATATAAAATAAAAATATAAAACTACTTTAAGGGGGAAGCCATAAAAATATAAACATAAAACAAAAACTCTCCCACTTTAGCCCTCAAAAGTAAAACCATCCCACCCAACCTGTCTTACTTGCCAAAAGCCATTTAGAAAAATTAATTTAAAAAAACAAATGGAGAAGCAGGAGAAACTCTTTGCCCCACCCTGTTTCTGACATAGCCTTCTCCCCAGCACCCCGGATAGGTCAGGGAAAGAGAGGCTTCACCCACAGCCTGGAGACCTGTGAGGTATCAGACTTAACACTTGTCTCCTCTTCTGGTGGCAAACATGCAGCAGATTGTTACATCTATAAAGAATTTGCTGCCAGTAACTGAGTGCCATCTCCTCTGGACTTTCACCCAAGGGGGTGGGGCTGAGTCAATAGGGGTGGGGCAATAGGCCCTCACCCCCCTTCGATGTAACCCCACGCTTTATGGAGTGTCATGACATCACAACACTGCATTTTGGAACAGGGGCATAGTTAGCTTGGGATGGGCCCAGGGACAAGAAATGTCCGTGGCCCCTCCCTGCCTCTTTTTTCCTGCTGGTGGTGAAGCTGCCGTCCGGCCTAGAAACACCTCCCAGCTCAGCCAGCCCAGGGGTGCTGGGCTGCTGGTGCTCGGGACTAACTTGCGCTCTGCGGCGTGCTGCTGGTGGCCTGCTGCTGGGCCCATCCATCTTCTGGGCTGGCGGCGAACTGGTTCCATGGTGAACTCTGTCCCTTGCGGCACGCTGCCCGCACGCTGGGGCCCAGCGTAGCTAGCAGCAGGAGTGCCATTGCTGCCCCGGCCCACCTGACTAAGCCCTGGAGGCCGGGGGTGGGGTGGGGCGGAGCAGGCTGGGCCGTCTTGATGTGGGGAGCGCCGGAGTGGGAAGGTTGTCTGGCAGCCATTACTGAGTGGAGCTGCTGCCGGGCACCTTCCCGCACAGGCTGGGCCTCCTTTGAGCCAGCCATGCCTGGACTGGGTCCGAACTGGTGGTGGGAGAAATCCTTTGCAACGCGGCGCCAGGGGGGCGAGCCGCAAGGCTTGCGAGTGTGACCTGGCCTGAACCAGACTGCTGCATGGGGCCCCACCCTGCCTGTGGTTGCAATGTGGGCATGGAGGGGGAAGGGGCCCATGCAACAGCCAGAAGGGCCCCCAGCCAGCTCAGGTGGCAATTTTTTTTTTAAAGGGGGGGGGAGGGGGAGGATATGTGGCTTAGCTACCTTGGATATTGGGCCCCCAGCCGGTACGGGCCCCGGGATGAACGTCCCTGTTTGTCCAATGGTAGCTACACCCCTGCTTTGGAAAGGGGGCAGGACCAAAGGGCTGTCACACCCCTTTCTGATATAACCCTGCCCTTCCTGGAGCGTCATGACTTTCCATAGGGGTGGATCACATCAGCCCACTCCTTTTCTGTCATGACCATCGAACTGAACTGCCTGGCTCTGAACAATAGAGACAAGTCCCTGCCCTGAAGGGCTTACAATCTAGGGGAGACAAGGGAGAGGGGAATGTGTCATTCCCTAACTCTCAAGCACTAGTGTTTCCTGTTTCACACTCCCCTCATGCGCTGGATGGTTGGAGCTTCACCTGAGCAGCAGTAATAATAGCAAGAAGGTAGTAAGATTAATCATTTGACCTTGGAATCATGCCAGAGTTAATAAGAGGGTTAATGTCCAATAAACTCCAACCTGCCTGCTATGGCAGTTATTTCGGCTTGAGCCAATACAGATAGGAATGCTGTATCTTTAATATCCGGCCCAACCAGTGTGCCCCACCCTGCTCCTCAAATAATAAATTTCCTCCTGAAAAGGAAAGTGACGGTCTCCAGAATTCACAGCCTGTAGCAAACTGACTCACTTCCTCACTCATGTAGCCTGACCTCACCACCCTCTTGGAAAGGACATGCCTGGGGTGAGTAATTATAAAGCTAGGCAGCACTCAGCCCCCCAGCCCATGGTGAGCTCTTGGATGGCATTGTTGTGAGGAAAGGGGCATCACTGCCATTCACAAGGGCATTTGGCAGTGGGGGTATGGGGAGGGGGTGTTGCGAGGGGATAGGGGTGAGTTAGGAGTTGGGGAGGATTGGAGTCAGGGGGATGGTGTAGGGTTGCGGGGTATTTTATAAGGATATAAGGAGCTGCCTAACTGAGTCAGACCAATGGTCCATCTTAGCCCAGTATTGTCACAACCTGACATGGCCGCAGGGTTTCAAATCCAGCTCTCCAGAAGAGGGGACCTTATATATACAAAGCATGCGCTCTACCACCTGAGCCATGGCCCATCCATTTTTTTGTTAAAAAATATGTTTTTATATTTTTGATTTCCATTTGTATTTTATATTTTGATATTGTACACTGACCTGAGCCGCTGTTGGTAGGAAGGGTGGGGTACAAATTTAAATAATAAGTAAATAATCATTTCCCAAATGTGTGAGCTAGGTTTCCACTTCAATTGTAGTGTAGCTGGGTCAATGTGGGTCAAGTTTCCCTTGTCACCTGATTCATATAAGATATGTTTATTACTTTATTTATTTAGTCAATATTTTTCTATCCCGTCCCCTCCTGCTCACAGAGTCTGTCAGAGCCTAAATCTTTGGGGCTCAGTCCCAGGGGCCAAATGCGGCCCATGGCTAGTTTTTATGTGGCCCCTTTATGTGGTTCCTGGATTTAGTGACCCCATGGATTCAGTTCTGTCCCCAAGCACTGAAAAACTGAACGCAGGGTAAGGGAGCAGAGATAACGGCATGCACATAAGGAGAGAGGACAGATCCAGGATCTGCATCCTCATCTTCCTGAGCATACCCCTTAAGTATCCCGAACCCTAACTTCTATGCAGCCCTCAGAGCTTGTACTCGTTTTCAAAGTGGACACTGGGAGAGAAAAGGTTCCCCAGTCCGTGGGCTTCAATGGGACTATTCTGGAGTAAGTGGTTTGTAGATCACAGTCTAAGAGGGGATTCACACGTGCGTTTAAATCGCACAGAAGCCTCGGCGGCATAGTGCGATTTGAAAAACCCCACACTTCCGGGCTGGTGTGAATGCGCTGAGCGCGCACATTTCCACTTAGCCCGACTGTTTGGAGTGCGGATTGAAAAGTGCACTTTTCAATCCGCACTCCAAACAGTCGGGCTAAGTGGAAATGTGCGCGCTCAGCGCATTCACACCAGCCCGGAAGTGTGGGGTTTTTCAAATCGCACTATGCCGCCGAGGCTTCTGTGCGATTTAAAGGCACGTCGGAATCCGCCCTAAGGCTTTTAACTCACAATGTTGCCATTGTGTCAACCAAGATGACAGCTTCACACTGAGATTAAAGGGGAAGGGTGTGGTGGGAGGAAGAGAGGGTTGTACCATGGGGAGAGCATAATCAGAAAGAGCTGTGTAGAGGCCTCTTTTAATGGCACATCCCTTATTTAAGAACACCACAGCCCTATAGAACAGACACCCAAGCTCTATAGAGCACTACAGAACAGAACATAGAAAAGACCCTACAGACTAGAGACCCATAGAACAGACATCCCAGTGCCACAGAGTCCCATAGAAAAGACTCCACAACCACCACAGGGCTCCATGGAACAGATAGCCAAGCCCCATGGAGCTCCATAGAGCCCCACGAGAGCTGAGAATGCACATCCCTATAAAGCCCCCTAAAACAGATATCCCAGTCCCACAGAATTCCATTGTGCCCTACAGGACAGACACCCCACAGAACTTCATAGAACAGAGTACACCCCACCTCCATAGAGCCCCACAGAAGAGACTGTCTACAACTCCATTGAGCTCCATAGAAGAGATGCCCCAATCCCACAGAGCTCCATAGAGCCCAAAGAACAGACACTGCACAGGCTTATAGAACCCCATAGAACAGATGTCCTCCATAGAACAGAACATATAAAACTCCCCAGAGACCTATTGAACAGACCTACTGCAGCCCCATAGAGTTCCATAGAACAGAACACAGAAAAGACACCCCAGAAAGCCCCATAGCATAGGCAGCTCACCACTCCACGGAACAGGTGCATGTCTCCACAGAGCCCTATCCAATCAACCAGACACCAGTGTCCCTCTATTTGTGAGTTTCCAACCAAACAATCCAAGTGGCATAGGGACAAGATGGCAAAGGCACCTCAAATGCTCAGGCAGAATGTGGAAAAGGCTCAGGCTACCTCATTTGAGAGGGAAGTGAAGGATCTAGAAGTCTCAGAAAGAGGAGAGCAGTTGAGAGTTTCCTGGTATTTAAGTGGAGGCAGTGAAATATTATAGTTAGCAAGTAAGTGAGAATGAGATTTGGGTCCATTTGACATCACTCCAGCTGGGCTGATGTGTCTGGGTGCCTCCTCCACTAAGGCTGTAACATCACAATGCTCCATAAATGGTGGGGATACATCAGGAAAAGGGTGGAGGTAAAATGTTTTCCCTGCCCCTTTCTAATGTAGCGACACCTGCTTGCAGAGTATAATGTCATGGTGTTTGGTATAGGGCCAGACCTCTTGCAGCTAGCAACGAAAGGTGTGCCCAACTCAGCCCAGTTGGGTTCCCTTGGGGTAAGATCAGAGGTCTACTTCCCTCTGTGTGGAAACTCGCAGGGGCTGGAACACATTGGAGGGGGCACGGTAAAGGGGCTGTCACTGTCCCTTTAAGAAGTTGTGACATCGTGACACTGCAGGAAGTAGGGCCACATTAGAAAGGGGGCGGGTGGGCTGTTATGCCCCCTTTCTGAAGTAACTACTCTTGTGGCATTCCAAAGGGGCTTTGGAAAGGAGCTGGGAAAGTCCCTATGGCCTGCCCCTTTTCTGATGTGGCCACTCCCCTGCTATTCCTAAAAGCCACAATTTTCTGAGTTAGTCACAGAAATTGAGGCTTCCCTGAGATCCTGGGTCAAAACCTCCAGGTGAAACCCTGAGAGATGGGAGTCTCTCGGGTCTCACAGTCTGACAGGTCTCAACTGCAGGTCTTTCCATCAGAGCTGACTTTGGGCACCTTTCAGCTTTTGTAGGTTCAGTACCCTCTCCCTGCAAAAGTTCTTTCGTTGAGAGGGAAGGTGCTTGTTTGGTGTTTCCCTGCCCTGAGGCCATGGCCTGGGGCAGGCAGATTCTTTCTCTAAGAGGCTGTGAGGGTAGCCCATCTTTGAGAAGACCCTCTCTAATTCCTCCTCACTCCCGCAAGCCTGGCTCACAGCCCCAAGAGCAAACGAGAGTCAGGATTTCCTGGCCAAAGCCTCCCTTGGTGGGTGGGGGTGGGGGAATTTAGGATACAACTAAAACAAAAGGGGAGGGGGGACAGGAAACTTTGACTGGGGCGGGTTTGTCCCTTTGGCACAAGTAACTTCCCTGCTGTTCCCAGGACTTTCCTGCCAGGCTGTATTGTTGATGCTGCCTCCCAGCTGTGTGCTTGGGGATAGAGGCAGAGCAGGGACTGGGCCAGCAACCTTATCCCACAGGGATAAGGTCATCTATGCTGGAGCTTCTTGACAGGGTAGTAGCCATAGCAGCTAAAAGCCTCCATTTGCCCCACTTCTGGAGCCCTGCAGCTAATGCCAGCTCCAACTTGTGGGCCTGCTGGGAAGGCAGCAATAGGGGGTTCTCTTATTTCTATGATGTCCACCATTCACAGGCCTGGCCTTAGGCCAGGGGAGACAGGGCAGTGGCCCTGGGCCACACAAGGGAAAGGATCCCGCAAAAACGTCTTGGCAGGTCAGCAGGTCCCAGGACAGGGCCCCACACAAATGGCTGTACCAGCAGAAGCTGCAGTGGGATGTGGCAGCGCTTCCTCCCTCCTGAAAGCCCACCCCCTCCTGGAAGCCTGGGTCTCTGTACAGGAGAGGGAGGGAATGGGGCCATTCTTCAGCACTGGGGCAACACTGCTTCATCCCTGCTGTGGTGCTTCTGTGGCTCCTGCCAAGGCTCCCAGCAGGAGGGAGGGGGCACAACCGCTTGTGCAGGCCCTCCTGCTCTGCCCCTCCCTCCAGGCCCTGTCCCAGACCCTGTCCCCCACCTACGGTTGCCATATATGCAAATGTTTAGAGGACACTTATGAGAAATACAGGTTGCAGGGCTGCATTGGCGTCAATGCAGCCCTGCAGCCTGTATTTCTCATAAGTGCCCTCTAAACATTTGCATATATGGCAGCCCTATACCCCCTCCCAGGCTCTTCCCTCCAGCCCCCATGACCCAGTTATTCAGAAGTAACTGCAGATGCCAGCTATGACAGCTTGTGGGAATGTAGCCCATGCCCTTTCTAGGTTTTGCCTTTCAGACTTAAAATAGGTTAGGGCTCTTCAGCCTGGAGAAGAGATGATAGTGGGGATATGAAAGAAGCTTACAAAAGCATGCGTGTGTGGAGCAAATAATTAGGGAGCGGTTATTTACCCACTTTAGTAATACGAGACTAGGGGGCACTCTATGAAACTAACTGGCGGCAGATTTAAAATAAACAAAAGGAAGTACTTTTTCACTCAACGTACAATTAACTTATGGAACTTGTTACCAGAGGATGTTGTTGAGGCCAATAGCATAACTATGTTTAAAAAAGAATTGTGTAAGTTCTTAAGGGATAGGTCTGTAAATGGCTATTAATCAAGTTGGTTGGGGAAACATAACCTCTGTCTGGAGCTGGGAGTAATAACAAGAAATGGATCACTCCATATGAGCGATTGTGCACTTCTCTCATGCAACTCAGAGTGGCCACTGTTGGTGACGAGATACTGGGCTGGATAGACCACTGGTCTGACCCAGTATGGTGGTACTTATGTTTTTAATGGTATCTCCCCACAGGCCAACTAGGGAAGGAAACCAGAAAGTGCTAATTTACATAGGTTTGCATGTGTTAGTTAATATGAGTTTATGCAGATTAGGTAGCCAGGGACCCATGTTCACTGCATTTTCTCCATTGCTGCCCATTCCACAATGAGGAAAATGCAGTAAAGACAGGTCTCTGCCTACTGCCTAACATTGAAACTGGGCATGACAAAATCATAATTTTTTCAAACATCGCAGTTCCATAGCACTCCATAGAACAGACACCCACGCAACTAGGGTTACCACCTCCCTATGGCCTTTCACCCGGAGGGATGAGGCTACATTGGTGGGAATGCAGTGGCTGGGTGCTGGCTAGGCCAGTAGCTAATTCTGTCAAGAGTTATCCCTGCTCACTCAGCATCCTACAACAGGTACCTGGCACACTGACTTCTCTGATCATTGCTCCCATTCAGAACAACACATCCTGATGCCACATTCTAAATTGATTTAATTAAACTGAAGTAACTACTCCACTTTGGTGGTGTTCAGGCAAACAGTTTAAATCAAAGTAACCATCTTGATTTAATTAAATTGATGTAACTGTTCCTCTTTGGTACCATTCAAATGAACAGTGTAAACCAGAGGTGGGGAACCTCAGGCCTGGGGGCCAAATGTGGCCTGCAGCTAGTTTTTATTTGGCCCCTTTCCAGTTCCTGGATCTAGGCCCTGAATCCAGTTCTGACCCCCAAGCACTGAAAGACTGAGCTCAGCATAAGGGAGCAGAGATGAGAGCATGCACACAAGGATAGGTGACAGATCCATGGCACGGATCCATGATCTGGACCCTCCTTTTCCTGAATGCATCTCTTAAGCAGTGCCAACCCTAACTTCGATGTGGCCCTTGGAGTTTGTACTGATTTTCAAAGTGACCCCTGGGAGAGAAAAGGTTGCCTCACAGGGTAAACTGAAGTAGTACTGCATCAGTATTCCCCCTAGCTGAGATGTAACGATCACTGATCCAAAGTCACTGCGCTCACGCTGATACGTGCTCGTACAGACAGCTATTTCAAAACACAGTCCGAAGCAGAGTATGTAATCCTGATTTTTCAGCAGCACGTGCGTCTCTTCCTGTTCTTCAATAACTTTGGTTCAGCACTCTATTTGTATGAATGCTTCAGGAGTAAAACAGAAATAAGGCTCAGCTACATTGAATGAACTGTTTGTTGGAATGTGAGAGAATCCCAGGACGCAGTGTTGGAGAGTGGGACTGAGACAATAGCTGTGTGTGCTACTGGAGGAAGACAGATTGTGTGTGGACATGCTGCTACTTGGCCAGTATTCTGCTTTTAAAATGCCCTAGATTCTCTTCTGGTCTTAAATTTCAGGAATCCCTGCATTCCACCCGCTCCATCAGATGGGGATGAGAAAGAACTGGCTGCTTGGTCCTCCCACCATACCTAGGCTGCTGGGACACATCTGTCAGTTTCCTTATCTGTAACCATTTTCTTGTCTGGACTGATCTGCAAAGGATATTTACAGCAGCAGCTTATCCTGGTGATGTTTATGGCGTTTTCCTGGATGACAGGAGGGTATGGGACATACTGGAGATCGGAAAAGGTGATCTCAGCTTCTATCCAGGGCATGGAATGCAAGGGGGAGGGGAATGGGAAACATTTAGGATGGGGGTGGGGTGTCCATAAAATTGTCACCACTTCATTACTTCACATTAAAACCTTCCAGTATATCAGGAAAGGGAAAATTCAGATGTATTTTTATGCACATTGAGAGCTAAGGAGTTCTGGGTACAGGGCTGATCTCAAGCATTTTGCTGACCTAAGTGGCAGGGGTGAGGAACTCCAGGCCTGAGGGACCAATGAGTGCAGCAGGACCATGAAGACCAGGGCTAAGGAGGAGGGGTGGGGGCCAGGAGGGTGCAGAGAGGAATCACCAAAGCAAGGTGGTATGAGCTGGAATGGGGAGACAAACAGGGATGCCACTTTTCCAGGTTCTGACCCAGAGTCTCCAGGGTCCAAGGGAAGCCCCAATTCCTTGGAGTCAGTCAGATAACATGGAGAAATCGGCTTCCAGGGCAGGGGGCAGCAATGCCAGAAAGGAGACAAGGCCGTAGGGACCTTCCCACCCACCCCTTTTGATGTGGCCCTGACCATACGAAGCTGAGCTCTTTGATGCCACAATGCTCTGCATGGGTGGGGTAATGTCAGAAAGAAGGCATGGAAGCATTTTTGCCCCATCCCTTTTCAACATGGTGCTGTCCCCTATAGAGCATCACGACACTCAGAAAGGGGTGGGAATGGGATAATGTCAGAAAGGGGTAGGACCATACCTCTCAAGTGTTCTGGATTTTCCAGGACATCCCTGAGTTAACAAAACACCACTTTTGTCGTCTGTCTGGCAGTCATGGGAAACTGCTGCAGAGTCTCTAGGAAAGGAGGTGTGAAAGACACCAATCTGCAAGCCATCAATGGGACAAATCAGGGATTTTAAAGCAGGAATGTCCTGGAAAATCCAGGACACTTGAGAGGTATGGATGTGACTGTCTCTTTGCCCTGCCCCCTCCAGCTTGTTTGTGCTCCCTTCGGGTTTCCTCACAGAGGGAGAGAGAGCAACCCTAGAGGTGGGGCTTACATGAGTGGGTGGAGGTGTGTGTGTGCTAGGATGAGGTGGCCGGGCCTGGCCAGCCTGCTAGAGTGCTCTGCGGGTGGGCGGGGCTGCCTACCTACAGAGCCGTTGGACTGCTCCAGAAACTGTTAATCTAGAGCAATTCTTGCAGAGTAACTGCCTCCCTTCAGTACTGTTCGGATGAATAGTTCATTCAGCAGTTCATTCTTACAAAACCCTTCCCCTTTGTTCCTTAGGGCGTTTTCACACAGAGAAACTAGTCCAGACTAGTTCATATAAACTCCAGTGTTTATTATTCTCCGCTAACAGGGTGGAAGCTTTTAGATGGACAATCTAGCCCGGACTGATTTCTAGTCCGGACTAGCTGTGTGAATTGCAGTTAGCATGGTGCTTAGAGTCTCTGTGGCTGTATTTCAATCCCACACTGCTTTTCGGCCGTCCCATTGCTATGTTTTCTGTGACTGAAACGTCACTTCATGTGATCCTACAAACCATAGCGGCATAAAATGCCTAGAGTCTTCCTAGGGGAAAAACTCTGCCCAGAGTCTTTCCCTTGTTCTCTTTAATTCAAGGCACCCAGACAACCCCAGCCCAAGCCCCCACCTGACTTAGTATTTTTGCTCCCCACCCCTTGTTATAATCACAATCCTCCTGCAGTGCAAACCGCCATGCCCTGGCTAGCTAGGGTTGACGCCTCTGCAATTTTTTAAGTAACAGTTTTGAAGAAATTTTCTGTGACTGAAACATCACTTCATGTGATCCTACAAACCATAGAGGCATAAAATGCCTAGAGCATCGATCAGGTCTTGCTGTTGGACCTTGTGACAATAAGTATTGGATAGTTAACTAGTCCAAACTAATAAGCACTAGTCATTCAGATGGACATGAATCCGGACTAGTTTAAGAATAGTTGTTAGAAACCCCAGCGATTGGGGTTTTATAATAACCGTGCTTATTTCTTAGTCTGGACTAACAAGAACCATTGACAGTGTTCAGACGGACAACCTAATCCAGACTACATTCAGTTAGTCCAGACTGTCTGTGTGAAAATGCCCTTAATCTGAGTTGTCCTGTAGCAATGCATTCACACAGCTGCTGATTCTGCATTTCACAAGGCACTCCCTACTTCCCTGTAGTCCTTCTCACAATGCAAAGGGCACAAAGGAGTGCCTCTGTGACATCACTGTTCTGGAATGGACAATAGACTGGAATGCTAGAGAGAATACCTGTTTCAGGACCCCCTGGTCACACCTCTATGGTCACTCAAGTAGTTAGTGACAAACAGAAAATGATTTGTTTATTTAATTATTTATTTGTATTTTTACCCCGCTCCTGTTGCCGAAGCGACTCTGAGTGGCTTACAGAATTTTATAAAAGCATAAAAACAATCACAGTATAAAGAACATAAATAAATCACATTACAAATTTACCAAAAAAATTATAAAACCCCAACTAATGCATAAAAAACAAAGAAAAAAGAACAAAGAACATTTCCACACACCCCCAACTCATCTACCACATCCCACCCACCCACCCCACCAAATGCCTAGCAGAAGAATCAGGTCTTACAATTCCACCGGAAGGCGAGAAGGTTAGGGCTGAGGCGAACCTCCAGTGGGAGAGAATTCCAAAGTGATGGCACAGCTGCCAAGAACACCATCCTGTCCATCTGAACCCGCTGGTAACGCGGGACGTCCAGGAGGGTGCCCCCAAATGACCGCAGGGACTGCCCAGGGGGTGAGGCGATCAGTAGCAAATTGTGGAGGACTGAAGCTTACCTCAGTTAATCCATTCACCATTGCTACTGAGAGAGTCATACTCTTGCAAGCAAATGCATTGCACTGGGTGACAGAGAACAAGGGATCATCAAGGAGCACAGGAAGTGAGAAGGATTTCATACAACACTTAGAATGTGGGTTTGGACCACAAACTGCTCTAAAAAAAGAGGGTTGTGTGAACAAGCTCGTAGCCACACCAAACTCAGGGGGCAAACATTCCCTAAGGAGCCATTTTAACAATCTTAGGACCCGACTGCCAATGGAACTCAGTAGCATTTGATGATACCACCCCCTTCTCTCAGGGGAAGCTGATACGGGTGCTAGCTTTTCTCATGGTGGGTGGGAAGTGTTGTGAGGAGGGGGTTTGTAAGGCAAGGAGACCCATTATCCGGACCCACAGGCCCTTTTTACATGGGCAGCACCGTGGGTGCTGCCCATGTAAATCCCACAGGGGTGGGGGGGGTGCTCCCACGCACACGCATCCCCATGCACGGAGGCACTGGAAAAAACAGAGGTACCGCCATGCGTGGGGATGGGTGTGTGTCCCTGTCATGTGATGCAAGGGACACCCCCCCACCCCCACACAGCCGCAGCCCATGTAAGAAGGGGCACAGTCTAGGATATGGCTGGACCCTCAAGTACTAGCAGGTTCAGATATGGCCAGAGGTGGGTCGGATGAGATGCTCATGCAGGGCTCTAGGCTGTGAGCAGGACTGAATCTGCAGACCAAAATGGGGCTAAATAAAAGCCAGCTGTTAGCCATATTTGGCCCATAGGCTGTGGGCTCTCCTCTCTGATCTATGGCTCTGAGGACAGCCATCAGGAAACGGGCTTGAAAGAGTAGATGATGACAAGGAAACCCTGTTTGCTTCTTGCTGCCAAACTGGTCAGGCTTGTTACACCGGAACTGGAGCTTGCCCAGATGGCTGTCGTCTCTGTCTCCTGCACCTGCCTATCTAGAAAGATGATCGTTGCCTACCTGTGTTCTCAATGCCACACACACCACCACTTAGCTTGATGGCCTCTGCCCAGGTAAATAAACCATGGGGAACAAGAGGGAATGACTTGAATTTGTGCAGTATCGTATGTTGTTTAATCCGGGAGACCTCTTTTACACAACCCTATTTTTCAGTGCGGAGTGGCACAAACCCACAATCTGAGTGTTGTGTGAAATCCTTACCACTTCTAGAGGGCAGGGCTGAATCTGCAGACCAGATGATCCTTTGTTTTCTGTCATGTGATGCAAGGGACAGACAATTAAAATGCAGGGGAATCAGCAGCTGTGTGAATGTGTTGCTATGGCAAGGCAAGCACACAGAATGAGGAATAAGTGATGAGTTTGCAAGGGGAAAGGGGGAATGAGCCCTAAACCATGGGTAGGGAAGGACGTGTCTTCACTGCATTTTTCTCATTACCACCAATGAGCAAAACACCGTGAACATGGGTCCCTGGGGCAGCAAGGGGATGGAATGGGTGTGAGAGAGGGGTGAATTTGTGCAGTGCTCTAGCTGAGTCAGGTCATGTGGTCCTGATTTCTGTCTTGTGTAAGATTCCTCTCTGGCATCAGATGACAGAAAACAAAGGATCACCAAGGCCTTTTTTACACGGACGGCGCAGCAGTGCCGATGGGTGGAAATGGGTGTGGATGGGTGGGTGAGCACACCCAGCGAACACCCGGCGGTGCTGAGCAGGGAGACATTTACACGGACAGCGCCGTGGGGGGTTGTGGGAAGAAAAGGGGAGGGACCCGCAAACACTCAGCGCCCAAACACCCATCCCGGGAAACACCCGGCAAACACCCGTGCAAGTACACGGACGGACGGGACCGGGAATGGCGCGGGAGCCCCGCCCGGCACAGCGATGGCACAACATGGCCGACTGAGGGCAAATGAAGCTGTGCAATGCAGCCCCGCCCCCACAGCCGCCAGGACCCGTGCGGGCGGGGCAGGAGAGAGAGGGGAGGATGACAGTCACTACAAAGGAGCCGGCTCCACACAGCCCTGGCACAGAGCCCAGACCGCCCGGTGCCAGGGCTCCCCTCCCCACACACCCACAGCACGGGGGGAAAAGAAAGGGGGGGGAAGGGACCCACACAACACAGGCAACACCCCCCACACACACACACCCAGAGGCACCCACACAAGGGGAGAGGTCACAGCAAAGCAAAACAATGACACACCAGGAAAGGAACACACAAGCCTTTATTAAACGACAGGGAACCAGCAACAGGGGGCAACAACAACAGGGCAGGGTGGGGGATGAGGCAACAGAAGGAGGGGAAACAGCGCCAGCAGAGGCAGGCCCGGGGCAGAACCCCGGTCAATACAGCCAGCAAGCCCACACCTGGCACCAGTGCTCAGCATGCGCGCGGTGCAGCCGCTCCAGGACCAGGAGGAGGAGCTCCACCAACTCCCCCTGCTCCTGGGTCCGCTCCGCAATCATGGCTTGCACTGAAGGGGACAAAGGGAGAGGAGACAGCCATCAGAGAGGGCCGCGGGCATCCAGGAACCCCCCACGGAGGGACACAGGCACAGGGCCCAGCAAAGCAGCAGCACACTCATGGATGCCATCGAACAGCCGCCCCGCTGCCCGCATGTCCCAGGCTGCCCGCTCCAGCTGCAGGACCATAGCCCCCAGGCGCAGGATTGCCAGCAGCCTGACAACAGTAGCTGCAGGAGAGAAGGGACAGGGCAATGGGGAACGCCCGCACCTACAGGTCCTGGGAGAGCCGGGAGCAGCGACACCACCAGGGGAACACCTCCCACACACAGAGTGCCACCACCCAGGAGAGAACCCGGACCCCTGCACCAAGGGGAATTGGAGGGGCCAAAGCCCGGGGACAGCACAACCCCTACTCACGCTCAGCTGCCCAGCGCCCATGGTGCCGCCGCCCATCCATCACCACCACCAATGACGGGCCACACCAACAGGGGGCAACAGCAGAGGGGAGGGGCATGGCCACACCAACGCACAGGCGAGGCCCTGGGAGGCCTAGACGACCGCCCACCACCAATACCACCCCAGGAGCAACCCCAGGCAGCAGGGGAACACACACCTCACAGCCGGTGCCCACCCCACAGGCCCGGAGCCCCCCAGTAAACACCAAGTACACCCCCTGAACACAACCACACAGTTGGGGGCAGGAGGGTTGCCAAAGGGGAAGGGGCACCCAGCCGCAACAGAATCAAGGCAGGACAGGACATCACAGAACAGCATTCCCTTATTGGTGCCGGGGAAAGTGGACCCCCAAGCACAGAGAGGCAGAGCAGGGGGGCACTGGGGCACCTGAAGCTGGGCACAAGAGGCACAACTGGAGGGCACAGGAGCGCCTGCGCAGGGCGGGTGAGGGCACCTGGGCAGCCGCAGCGGGCAGGGGCAGCGGTCACACAGAGGGGGCAATGGGGTCCAGGGACTCCAGGCAGCAGCCAGCAGTGAAGCAGAAGGCAGCGAACAGCCCGCTCGGAGGCACGGGTGGGGGGACTATGCACTGTCCCGGGCACCAGGGTGGCAGTGAGCGGGTGACAGCAAGGGGCTGCTCATGGACGGTCCGGTGAGCGCTCCCAGCACCAGACCGTCCCAGGCGAACAGGCTCCTTTGGAAGCCTCAGGTGCGCATATGAGCATCCACCAGGTAGCGCGGAAGGAGAGGAACCGCACCTGCGGCCGCAGCCCGTACAGCTGGAAGGTTCCTCACTGATCGAAGGGTGGCGAGCTCTGCAGTGGTGTGGTCCCCGATCCAGAGCAGGCCACCAACCTTGGGGAACAGCAAGCCCAGGTCCCACAGGAGGGGCCCCACATCCAAGGGTGCGCGCGGGATGCCGGGTTCATGCAGGAGGCTGCCAGTGTACAGGACAGCAACAGGGGGCCCCCCAGACAGCAAGGCGAGACCGTACCCGGGTAGCTCCATCAGCAGGCGAGCTGCTGTGACCTCCGCCGTGGTCCATGGCACCACAACGGCGGGCATGTGCCCCCAAGGAGGCTGGCACAGGGGGGGTGAAGGCAAGCGCGAGGGAACGGGCCCAGCACGCCGGGCCCCTGACCTGGTGACCCATCGTCCACATGTACCATGACAGGAGCCAGAAGCCATCCCCTGCTGACTGGGAGTCGCCCACCAACAGCTACATGTCGGGGCTCAGCCACAGGGCCCCCAACAGCATGTCCACACAGGGAGACCACCCCTCCATGACATCCCCAGCTGAGGGTCCCGCAGAAGGGCCGGCCATAGCAGCAGTGGGGCTCGTTTCGGGGAAGCAACAGGCAGGAGACAGAGGGATACCACAAATGGGACAAGCACACACCGAGCGGATACCCTCGTCCACAGACGGCCTTGCATGCCAGAAATAGGCAGGCCTGCTACGGACAGGGCACCGCAATCCACACACAAGACAGCAGGGATGCTGCACAGCTGCCAAGATAAGAAAGGGGGCCACAGCCAGGCACTGCGCCAGGGCGTGGAGCTGAGCCAGGCACTGCATCCACAGCGGGCACTGCTGCAGCTTGCAAAGGTGGACCCAGGCTGGGAGGATGCCAGTGTGGTTGCTGAGGTGGGGTACCCAGGGGTGCGTGCGGTCCCATCCCCCCTGGCGGGCATGCAACCGGCGCACTCACGGGGATGCTTCGCCGGACCCGGCATCCGCTTGCCGCCCCAGCACACCCCCTGCGCAGCACCAACCTGTCAGGCCCTGGGGCCTGAGGAGGTGGGGGGTTGGACATCACCTGAGGGGACACCCCCCGGGGCAAAGGCAGGGACGGAACCACCGTCTGGACGGAATGGGTGCCCAGGGGGGCCCACGGCCTGGCACTTCCAGAAAGCACCCCACAAGACCTCAAGAGCAGGACCCCCCGGATCCCCCCACCATGCCAGAATCTATGGGGCTCCCCCTGCCGCCAGCTTCCCGCCCCACGGCATCATCAGAGCCCTCAAGTGCCACCCCCAAGGCGCCATCATGGCTGCAGCTGGCCACGCACCCGGGCTCGCCGCATCGCTGTGTCAGAGAGTCCGCGGGGCCGGCCCCGCCCATCTCCGTTCTCTGCCACCCAGCCACGCCCCCGAGGCCGCCACTCCACACGCCTGCAACAGAAGACGCTGGCGCACTGCTTATAAGGGGGGACTCAGCAGAGCTCCCTTGCCGGTGATCAGAGCCTTGCCCTGTGAGACTGGTCCCTCCGTGATTCCTTCTGCTGTTGTGCTTACCTGCTGCCTAAAACCTGAGAGTGACTGAGAGTGAGAGTGAGCCCAGAGCGTGAGTGTGAGTAACTGTGTTGTCCTTCCCTTATTCACATGGTGCCCTTGTGGGATTCATATAGGAAGTTTGCCCTGTCCCGGTCCTCCCCTCCTGGCCTCCTGCACGGTGCCCTCACTCTGTTCATCCCACGCCTTCCCCAGCCCGGGGTCCTGTGTGTGTGGGCTTCCTTGCTCGTTGTGGCCTTCCCTGGTTGGGAAGCGGCTTGGCCTGCACCCCTATGATGATCTTGGTGGGGAACGGCTTGTCCTTCCAGACCACCGCATAAAAACCTGAGGGATTCTTTTCTAGGCAGTGCCCATTCCCCACAGGAATCGCCCCTGGGCTGTGTTCATGTGTGCTGCCCCTTCCTGTTCCTCTCCCCATGGGGGTTCCCCATCTCCCAGGAACCCCAAACCCCCACACAACTGCTGCCCGGCCCCCACCGGCCTACACTGTACATAAGAGACATGCTGCGGCCGGGGTGGAGGGGCTATAGCACAGAACCATGCAGCACACAGAGAACGGCGATCCCGGGCTGGGTGCACACAGAGGAGCTCCCGTGACACCAGGGGAGGGTGGGCCGTGGGCACAGGCCTGACAGCAGAGCGCATCACGCTCACGGCATGTGCCAGCGGTGTGTGGCAGGGAGTGGGAAGCAGCAGAACCATGCTGCTGGGGGACGAGGACCCACGGCCCAGGGCCAAGCTGCTGCACCTCCTGGGTGCAGGCCTCCTGCTGCTACGCACGCTGCTCCGGCAGATTACCCTGCTCTGCCTGCAGAGTCGGCGGTCTGTCCTCCTCTGGGCATGGCGGTGGAGAGCAGCAAACCTCAGGAGGGCAGCGCTCGACCGATGGGTGAGGCAGGCGTCTGTCTGACACCGCACCCTGCTGGGGTCCACGGCATCCCTGCACCGGTGCCCTAGGCCGGGCCAGTGCCCCCGTACCAACGTGCCCAGGGAGGGGCAGGCCTGCGCAGCTCTGAGGGGAACAGGGATGGCAACTGCCACCACATTGCTGCCTGGGCAGCCGACCGCCGGCCAGCGCCAGACCCACACCGATGTCTGTAGGCCTGGGACCCCCTTCCAAACTGCAGGGCCTTACCCGTTACCTGCATCTTGCCCTCCATGCCATGTGTGGCCTACTAGGTCCAGGGAACGGGTCCCGTGGGTTGCCTGGTGGCGATCGCCCTCCCCTCATTGTCAGCCGCGGGTTGCGCTGGCCCCGCACATGCCCGCTGGCCAACACAAGCCGGGTCGCGTGAGCAGGTCCAGTGCACACCTGATCCTGCCACCTCCACTGCATGAGGCATCGCTGGTCTAGCCTCCAGCCCCGCCAGCTGGCCAGGGAGTTCACAGAGCCCCCGACCTGCCGGTGCCCCCCCTGCACGCCACACAACCCCCCCAATGCCCCCGGCCAGAGGAAGCAACAGCACGGTATAGGTACAACACCTTTATTTGGGGGGGGGGGGGATAAACGTCTGCGGCGGCCTCTCCCCCTCTTGGCTGCACCACTGGGGCTCGCTGGTTGGCGTGCCCTGGCTGCAGCTGACCGCAGGGCTCTCCGGGCTGATGGTCCAGCCTCCCTGCCATCCACTGGCCGCTCCACACCAGCCTCCGCTGTTGGTCCCTGCTTGGAGGCACAAGAATGGGTTAAGGGGTCCCCGTGTGCACTCACCTCTGTCCCTCGTCAGTGCACTGGCACTTGGGTGCCCCATAGAGGTCCAGGGAGCCCCCTCCTCCTCACATGAGCAAGGCAAGTGCTGTAGGGCGCTCCCTGAAGGTGCCCCCACCGGGACGGGATGCCCACGGTATCATGGCACCTGCCCAGTCACGTACTGCAGCACCGTGCAGGTACACATGCCCCTGGCAATGGCTGTCACTTCTCATCCTGTGTACTGCTTGCGCCCAGCGTGGGTTCCACAATGTGTTCCCTACCGGGGTCCTGCCTCGCACAATTCCCTGGATTCCCAATGCCCCCTCCCCCGGTGTTGCACCCCACAACCCCTGGGGGTCCAGGGTGCTGAGGCCTTACCTGTGGGGGTGGAGTGGCCTCCATGGTTGGTTGCTCAACCTGGGGTCCACGGTCTTGGGATGGGGGCGTCACCTCCCAATGGAGGGGTCGGGGTGGCAGCAGGGGCGGAACCACGGGGGGTACAGGCTGGACGGGCAGCCCCGCAAGCAGGTCCGGCCATCCCATGTAGGGGAGGGGGAGCCCCTGGACCAGGCCCAAATAGGGTTGCTGCTGGGGGAACCACGGGTGGCTGAGGTGCGGGGGGGTGGGGGGGGCACCGGCAGCAGTGGGAAGCCGCCATGGTGTTGGTCAGCTGCTGGCCCTCCTTCCGCGGCATGGCGTGGCCTGTCGCACTGGGGGTCACGCCACAGGGCCTCCATGGCCTCCTCCATGAGGTCCATGAGCCATGTGGCCTGACCCTCCAGCCTGTCACAGGCATGCTGCTGCTCGCCTTGGAGGACGGCAGCCTGGCGCCTGTCCCAGAGGTGCTCGGTGTGGGACCAGGCCATCATGGCAGCCAAGATCTCCCGGTCCCTGTCCCACTCCCCTCTGATGAGCTCCCTGGTGAGCGAGAGCGCACATCAGCTAACTTGCGATTCCGCCAGCAGCTCCCTGCTGAGGTCCTCCCTCCGGCGCCAGTTCCTGGCCCGCATCTCCCGATTCCGCTCCACGCTTCTGGTAGCTGCTGCCCTTGCACGAGCGGGTGCCTGATCTGTGAACGGGAGGTTGGACAGAACGTTAGTGCACCCAGCCACTGTGCTCCACTGCCCGCTACCACATGTCCTGGGGTGCCTGGTGGGGCGGCCCCCATATTGTGACTACCCCCTCTGCCCTCCCCATTGGGACCCCCTCTGCCCTGCCCTCTTGTGGGATTGCCCCCCCAGCCGCAGATCACTGCAGGTGGGGCCCGAGTCCATCCTGTGTTCCGTGGGGGCCACTGTGGGTCCACCAGCCTCTCCCACCTGCCCCCACCACCCCACCCCTGTTGGGCCCTGCTGCTTGTGGTTGCTTGCTCCCGGGTGGCCTCCCCCTGTACCTCCGTCCCCCTCCGCACCCGGGCCCCCCATGGTCCGTGAGCCCCGCCGTGGAGGGTGGCCCACCTGGTGATGGGGCACTGCCTGGCCCCCCTCGTCCTCCTCCTCCTCCGTGACCTCCACCTCGTGCACCTCCAGGCTGGCTTGAGCTGCAATGGGAGGGGGTACCATTACTGTTTGCCAGCCCCCGGCCCCGGCTGCAACGGCTGTCTGGGCCAATCCCACCCCAACACCACCACCCCCCGACCCCGCTGGGGCGATCATACCTGGATCCTGTTCCTCCGCCTCCTGGGGGCCATCCCAGGTCTCCGCGTGTTGCGCGTGCGCCCCCTGTCCCTGTGGCCGGATGGCCTGTGGGTCTTGTGGACGCGCGTGGAGTGTGGTGGTCTGGCGTTCTGATCCCCGGGGTGCCTCCTCCCCCTGTGGAACGGGGCTGTCCCCTCCTGCTTCGTGGCTGCCCTCGCCAGGGGCACCCTCCCCCCCTTGCTCTGTGGGGTCTGTCAGGGGGGGGTTGGGTGCTGGCCCTGCGCCTGCCCCTGGCGAAGGCGCTGCCGTGTGTGCGGGAGGCCACAATGTCCCCGTCCATGCAGAGGAACTTGTCCAGCTCCTCCTGGAACTCGGCTGTGTGCATGGCCCGGCCAGACTTGAGATTATTGTCCCTGATATTTTTATATCCAGACCTCAAGTCCTTTACCTGCTGCATGCATTGGGTTACATCCCTATTGTACCCCTGCCACTGCATCTCCTGGGCGATGGCTTCATAGACCTGTCTGGTCTTGTAGCTTCGTACCAGGTCGTGCTGGACCCTTTTGGACCCTCCCACACGTATAAAGTCCCTGACCTCCTGCCTGGACCAGGGCTTCCCCTTTTGGGACCCATGTATGGGGGGCCGACCAGCTGGGTGGCATGGGGCCCGCCCTGTGGATGTGGTCGCCGTGGTGGTCGTGTCCTGTTGGGGGTAGTGCAATTGGGGTTACAACGGCTCTTGCTGCCCTCCCCCCATGCCCACCCATGGGGCCTGCCCCCCCTCTCCCCCCTGGGGTTCCCTTTTGCTCACCTAGCTGTCTAGGAGGCCCTCCTCAGCCGTCGTCCCGGTGGTGTGGTGCTCCATTGTCTGGAAGCCGTCCTGCGGGGGACAGGGGACTGGGTTATGCTGCTGCCTCCTGCCCTGTGTCCCCAGGCCCGATGGTTGAGCCCAGGGTGCGGCCCTTCCCTCCCAGGGGGGCAGGAGCCTGTGCCCTCGCGCTCACCTCGCTCTCGCTCCTGCTCCTTAGGCCGTGCCCTTGGGAGGTGCTGGGCTGGGGGTCATCAACCGGGGGGCCCACTGGTGCAGACCCTTTGCCCTGTGCTGGGACACGTGTGCCGTGTTACTTCCTGGCGCTTTTCCCCACCCATTCCCCCCGCACCTCCCCTGCCAGCGGTCCGTTACCCCCCCTTGTGCCTTCCACCTGGGGCTTCTCCCCCCCACCCCGGGCACCTCAGTGTCCCTGTGCTCACCCGGCCCCTTCCCCCACGTGGGGTGGTGTCGGCTCCCGTTGCCTTCTCGTGGGCCTTCCTGTTTGCCATCGTGGGAGCCCGTGCGCGTGTGCCGTGGTTCCTCCCTCCTTTATGGGCTCTCGGACGAACGTCTAGCGTCCCCCCCGCCCTGTGGGCACGTCTGTGTGGTGGCACGTATGTGTCCCGTGGCGCTGGCGCGCCGCTGGTCCATTCCATGTGGGTGTGGGTGTTTCGGCTTTTACACAGACGCTCGGGTGTTGAACACCCATCTCCACCCACCGAGGGTGCCGGCTCCCTCCCGACTGCTCCGTGGGTGTTGGCAGGTGTCGGTGGGTGGGTCGTGCATGCACTCCCACCCACCCATGGACATTTACACAGACGCCCTTCCACCCATCCGATGGGTGTTTCTGGGTGTTTGTGGGTGGGTGGCGTCCGTGTAAAAGTGGCCCAAGTTACTGTTTAATCAGGGAACTGAGCCATCTGGGCACAAGGGGCTTTTTAGTAAGTAGGGGAGTCAAGAATCACAAGGACCAGTCACATCCTGACAAACAGCTAATTCCATGTAATTGGTCCTTCCTTCTATTTTACTCCTGAGGCATTCACACAAAGAGAGAGCTAAACCGACATTATTCAGGACAAGAAAGAGAAGTATGTACTTCTGAGAATTCAGGAGCACATATTTCCTCTGCTCATCTCCACCTAGCCCACTCCAACCCCCAGAAGCACTCTCGGTCCCAGTTGTCCCTCACTGCCCCCAAGCCCTGGACCCAGATCCAGCCAGCTCACCACTTGCCCTCTCTTCAGTGCAACTCTCCGGGGGCAGATCCAGAAGTGATGTGGATGGAGGGGCTGAAATCTAAAGTTAGTATAGCTCCGCCCAGGTGAGCAGGTCCCACCTCCAGCCCCAACTGTAGCCCCACCCCCTACCAAGTGAGCAACAGTGTCAGGCCAGTTTATCCCCCACTCCAAAGCCATGGGAAACGCCCCCCAAGCCACAGCTCCAACAGGGGAGGGGGACTCGGGAAGCAGTGGATATGACAGCTGGACTACAGCTGCCGCCTGAAAGTGGGCATCAAATACAGATGGTTAAATAACCCCTACCCCATGTCTCACTACAGGAAAATACAAAGGGTATTTTCAGATGTTACGCCACCACGGTGAATCCCCCTGTGGGGACCGTGGTGGTGTAATGTCTGTTGGGCCGAAAAATGATACCCGCCAGATGTTCACCCCTGGCGGGAATCGCTTTGACCATGCTTTTGGAGGTCCGGGCGGCCGGAGCTCCGAAAGCGTGGTCAAAGCGATTCCCGCCGGGGGTGAACATCCGGAGGGAATCACTTTTCGGCCCAACACATGTGACGTTACCACGGTCAACCACGACGGGATTCACCGAGTCGCCCCGAGCTGTTTTAGGAGGGGCGGGGTAAAAATCCAATAAATAAATAAAAATAAATAAATAAAAACATTCACGTCTGCTCCCGGGCCACGGCCCGGAATCGGCAGCTGTGCCTGCTGCTGATTATGGGCCATGGCCAATACCCCGGGGGGGCGTGCGGATGCTGTGGCCGCATTGGCCGCTGTGCTCGCCCATCTCCCAGAAGGTGGGTGGCCTCGGGAGTATGGGGGGTGGGGCTGTGCGGCCGCACGTTGCGCCGTGCAGCCCCGCCCCCTCCCCAGATCCCCTTCTGGAATCAGAACGGCCCGTCAACAATCAATACGTGATTCTGTGCCGGGGCCAATGGGTGCCCCGGCGCATCTGAAAACACCCAAAGTCTAGGAGCAAATCCCCATTGTACCCCATGCCAAAGAGGGAAATAAATCAGGGAGGGGCAAATGGCCCCTTAAGCCCAAAGTAGATGAGGGGCAAATCCTCACTGTGCAAAAGAGTGCAATAAAAGAGAAATGCCCCCTTACAAGCCAGTCAGGTAAGAAGCAAATCCCCACTGCACTCCATACCCAAAGAGAACTATAAAAGAGAGATGGGCAAATTATGCTCCCTTGTAGGAGTGTGCATGCCATTTTCATTATTACAATAACAATAATGAACATTGTTGTTTTCATTATTGTTATTGCAATATCAAAAATGACAAATAATAATAACAACAATAGAAACGAAAATGACATTTTGTTTTTAAAATAAAGGGAAAAATCTGAAAAACATATTTCTGGATGTAACTTTTTTTGTTTCTTATTCAATTCTGATTAAACATGGGGAGGGTGTACCCCCAATGGAGGGCACTATGTGTACCAATTTGTGAAATGATTAGGTAAAGGAAACCGATTTTAGAAGCAATTGAACGTTGTGATTTTCAGAAAAGCTCCATACACATTCATGGCTACAACTTCTTTATCTTGCATCCAATTTGCATTACACCTGTGAATATTATGTCCCTCCATAAGCCTAACACTCCTGCCAATTTTCAGAAAGATTGGATAAAGGGTCCTGATGGTATAAGACATTAACTTGAAAATACATTTCCAGCTGTATCATTTGTATATTCCATCCTGTTTAAAAGGTATTTGGCAGGAATGTATCACATACCTTCACTGTCATCTCTGCCAAACTACAGAACAATTTGATAAAGGGACCCAATTTTATAAGCAATTGATGTTGTCCCTGTGAAGACCATTATTCAGATAAATAGCAGCACATGCAGTGCCAGTCAGAGGCAGGCACCCTGCATGGCAGGGGGAGAGAGATTGTAGGAGGGAGGATGTGGAGCAAACCAAAAGACTGACAGACACATTCACTGGCCAATTACTGCATGCTTCCAGATTTACAGGACCAATTGGTAGTGGCTTCGAGGCAGGCATAGAGGCAGCCCTGAGGTAGGCATAAGGGCATAAAGGACATAACTGGGACTTTGGGGACAGCATCTGAGCAATCAGGGGACATAGTTTACACATCCAGGCTGGTCAATTATCATCACAATCACATCCTGCAGCACTGTGACAGAGGACATAAGAGAATCTCTATTGACTCTTCCCTAAACAGATGCTTCTGACTTTCCAGTAACAAGTGGGGGAGAGATGTTGGGATGGTCACAGCACAGAACGAGGATATTTGGTTGGCTTTCTGCTGGCCAATTGGCATCACCAACCGATCTTATACCACAGTGACGTAAGATAATTCCTGGCATAGGCTCCTTCTCTGCATATGCAGTGCAGGCATATAAAATTGGGACCCTTTATCACAGCTTTCTGATATGTGGCAGAGATGATAATGAAATTACAATGAAAGTGTTATATACAGTCCTGCCAAATTTAATGTACACAGGTTGGACTACAAAGATGTTAGTCAGATATACATTTATATGTTAATTGCTTATACCACCAGGAACCTTTATCCAATAATTCTGAAAGTTAGCAAAGATAGTAAATATGGGGAGGGGTGTAAACCTGCCAAGTGTCATCTACATTAGATATGAGGCAAAGAGGTTACAGCTAAGAATGTATATGAAGAATTTTACAAAATAAAATAATTCAATTGCTTCTACAATTGAATCCCTTTACTCAGTTCTTGTGAAATTTGGTACACATAATGCCTTCCATGGGAGGTATACGCAGCCCAAGCTCTGGCCACATATAGTGAAAAACAACAAGGTTACAGCCATAAATGTGTTTTCCATTGAAAGCAATGTAAATGAAAGCCAAAATGATTCAATTCAACGATTCAATTGTTTCTAAAATTGGATTCCTTTACCCAAGCCTTGTGGAATTTGGTACACTTAATGCCTACCATGTGAGGTATATGCAGCCCAAGTTTCAGCCAAATATAGTGAAAAACAACAAGGTTACAGCCGAAAACGTGTTTTACATTGAAACCAATTAAAATGAAAGCCAAAATGAAATGGGGGCAGGGGGGGCTAAAGCCCCCTGAGCCCCCCCCCCTGTGAATCCTCACATTGTTTCCTCCCAGCTTGTGTTCTGTGGGGGAGGGTGGTTTCTCTAATTCCTTGCCAAACACCAGACTGACAGAGAGAAGATACACTACACTACCCATCTACAGTGCAAAACCAGAGGGGAATCCTGTGTGCCTCAGCACCCTGGTGTTGTAGGGGTGCAGCTTGAATAGGGAAACTCTGGGTGAAATAGGAATTGCCACATACTTTCCTTAGTTGCATGCAGGGCAAACTGAGTGAGGGCCAGCTGCCCTAATGCTCCTTTTCGAAGTAACTTTGTGTGAATACTTACCAATGTGAGGCTGGTGACCATGGTTAGAGAATACAGAATAAAACTGAAAATATCATAATGCCTATATAAAACTATGGTGCGACTGCACCATGAATATTGTGTGAAGACTTCTGGTCGCTCCATCTGAAAAAAGATACAGTAGAACTAGAAAAGGTACAGAGAAGGGCAACAAAAATGATAAAAGATATGGTGGCTTCCATACAAGGAGAAGCTGGATAGGTTGGGGCTCTTTAGCTTGGAGAAGAGACGACTGAGAGGGGATACGATAGACGTTTATAACATCATGAGTGGAGTGGAACGAGGAAATAGGGAGCAGTTATTTACCCTCTCTCATATAGTTTCATGGAGTGCTGCCTAGTTCTAGAACTAACTGGCAGCATATTTAAAACAAATAAAGATAGCATTTTTTCACTCAAAGCACAATTCACTTGTGGAATTTGTTGCCAGAGGATGTGGTAAAGGCTGGTAGTATGGCTGGGTTTAAATAAGTGTTGGATAAGTTCTTGGAGGGTAGTTCCATTAACAGCTGTAAGCCAAATAGGTTTGGTGGATGTAATCTCTGACTGTCAGGAGCTGGTAGTAGTAGTAGTAGTAGTAGTAAAATTTTATTTGTTTGGCCATAGGCCGTAACAAAATTTAACAACAACATGTAAGATATACGCGACTAACAAACAATAATACAAGATATCAAGTTTATGCGAAACAATAAAATTTAAGTTCGTATTGCATTTTATAACAATGCCCTTCCCCTTTATATAACAGAAGCCTTTAGCCCCAGCTAAATCTACGTTCGTCCTGCAGAATAGCTTTTATAAGTCAGATCTCACGGAATGCAACTCTGGCCACTCCAACCCTAAACTTTACCTAGATATGATTTTATATATTACCCTATGTGGGACCATCGACCTTAAAATGATCGCACAAAAACTAGACCTTTCAAAGATGCCTAGGGGGCATCTGCACACAGTCATGATGAGGGTTATAGGCTTAGTGGTAGTACTAATAATGATCAAACTGATTGTCTCTATAGTTCTTGGCCCAGCGGTGGAACTGTCACCAGAACAAATTTTGGACAGACTGCTAGCTAGCCTTTAGATGCCTTATCCAACCCTTAACTATCCTGTACAAATGTCAGAGTACTCCAAGGGAAAGTCGAGGGTGTTCTTAGTCTGTGGATACCTTAAAATCCAAGAAGTTTTTCCTGAGTTGCATTGCCTGTCCTATGAAGGATGCCATATTCCCGATGATCTGGGGGGAGTTAGAAGATAGCAACAATGATAGAAGATGGTCCTCAGACACATCCCGATTGTCTTGGATAAATGTGAGAAGATACTTCTCCCTTATTTGACCATATAGGTGGCAGGAGAAGAAGACGTGGGCTGCCGTCTCAACTGCCAACCCATCGAACGGACACAGCCTATCTAAAAATGGAATGCCGTGGATTCGACCATCCAAGACCTTGGATGGAAGGGCATTCACCCTAGCTCTGAAAATCAGCCTCTTGGCCCTGATGTTAATCTGGGACCCCAGATAACCGGGGATCTGGCCTTGTTCGGGCAGCCACCTCAATAAAGCCTTGGCGTGTTGGCAACCCCTAATGGCCCCTATCTCCGTTTGCCTCTCGATATCCCTGACCCGTGACATGATCTCGGTGCACATGGCTCCTACAGTTTATGCCTCAGATAATCCACCAACAGCCCCATGGAGTTCAAATATGCATTGATCTCCAGCATCATAGGGTTCACCCAGGCATCCCTCATCATTTCCTGCATCAACTCTGGAGAGTGGCCGAAGGTAGACTTCCACCAGTACTTCAGAGCAGCTTCCAAGGCTATGCGGAACCATCTTGTCTGCCCCAATTCTAGCCTGATTATGGCATGAAGGGTGCCTGGCGGGTAGCCTAATAAGGCCGATAGAAACTTGGCCTATATGGAGTCCAATTTGTGGCCCTCTGACAAAGCCCACAATTCAGCCCCATACCGCAGTTGGCCCCCTATCCTGCTGTTGAATACCTGCAGGGCTGACGTGATTGAGTCTCTGCCCTGCCGCGTGAAAAAGGAAATAAGTGCGAGCATTGGACCCCTCGCTGCCTCTATTGCCCCCTTAACGTGGTCCCTCCACCTGCCTGACTTGTGAAACAAAACTCCCAGGTAATGATAGGAGGAAACCTGTTGGAGAGACTGCCCCTCTATCCGCCAGTTATACACTTTTCTTCTATTGGAGAAGACCAAAACTTTAGATTTGGTGCAATTAATTGACAGTTTGTTGTTGTTGCAGAATTCTGCAAATGCCAGCATCTGCCTTTGCAGACCCACTTGGGTCTGTGACATGAGTACCACGTCATCGGCATACAGAAGGCACCCGACTGGCCTATTTGCAATCTTTGGCGGGAAAAACCTCATGTTGGACACTTCCGGAATTATTTCATTTATGAAATGATTAAAGAGGGCTGGGGCCAGAACACAGCCCTGTTTGACACCCCTTTGAATGTCCACTGGGTCAGTAGAATGTCCCAGAAGATCTACTCTTACCACCAAAGAGGAATGATTGTATAAAGCCTGTATTAGCCAGCAGAGCCTTCTATCTATCGTGGAACTCCTTAACTTCCCCCAGAGAATATCCCTATCTATGGAGTCAAATGCCGCTCGCAAATCTAGAAAAGGCGCAAAAAAGGAATGGTTCTTTGCCCTGTATTTGCTCACCACATGGCTGGTGGCAGGGGCTTTAAATGGACCTGGCTGGTGGCGGCGGTGCGCAAGGCCATCTGCCGCATCCGCGAGCCGAAGGGCCGCGGCCAAAGGGTGAGGCGGCCCTTTGGGGCCAGTCGGGGCACAGGGGCTGTACGCTCTGCTGGATAGAGGAGTGAGGGGGTGACTGGAAATTGTTTGCTTGACGGGGTGGCAGTTGACGGATATTATCTGCCGATCTGGTTTACGCCAACCAAATGATCGGCATCCTACAATCAGTAGGTATATGCACAATGCCCAAAAGGAGGAAGGCACGGGGGTACCAACAAGAGCCTGTGCGGTGGCTAAACAGGCCAAATTAGAGGACTTCCTCCAGATGACCCAGCAAAGCCCTAAGCAAGGGGTGCAGAGCGCGTCAAATGTCTCTCTGTCCCAGGGAGCACAATTAGGTGACGCCCCCTCATCTAAGGTCATCTGCCACCGCAGCAACTAACTTTAACCCAGGCCTTAGCCAACTCTCCATATCAGGTGGTACAACAACTGCCCTCTCCCCACAGTTCTCCGCTTCTTAATAACAACATATATATGGCCACGAGACAAATGTTAGATCCTCCCTCTCCAGAACAAGAGTTGGGGAGGGAGAGTACTATTCAGACAGGCTCGATAGGGGAGAACGAATTTACGACAGAAATTTGGGCAATCAATGCCTTATGGTGGGGGACATGGTTGGGAAATTGTATGCCCAATTGAATTCTCTTTTTCTTCAACCTGAGGGCCAAGCCCAAAAATTGGATATAGCCATAGGTTTAATCAATGCCCTAATTCCAACTTTAAGGGCTGAGAATGCTAGCTTCCATATGGTCATCTCTCGCCTCGATTACTGTAACCTCCTTCTCACTGGCCTTCCCCGGTCTCACCTTTCTCCCCTCATCTCTGTCCAAAACTCTGCTGCCAGGGTCATCTACCTCGCCAGTCGCTTCGACCATGTGCAGCCCCTCCTCTCTTCGCTTCACTGGCTTCCCCTTCCTGAACGAATCCTGCACAAGCTCCTAGTCTTCACCTATAAAGCTCTTCACAACCTTGCTCCCCCCTACCTCTCTGCACTTATCGCCCTCCATACTCCAGCCCATGCACTTCGCTCCTCCTCTGTCCCCTCTCTCGCCCTTCCACGCCTTCCCTGCTCCCCTAAGCGCCTTCGTCCCTTCTCACTTGCTGCCCCCCATGCCTGGAACTCCCTCCCTGTCCACATCCTCCTTGCCCCCTCCCTTCATACCTTCAAATCTCTCCTTAAAACTCACCTCTTTCGCTCTGCTCTGTCTGACTCTTTATCCTGCTGAGCCACTATTCCTATACCTACGATCGGTTTACCCTTATCCTTGCCACACGGACCCTGCCTGCTGTCATTCTCATCATAACCAAGCCAAGTACGTGCACTTGAGACCTCACATCTTCATTAATGTTAGACCCCTTGTCTCTCCCTCTGTTCCCCTTCCTATGTCTCTCCTCCAGCTCCTGTCTCTCAGATTGTAAGCCCTAGTGGCAGGGACCGTGTCTATTTTATCACTTTGTAAAGTGCCAGGTACACTGCTGGCGCTATATAAATGTTTGTTAATAATAATAATAATAATATAAGGTCTGAGAGCTGCATAGGGGCTCCCCTGTCGCATTTGCAGGAAGAGGGACCCATTAACTCCTCTAGACATCAAGCCTCCACAGGCTCTTACCCATTGGTAGTGGATAGACCCCCATACATTCAGGTATCCAATGCCATGACCTTTAGTATAGTTTCCCACCACAGTCGATACGTGCCCATATGGCAGACCAAGGCCAGGATTTCCGCATTTATCTCCCAAATTTCTGGGTTATCGGTATCACCTGGGCAGATAGACAAGATCCAGTATTTTCCAGCGACCCCCTTTTTGCAACGGGTGGTGGTTCATTTTAAGTCCTTGGAACTGGTGACAGCTCTGAACTCCCATAGGAGATCATTTGAGGCCTGGGGGATTTTCCAGGGGAATTTATTTATTTATTTATTTATTTATTTAATAGATTTATACCCCGCCCCTCCTGCTAAAGCAGCCCGGGGTGGCGGAATGTCTTGAGAAGCACTGAAATCAAGCCCTTGGTGGTGGTAAGGCACTGTAATCCACCTACCCGGAAGCAGAGCTGGGTTCAGTCCCCCCAGCAAAGTAGCGGTGCAACAGGAGAGCAGCTTAGGGAGACTCAGAGTCCAAATGATGATGATCTCTTAGGCAACCAGGTCCATCAGTTGTGGGAGAGGGATACCCAAGGTCCATCCTCAAGGGCCCCCACTAGGGGGGGTTGGAACCCTGGCGATGAGGCAGTCAGTAGACCAAGGGCCTCACTGTCTAAGTCATCAGGAGCTGGTAGTGAAAAACAGGGAATGGATCACCCCATTATGACCTGTTGGGTACTTCTCTGAAGCAACTGAGATTGGTCACTATCGGAGACAGGATGCTGGGCTTGATGGACCATTGGTCTGACCCAGTATGGCACTTATGTTCAGTGAACATTTTGTCTCTGCTAGGGGCAAAATTGATGCAGTACTCCTTCTGTTTACACTATTTACATTTGAGCGTTACCGAAGTGGAGTAGTTACTTTGATTTAGTTAAATCAAAGTAGTTGCTTTGGTTTACACTGTTTGTCTGAATGATACCAAAGTGGGGTAATTACTTTAATTAAATCAAATAGTTATTTTGGTTTGCCTGTGTTCGTTAAAATGTTTCCTGACTGACACAGATTGTCACTTAGACTATTTCTAGCTCAGTCAGGTCATGTGGTCCCAATTCTGGTGTAAGGTCCTGATCCTAAGCCCTTTGGGTCCCTGTCACAAGGAGATACTGGGCTACATGTAGACTACAGGTCTAACAAATGTGTAAAGGTAAAGGTTAAACATGTATGTAATGTGAAAGCTGAGAACTGGAAACTCACTTCATGTAATGGAGAAAGGCAAAGTCATGCCGAATGTGTATTCAGGAAAAGCTTAAACCACCTCTGCAGACACTGGGTATTTTCAGACGTTACGAGATCACGGTGAACCACGGTGAATACCCACCTGTGGTCACCGTGTCTCGAACGTCTGTTTGGCGGCCGCCAGATGTTCGCCACGGTGAATCCCCACATGGGGTCAATTTGAACCACACTTCCTGGGCTAGCCGGGGGAATGTCCCGGGAAGCGTGGTCAAAAAGATCCCCAGCGGGGAGCAAGAAAAAGTCATGTCTGGCCGGTTGCCACGGCCCGGGATCCCCGGCGGGATCCCGGGCCATGGCGCTTCCGGCCCGACGCGGCGGCCGCAGTGGCCCCGCCGCCAGCCCGTCTCCCTGGAGGGCAGGCGGCGGGGTGCGTGGAGGGGGTGGGGCCGTGCGGCCGCACGTTGCACCGCGCGGCCCCGCCCCCTCCCACATTCCCCGCCGGGATCCCCCCGGCACGTCTGATATGGCGTGACGGGGTGACCCCGGTGGGGAATGAAAGGGTTGTTTTCGGTACGGGGCCAAGTGGCCCCGTCACGTCTGAAAATACCCACTAGCCATAGACCATTGAGTTGCAAATGAATTTCTTCCTGTGGACAAAGCACAGAGTCCCCAGGCGGGAAAATCACACAAAGGACCCTGGAGAGGTATTTAAGGAGAGCTTCATGTCCATCGAGAGATCTTACCAGCCAGAGAAGGGCTGGGCCAAAGGAACTATGAAGTAAGGCTTTCTGGAAACTCTAAGACTGATACCCAGCCACGTTTTTCCATCACTGGCTGTGACATGAACTGAAGTACCCTTGGACCTTGATTAGGGTAAGCCTAAATTAGGAGAATCCAAGTACAGATAGGAATGCGTTATTGGTTATGTTATTTTGATTTCTGCACTCTCGAGTATAATCTTGTACTGCATGCTTATTCATGATTTATTCATTAAACTTTTTACTGAACTTTGTGTGGTCCAGTGGAATTGTTAATCCTAACATTGGCGAGACACAGTTTGGGGTTAATTCTGTGTTAACAAACACAGATGAACCTAGAGAGAAAGAGTCTGTGCTGGGAAATTATGTGGCTGAAAAGGTGACAAGAAGGTTCCCTCTTGCAGGCTCAATCAGTTCGAGAGAGAGAGCTGATCCAATCAGTGAGAGCTGCAAGCCAGGGAAACTGAGTCGCAACAGCCTAAAGTGGGGTACTCAGCCCCAATCCCATGACAGCCCCGTCTTGAAGCTGTTTGATGCTGGAGTTAGCCATTAGTATGAGCATGAGTCCCACTTACAGAGTCATGAAAGAGTCCTAGGTTCTGTTCCTGTTAGGGCAGTTACTTTGAAATCCTAACACCAGATTGTCAGGAGCCAGAGTAGGGTCATGGGCAGAGGGTCCGATGCGGAGGACAAGCGCTGAGTGAGCAAACAGGAACCAATGGTTGGAGCCACGTCAGAAACCAAAAATCAGAAACCTGGTCAGTGGACAGGAACCAAATGCATGAGCCAGGTTAGATGCCAAGAGTCAGGGTGAGGGGTCAGGCAGGGATGGAGGGCAAAGGCTGGAAGGCAGGCAGGCTACAGTCAAGCAGAATTTGGTCAAGGATTTCGGCTGGAACAAGGCTAGGCAGGGCAGGAGCAAGCTGAGAGAGTTCTGAACAGGAGCTGGCAGGAAGGATCCAGAGCAGGGCTTGAAGGGACAGGAGTGAAGATGGGCAGGAGCCAGGCCAGCACTCAGATCAGGGTCAGTTGAGGCTACTGTATCAACCAGGTGGCCTCTGGGTTGTTCGGATACCCTGTGCTTCCTGTGAGGCTCTTATAAGGCCTTAGTCCACCAATGGAAGAATAGGAAGCATCGGCCAATCAGGAATAAAGAGCAAGGACATGGCGCTGAACAGTAGTGTGTCCTTGAGTGAAATGCCTGCAGAACTGGGCTGTGTGCAGCTCCCAGATAGCATGGAAGTCAATGTGCTGGGGCCCTGCATCCCATCTACCTGGGTTTGGGACCAACAAGTCTTCACACTTTCTTACTCAGTCATTTCCATGAGCTTATTTGTAAAATGAGATAGGAGCAGCTCATGCTTCATTACTTTCTAGTGTGGCCTGGGTCAAACACAGGAACTGAGAAGAATATAGCTGAGTTTAGAATATAAACTACAGTCAGTAGAAGGGAGGAGAATCAAACTTGCAGCCTGAGGATACTCATAGCCCTGAGCCCTTTAGGTGGGAAAGGCCAGGGCCCTGGAGAAAGGCCAGTCTCAGTAGTCTAGGAGCAGTGCTCCAAAGGCCCTGGGATGGGCACTTCCTGTGGGGTCCTCTCCTGTGTGGAAACCTTGGCCCCCAGGGTGGATGCTTGCTGTGGGGCCCTGGGGCCCAGCCCTGCCCCCTTTTGGGAGTGGGAGCAGGGCCCTACAACAAACATCCATCCCCTGAGCTGAGGATCCCACACAGGAGGAGGAGCAGTGTTCTCACTCTGGAATCCTGCCACTGCAGGATTTAAAGGTCCTGCTGCCGTTACTGGGCCAAGAAGCCTTTGAGCTCAGGTGGTGAGCTCAGGCAGCAGGAGCTTTCAAAGTAAGTGTGTGGCAGCACACAGGATTCTGGAGTGGGGGAAGGGGGTGACAGCCTGCCTCACTACTGCTGCTCCTCCTCCTGCACATGGTACTCCTGGCCAGAGCTGCCTCACTGCACTGTTAACAGGAAAAGTCAGCGGTAAAAAAGAACCTCATAGGGCAAGCACCGTTTCCCCCCTGCGTGTCAGCACACACAGTGCGGTGCTGCTCCAACCCTGCGCCCCCTCCCAATCCTGGCCCTGCCACCCCCATCCCCTGTTTTGGCCCCCACCCTCCATAGGGCTGGTCCTGGGATACTGGAGACTGAGATATTAGCAGGGGCCAAGGTGTAGCCATCATACACGCAGGTGGTTCAGCTGCACCAAAGCCTACAAGCCTTTGACCTTACCCCCTTTCTCACGTGGCCGTGGTGCCTTCAGGGCATCATGATGCTCCAAAGGGGTATGGGCATGTCAGAAATGAGCTGAAGAGACTTTTTACTCTTCCCCCTTTTGGTATGGCCCTCTCCTTTTCCAGGTTGAAGCATCTGGAAAGTTGGCAACCCTAACAGGGCCTAAGAACCTGGCTGTGTTGAACCCAGGCTTGGGTTAGGCCTTATGCAAATCAAGCTCATTCCCAAATTTCTGGCCCAAGCAGGGATCAACAAGCAGGAACACGCATGTTGCTCAGACAAGAGGGAGTTATATAGCCAGTGGCAGCCAATCAATTGAGTGCTGCTACTTTATTTATTTATTTAAATTTATATGCTGCCCTTCCCATTAAGGCTCAGGGTGGCATACAATCAATAAAAACATCTAAAAAGTCCCCATACTCCCCAACCCTATCCCTGTCTGCCAAATGCCTGCCCAAATAAAAAGGTCTTATATCATTTCTGAGCTTAGAAAGGCTCAGGCTTAGACAAACCTCCAAGGAGAGGGAGTTCCATAATTGTGGGGCAGCCACCAAGAATGCCTCTCTGCGGGCCCTTTCTGTAGACACTTCACAGGCAGAGGGTACCAGCAAGAGGTCATTTCTGGCTGACCTCAGAGGCCACAACAGGACGTGAGGGAGGAGCTAGTCTCTGATATCTAGGGCCCAAGCCATTTAGGGCTTTGTAGGCCAAAACCAACACCTTGAATTGTGCCCAGAAGACTATTAGCAACCACTGGCTATGTAACCTGGCCGCAAAGTTAAGCTTGCCAAGTCAGGTCAGGTGTCAGCATATGATTGCTGTGGGCCTCTGTTCAAGACCTCTAACAGCTAGAGTTGCCACCTCTCCAGGTTTTGTCTGGAGTCTCTGGGTTTTGACTAGGGTTGCCACCTTCGGTCATTTTTTACCTGACACTTCCATTTTGGCCTATGGGAATGTCACAGGTAAAAAATCACCACAGGTGGCAACCCTAGTTTTGACCCAGAGTCAAGGGGCTTGGGGAGATGCTCTAATTTCTCCAGGTTATCCAGGGGCATTCTGGTAAACCAGAGAAACCAGGACTTCAGGAGCAGCCATGTTAGTAAGGGGGTGGGCCATTGGGATTTTCCTGCCCCCTTTCTGATGTGGCCCCATCCCTACGGAGCATCATGATGACATCATGGGCCATGACAGAACCTTTGCCCTGCTCCCTCTGGGTTTCCTCCTGAAGGGAGGTGGCAAGCCTAGCTGGGATAGGGGAAGAGCTCCTCGAAAGAAAGAAGGATCTCCCTGACCCTGAGAGGAAAGGAGGAATGGCTACCAATTAACTCAGCCTGGGCTGTGTCAACACAGATTAATAACCCCTGAGTTGTTGACTGAACCAGACTATGATTTGTTTTTACCTGCTGGGATCCCACAGCTCCATGAGTCACAGGCGGGTATGAGGAGAGAGCTGCCAGCAAAGGAAGCCACCATTAGAGCCAGGATGCAGCCCATAAACTCTTTGTTGACCCTCGTGCTCCATTCCTTTCCTGCTCTTTGAAAGATCAAAGAAACCCCTTCCCCCCTGGCCTCATCCAGGCTAATAGGCCACCGAGTTTAAATGGGGGTGCCTTCAGGTCTGGGTGAGATTCCCTGTCCCTTATCTAAAAAATACCAGGTATTATTCTGCTCCCTCCCTCCATTGTCTTTGCTGGGGCTAGCCCTGATTTTAGACCCTGTGTAGTTTAGGGGGAATATTTCTACTGGCTCCAATGGGCTTTGGATCAGGTTCGTCTAGAGAATCAGACCTGCACACTGCACAGCTATGCTTGCCACCTCCCTTTGAAGTTCCACCTGGAGGGGCAGGGCCCCGTTGGCAGGGCAACGGGGCTGTCGCATTTCTGGGTAAGAACCCTGCCCCTTATGGAGCATTTGGAATGTCATGCTGCCCGACAGGGGGCAGCAGGGCAAAGGGGCTGTCACATCTCTTTCTGATGCAACCCCGCTCCTTACAGAGTGTCATGATGTTCTATGGGGCGGGGTCATGTTGAGTGGGAAGGTCCTTATGACCTGCCTTTTTCTGATGTGGCTGCCTCCACAGAAACCCTGGTTTGTCGGCGCACCCCCCCCCTTTTCCCAAAGATGACACGACAACCAAGGTTGGATTTTAAAAGGCCGCACTCTTTATTTAAACAATTCTCTGTCCGAAATTGTAATTGTGGGGGGAAATTCGCTCAAGTGAATTGGGTCCAGCACCCTTAACGAAGTTATCACTACAACTCTGGGATTGGCCCAATATACCATCAGGTACCAATCCCTCTTAACTTTATGAACGTCTCCCCTTCTCACTACGGAATTCATGAGAAGGGGACCAGGGCCCTTGGGCCTGGGAAGGAGAAGAGTACCCTCAAGCCGGGGTCAGTACATGTCCCTACGGCCTTCGCGGTCCCCTCTCCCAAGGGGTTGACTCCTCCGCTTGCCATAACATGCCATTGCGGCTGAGCTCCCCTCATCTCTTATGGAGATGCCCAATCAAGATTCCTAACCTACCTAACCCAGGTGCTGGACCCCTGCCACCTAGGGGCTGCCAGGTATTTCTGGACAGGCCCGACCCCCCACCCCTTAAACCATATTTACTAGTACATCTCTTAACTTTTCTTGTACCGCTGCCAGGTACCATTCATTCCCCATGGGCGATAGATGGACGCCATCTGGTCTGTAGAGATCCGGCCTTCTATGGGTGATGGCTTGATGAGGAATCACTACTCCGCCTATGCCACTCAACCATTTCCCTATTTCCCTATTCACCGTTTTCCTGGTCTTATTGATCTTATATGGAGGTACCCCGACTCCCCAGGATATCCTTTCCACCCAGTCATTCCACAGGATGATTACACCGGGGAACATGCCCTTAATTGACCAAATGTCGCTTTTAATCATCTTCAACATTTGGACCCCTTTTGTCTCAACTAAGTCATTCTCTCCCACGTGTAATACTAGTATGTCAGGCCCAGGTCCTCTTTCTTTACTTAACGTGGAAATCAACTGATGCCAGCGCATGCCTCCTCGGCCCATCCACCTGATTTGGGCGTAGGCGGATAAGCCTAGCTGCGTTCCCCAATGGGTGATGTTCGCCGCCTTGCCGGCCCATCGCACCAGGCTATGCCCCACGATCCAAACTGTGCACTTCGCCTGACATCTAGGACCTGAGAAGATAGAAATAATTATTCACGCTACTTGGCCAGGGGGGGCCTGACATATGCCTTATATGCCCTACTACGCCATCTGCCTATGCCCTGTACCTCCTGCTCCCTAAGGCCTGCTGCTGTAGCGAAACTGGCGGCCCCGATACGGAAGGAATGCGTTCCGAATAAACCGGCTGGGAGATTAAGGGCAGTAAGGGAAGCCCGCATGACTGTCATAAACTGGAATCTGGTAAGGGGACTCCCATCATGGTGACAGAATAGTGCTCCAGGGACCGGAGGCCGTGTGGCCAGGTATCCCAGAAGGGCACCCACTGGGCAGATTTGTGGACTCCCCGCCCTAGACAGGGTGACAGTGACTCCTCTCCCCCGTTGGTCTGTTTTTGACCTGCGCAATCGCAGAGACACCTCTTGATCCCCAATCTGAACATCCCCGATGGCAAGTGCCCGGTTAGCCCTATCACTGGCTGAATCGACCACTAGCTCTCCAACCCTAAATGCCCCGAAAAAGGCCACCGTGAATGCAGCTGTGAACAGCTTTGCTTCCCCGTTGGAGGAGCATACTTGTGGCAACACGCTGCACATTGTTGCGAGCAGCTGTGGGGTAATGGGAGGTCTGCAGTCTTGAGGTGCACTATTTTCCCTGGCCCATGATTCTAACATGCGTTTAGCAAAAAATCCCCGATCAGGCGGGGAGTGACCTGCTAAGCGGCTCATGAATGCGACTGCAGCAATTTTAACCCTGATGGTACCTACGGCTAAGCCTTGCTGTCTAATTGCCAGCATAAATTTGAGAATCTGCGGTTCAGGGATAGGGAAACCCGTGTGCCAACCCTGGGAAGAACGAAAACCCTGGAACTCGTTGAACGCCCTTTGATATGCGACTCTGGTACGCGGGGCCAAGGATCCCTGGACGGTGTTATAGAGTTCTACGATCCAAGGTTCCACGCCCATCGGGGTAAGGGCTCCGGGTCCCGCCTGGCTCCAGGTGCGAGCGAGCGAAACCGCTCCATCTGGAAGCGAGATATGGCATCAGCCACCCCGTTGTCCACTCCCGGTACATGACGGGCCCTAAATACAATGTTGTTCCGTAGGCACACCAGCACAAATGTCCTAATGAGCCCCATGACCCTGGGCGACCGTGACGATTGAGCATTGATTATATGGACCACAGCCTGGTTGTCGCACCAAAATATTACTGTATGATTGGCAAAACAATCCGTCCAAAGGTGTACAGCCAATACTATTGGAAAGAGTTCCAAGAACGTGAGGTCCTTAATCACACTCTGTTCGATCCATTCGGTTGGCCAAGGGGCCCCGCACCACCGGTCCCTGAATATTACTCCGAAACCCATCCCCCCTGCAGCGTCTGAGTGGACCTGCAGTTCTGCTTCTACTAGGAGTTGATCCCGCCACACAGCCACACCGTTGAAGTCTGCCAGGAATGCGGACCAAATATCCAGGTCGTCTTTCATATCCCGGGTGACCCTCACGTGGTAATGCTGTTGTGGGGAACCAGCCAGCTTGGCATACAGCCGTGACAAAAAGGCTCTCCCTGGGGCCACCACCCTGCAAGCAAAATTCAAGCTGCCAATCAAGGATTGGAGCTGCCGTACTGTCACCTTGCGGGCTGACCTACAATCGGAGATTTTTGCTCTCAAGTCAGCCAGTTTGTCGGCCGGGAGCCTGGACACCCCTTTCTCTGTGTCTAGTTCGATCCCCAAGTACTGTAAAGTGGTATCTGGGCCTACTGATTTTTCTGGTGCCAATGGGATGCCCAATTCGTCCGCCAGCTCTTGAAAGGAGTCCATTAGCCTCCGGCACTCGTCCGTGCCTGCGCGACCGATGAAGAGGAAATCATCCAAATATTTGGTGATGTCTCCCCCGTCGGCCCGCTGCCGAATCAGCCACTCTACGAGTGTGCTAAAACGCTCGAATGCCGAGCAGGAGATTGCGCATCCCATGGGCATCGCCTTGTCGAAGTAAAACTGCCCCTGAAATGCCAAACCAAGGAGATGGAAATTCTCTGGATGAACTGGCAACAGGCGAAAAGCAGACTTCACGTCACACTTTGCCAAGAGGGCACCAGGTCCCTGACGCCTTACCCGGTCTACGGCTGTATCAAAGGAAGCATACTTGACAGTGGCCAGTTCCTTGGGGATGGCATCGTTAACTGACCTCCCTCTCGGGTATGATAGGTGGTGAATCATACGGTATTCCCCCGGGGTTTTCTTAGGGACCACTCCCAATGGGGAGACAACCAGGTCAGGAAATGGTGGATAAGAATAAGGGCCGGCAAATCGGCCTTCAGCACACTCCTTCTCAATCTTCTTGCCTACGATTGCTTCTAGGCCTCTTATTGATTTTAAGTTGGGTGCCCCTTGGTGCGGGTATACCTCCCCCGCCGGAATCCGAAATCCCTCTCTAAAACCCTTCACGACGTAGTCGACCTCGTCTCTATTGGGGTGAGGTGCGAGAGCAGCGGCCAAGCGCCCCACCCTAATTGGTGTTGGGGCCCTTTGGTGGAGCGGCCTGTCCCCCTGCTCCCCCTCTGGCTGATAACCCCGGCGGCGCCCTACCTTTGTTACCCGACTTGGCCCTGGGGCATGCCGCAGCATTGTGCAGTCCGGCACAATTGGGACACGAATGCTTGAATCTGCATGTCGCCCGGGAGCATTTCCCCGAGCGCTCAAATTCAAAGCATTGGTTCGACTGGTTCGCTGGGGGCCTTCTGCCTTCGCCACGAAAAAGGTCACTGGCAGGTGCCACCCCCCCCTTTGCTAACAGGTGCCCGCTGTGCGACCTTGGTGCTCTTGCTGCATCTACCATGCAGTCCAACCACAGGTCGGGTGCGTGGGTATCCCAGCGCAAACCCGGTGTAAAAGCTGCCCGATGACGGAACTCCTCGTCATACCTGAGCCAAGCACCTGGTGGCCCTGACTCGTATGCTCGGCGGACGATGTCCGCGTACTTGAGTAGCTCAGGAGCCCGGGCCGGGTACGCCTGTATCACCACCCCTTGATAAATCGCAAAGGCCGCTGTCCAATTGGTCCAGTTTCTGTCGGCCTTTGGGCGCTTGAAGCGCTCCTTATCCTTGTTGTCCTCGGTACCCGCTGGATCTACCAGTGGGTCCCTGAAGAGGAGGGCGAAGAGATCTATGAACTCCCCTTTCCATATCCTCTCCCTTGTGGCTGGCAGGAGGTGAGCTCCCATGGGGGTTGACACTGCAGCGTAGCCCACCCCTGGCGGCATATACTGTGGCATTTCATTGCTTAGGGGGCAACCCTGTGCCGGGTGGGCCCCGCTGCCTCCCCAAACTTGAAGCGCCTGGCTAGCCTGCACAGGGGGCAGTGCCATGTTAGGGGGCTGCCAATTCCCTGCTGGGGGAGGAGGACGGTATGCTGGTACCCAAGCCCCGTTCCACCAGACTAACTGTATGTTTGCTTCGCCCCCCACTCCTGCTTGGGTTGTCCCTTGTTGTCCTAGGACTGTCCCTGCCTGCGGGGAGGCTCCCACAGCTTGAGTCCCTGCACTGGGATTGAACTCCCATACCCTCGCGGGGTTAAGTCCCCATCCTACCCCGGGGTACCCCCCGCCCCCTGGAATTGCTGCCGGTGCAGGCTGCACCGCTCCTACCGTACCCGGGGGAGGTGGCCCAACCCCTGGTGCGATGCCTCCGGTTGCTCCGACTCCTCTTTGCTGCGTCATGCCCCGGATAGCTTGCTCCAAAAACAACACTCTCTGCCTCAGGTCGTCGTCTTCCTCCTCGGGTGGATGCGGTCTGGCTATGGGGTTCTGGTGCCCAGTGGCCCTGTATTCAAGAGATTGCGGAGGGGGAGGGGGGAGGCCCCAGCCTACCCCCATCCCCCCCCCTTGCACTGGTGCACTGGGTGGACTTGAAGGGAAAGCCGGCCCCCATGCCGGCCCCGCCTCGTTCCCCAAAGGAATTTGGGGAGTCCCCAGTACCTGAAGTCCAGGCCATGTGGCCCCCTGCGCTGCCTGAATCATTTGCCATGCCCCTGTACTTCCCGGGTTGGGTGGACTAATGATCCCTTGCGTGGGTGCCCCGAGCGCCTCAGCTCCAAGAACCGCTGGGATAGGGGACCCTACCCCCGGACTTCCGGCCATCCCAGCACCCTCCTGATTCCCTCCTCCCCCGGGCATCACCAGGGTGCCACTGGGGGCATGCTCCTGCCCCTCCACCCGTGCCCGCCTAGGTGCTGGAGTATCCTCTATGTACCGGGCTGGGGGCTTCGTTCTGCGCCCGCCCCGCCTCGGTGGTGGAGGCTCTATGGCTGCTGCAGCAGCTCCCTGCCCAGCTCCCGGGGCTTGGAAGATGTTGTCACCGCATCCCCCCATGCTACGCAGGAGGGCCTCACACCCTTCCAACCTTTGTCTCAGGGAGGGCTCCACCTGCGTTGAGGGGCCCGGTTGTTCCTCCTCCTGATGAGCACTGCCTTGTCCCGTAGGAACTTGTGTGGGACCCCCTGCCACTTCCTGAAAGTCCTGAGGCTCTTGCTCTGACCCTCCGGCCTGATTAGTTGGCCCAAGACCCCCTGGGGCTTCTCCCGCTTCTGCTGGTGCTGGGGAGGGACAGGTATCTCCACGGCCCCCACCCCGCTTCCCCTTCTTTTTTCTTGCCCCCATCCTGTGTTACTTGATTCCCCTGAGGGCAATCACGGGGTGGAGTGTGGTGGGAAGCTGGTGGTATCCCTACCACTCTATCTTCTTGCTACCCCTGTCCTACCGCGTGCTGCCGCCGACTCGCTACTCAGCCTGCGCGTCGGCGTGCTGCTCTGATCGCCGCCCGTTTCCAACTGAGGAGACGAGCGGCAGAATTCTATTCATTGCACCGCCCCTTCTGGGCGGTGCACCAATCAAATTGCGCTCCAGCGCTTCTCCCGGCCAGGGCTGCCTAGCAACCCTCGCCAGGTCCGGAGAGGATTCCCGCCATGCGGGCAGTTGTGCCGCTCTTCGGCACCCCCCCCCCCCCCCTACTCCTCATCCACCGCGGCGCCTCTTGCGCATGCGGTGACAAAAAGGTGGGGGTGGGAGTGCATCTTCCAGCCGCGGGCTTCAGGGGATGATCCCCCAGCGCACCGTCCCGCATGGTAAAGGGGGGGGCGAGACAATCACCCTTCGCCGCTAGAGGCGGCGGCGAAGGGTTCCTTCTCTGAGTTACTTTATCCTTGGCTGATCTGGAGAAATTGGGGCTTACTCCAGAGCTTGGAGCTTCTGGGTCAAAATCTGGAGTCTCTAGGTGAAACCCAGAGAGATGGGTGACTGCATGCACAGCCTGTCAGTAGCAAGACCTGTCTGATTCAGGGGGTGTTTTTCCATTGTCTTCAAAGAGCTTTGGATTAGGCCTTTCCACCAGGTGAGAATCTGGCTTACACAGCCCAACTTGGTTTGAGCCAGGCGGTGTGATAACCTTTGTCAGTGCTGCAGCTCCACCCCTGCCAAATCCCCCGAGGAAAGAGTTAATTCCTCCCCCACCAACCTCCTCCACACCCCACCCCACCCTCTCCGTGCATGCCAGGGCAAGGGAGGTGGAAGCAGACACCATCCTGCACAATCCAAGCCTGGAGGGCAGAGTTCTTTTACATGGGGGATGGGGGAGTGAAATTTTGGGAATCTGAGCTGCAAGCAAAGGACTAACTTGCAAGATTCCCACCCCCATTAGTGCCTTTCAATCCTTCCTGCCAGAATTCTAGTTATTCCAACACTGGCCTCCCTGTCCAGGTCACAGTGGGCTCTAGCACCAACCACATAACTTGTAGCAGTCCTTTCATCCATCTTTGCTTTGTAGTCGGTGAAGCAGCCCCAGAGGCCCAAGCCTTAACAGCAGGGGTACAATTGTACCAGGCCTCCAAGCTCAGCCCCCTCTCTCCACAAAAACCTACAATAATTTTCTTTCTTAACACACATTAAAATGTGATGAGTAAAATATAATTACAAGTAAATGTGTAAAAATCCCAGAGTGGCCCCCCAGAAATTGATTTTAAAATGTAATGACAGGAAAATGAGAGGTAAGCAGGCCCTGTACCACTTTCTGGGTTTCTCCTGTGAATCTTGGGTTTTGATCCACACTCTCTCAGCCCCAATTTTTCCAGGCCCCAAGTAACCCAGAGAAATCAAGGTGATCCGGAGGTGGCCACATCAGATTAAAGGGGCAGGTCACAGGAACTTTCCTGGCCCCTTTCTGATGTGGCCCGGACTCCTTCCTAACAGGACTTCTGCAACGCTCCATATGGAGCAGGGTTTCATCAGAAAGGGGTGTGCCAGCTTCTTTGTCCTGCCCCCACCAATTTGGCCCTGCCAGGTGGTAAAGTCCCAGTATGGGCTCCAGAAACTAATTTTAAAAAATCTGTGATGGGGCAATGGGTGGTAGGAGGCCCCGAGGTACCAGAATGCACCAGATCTCCAGATTTCTCTCAATGGACGTGAACAGGCCTCATCATAAACCCAGGAGGAAGCCCCCCTCCCCCCCCCTTTATAGGCAACCTATAAAGCCCTAGCTAGTAAAACTAATTACAGAGGGGTTCAGCCAGGCTTGGTTTAGCCCCATTGTGCTGCCCTGAACAAAATTTATTCAGCCACATGTCCCATCACTCCTTCTTCAAGCAGCCCCACCTAGGGTTACTCACTTCCTCCAGGCTTTCACCTGGAGGGGGCAGGGCCATGACAAAGGGGCCATCATGCCCCTTCTGCCCCTTGACATCATAGGGCAGGGCCATGTTGGAAAGGGAGTGGGACAGTCCCTGTGGGGCCCCCACCGCTTTCTACATGGCCACCCCTGGAAGCCCTGATTTCTCTGTGCCCCGATGACCTAGAAAAATTGGGGCTTCCCTTACATGGTCTGGGTCAAAATCTACAGTAGCCAGGTAAAATATGGCCTGGAACTAGCTGTACGTGGAGGCTGGATGTCACTGCCACAGATTGTTAACAGATGGGTTAGCAATGCATTGTGTACTTCTTATTGTTTGTGTCAAACCCCACTCCCTTTTTATTGAGTGCCTCCTAGTCCTAAAGGTTAAATACATTAGCTATTCATTTTCTCTGCACTACGTGATCCTATACCCCTTTACAGATGGATAGCTCCTGGCTCACCCCTTTTCATCTGGCCCACTGAGCACAATCACTGCCACACTGGGTCAGATCAATGGTCTGTTCAGCCCAGCATCCTGTCACAATGGAGTGGCCCTGGCCCATTCCCTGCAGCTCACTCCCAGCCCGACCAACTCGACTAATTTATGGGCCTATCCTAGTCTAAGAACTTAACCAATTTTTTTGAACCCAGATTGGCCTTTACAACATCCTCTGGCAATGAGTACTAGAAGTTAACTAGGTGTTGAATGAAAAAGTACTTCCCCCGTGGGCTAGGGACAGAAATTGGAGGTGCTGGCTTGAGAACCACAAGGCTGGGCTCTGGCCACCAGCAAGAATGCTCTGGGGGATCTGCTAAGTCTTGCCCCTGCACACCTCAACTTCCCTGTCCGGACGCACACTGCCTCCACCCCCAGCCCTCAGTGGGATAAAAAATTCCCCATCCCTGTTCTTTCACTTGTCTCCCCCTTATTGTTCTTTCACTTGTCTCCGAATGAATCATTTCTGTCAGGGATGGGTCACTGGCAACATATTACACTGGTGTGCCAGAGTCTGTGCACTGGCTTCCAGGAATGCTCTGAGCACAATGCAAGGTGCTAATATCAACCAATAAAGCCCCAGATGGCTTTTGCCCTACACATATGAAAGACTACTTCCTCCCCTATGCTCCTTCGTCACCCTTGATGTCAACTGAGAGTGCCCTCGGCAAGTGTCATCTGTGCACCTAGTCTGTATGACCAGGGCATGCAGAGAGGCATTCTAGGCGACTGTTCCACAGTTCTGGAACTCCCTTTTTCTGGGGGTTCACTAAAGCCTGAGCATTTTCCAGAGCCAATGTGAGATGTCTTTATTCAGCCTGGCATTTGGTGGGTGGGGATAGGGTTGTGTGGAAGGACTGGATATGAGGGGGAGGGGGGAATTAAGTTGTATATTGTAATTTGTTTTATATATATTTTTATCTGTTGTTACCTGTCCTGAGCCTACATGAATAGGGCAGGCTATCAATAAAAATAAATAAAACAAATTTGAAAGGCAAATCTTAGCTGAAGTGAGGAGGGTCTTGTGTTGCAGAGGCAGCAGCAGAACCTGTATCCCTGAGATCCCATGGAGCTGGAGGAGGAGACGGAGGAGCTGCGCTTGCTGGTATCTCAGGATATTAAAGAACCTTCAAAACAAATACATCCGCTGCTGGAGGCTCCCCTCCCTTGTGCAGCTGGAATGCCAGGAATGTGATGGCCAGATAAGAAACCTTACTCCCACCCCACCTGGTATGAGCCGCCCCACCCCCACCACGATGCCACCTGGTGCAAGGAGCTCGTGTGGACCCCCACCCCAGCTGTGGTTGAAGGGGAAAGCGCTGCACAGTGCTGGGAGAGGGAACAGCAATGGCAGGTGAAACAAGTGCAGGATCTGGACTGCTCTTCTGTTCATGCCCATGGGCAGAGCAGGAGGCACGACCAGGCTCCATGCATCGCCCAGCTCAGGCATTTGGACTCTGTGTTCCTTGGCTCCAACCAGGTCTCCTAGCTAGAGATTCATTTCTGATGAGCCAAGATTCTGCAGAACTGACTCACACAAGCTAGTGGAGCTGATAAGGCCCAAATGCTGAGCTAGGAGCCTCCTTCTGACTGCTTGAGATGAGGCCCTTGTGACAGGGTGCTCTGTGTAAATCCTTGCAGGATAGGCCTCTATTATAACTCCTGAGTGGCACTGTAGCCAGGATAGAGTTGCTACATCTGAGAGGAAACCCGAAGGGGGCAAGGCAAATGGGCTGTCATGCCCTTTTCTGACCTATCCCAATTTCTTAGAGTGTCATGATGTCATAATGCTCAGCAGGGGGCAGGGCCATATTGGAAAGGATGTGAAAGTCCCTTTGGCCTTGTCCAGCTTTAGGATGAGGTCGGTGGGACAGTCATCCTGGTCCCGCGTGGTGATGGTGGGGCCTGCAGGAACCATTGGTTCCATGAACCGAACGCCATCTGCAGGAGCAGTAGTGGTGCTCTCTCTCCTCCCCTGCCACCAGCAGCAGAGTCCTGCTATCATCCCAAAGGTTTCTGCTGGGACCCCACCCCTGTTGCTGGCCCTAGAAGCCTCCGAGTGACAAGGTCAAGGCACCAGCTGGACTTCATCACTTGGGGAGGGGGTGCCATTGTGAGTGGCTCAATGCTCCTAGAGTCAGTGCTTCTGTGGGGCCCTCCCCACCATCTTCTCTGTCCCAGCTCTGAGGACCTCTTCCTGCTTCTGAACCAGGGCTCAGTCCCACCCTGTGACTCTCTGAAGCCCAAGGGCTCCCCTGGCTGATCTAGAGATACCAGGGCTTGACCCAGAGCCCAGAGACTCTGAGTTAAAACCTGGAGTCTGGTACAACCCAGAGAGGAGGCAACCCTAGCTAGGGGCCTCACAGGAGAACCTAAATGCAGGGGTAGATGAGGCTGGCATAGCATCAGACATGAAGACACTAGATGTTAAAGACCCCAGCACAGGGATGTGGTAGACCAGACCATAAGTGACTGTGAAAGCATTGCAATTTACAGCAGCCCCTGGACTGTTCTAATTTACACCAGGCCACCGAGCAGCTCAGAATCTAGGATACACTAAAGTGGATGAAGAGTCAATCCTTCTGGATTCGCCACCAGAAAGGAGCAAGTGCCAGGCCACTGTCCTGTGATGGGGTAAAGCAGAGCACTGAGTTGTAAGCAAGGAGACGGTCCAAGAGAACTGTCAAGCCAGAGGATAGGCATGGGCAAACAGATCGCGGTTCGTGTTCGGCCGTTCGGTTCGGCCGCGATCGGTTCGTGTGTTCGCGTTCGGCCGTTCGGTTCGGCCGTGTTCGGTTCTTTTGTTCTTGTTCGGCCGTTCGGACGTGCCTCGCGTTCGCGTTCGCCCGTTCGGTTCGGCCGTTCGTGTTCGGCCGTTCGTGTTCGGTTGTTCGGGCAGGTCGTACGTTCGTGTTCGGCCGTTCGGTTCGTTTGCCATCGGGTTGTACGTTCGTGTTCGGGCGTTCGGTGTTCGGGTGGTTCGCGCGTTCGCGTTCGGCCG
>QEPC01014734.1:1235197-1296206 GCA_003113815.1 Sphenodon punctatus | reverse complement strand
AAGGTCTAGCCCCGCCCCCTGCACACGCCTGCAGGCGCTCAGATCGACGAGGAGGGGGGCGTGGTCTCATTGCGTGCTCCACAGGCCCCTGCCGAGGTGCGACTTGCAAAGGGGGTGGAGCCACAGGCGGCGTCGGCGCGATGCTTGGCTGTAGCTGGGGCTGCGGCCCCAGCGGGACGGGGCTTCCTTGCCGCGGAGTGCGTCGGGGTGCGGGGAGGCGAACCCGACTGCTGACACTAACGGGCAAGTTGAAAGGGTAAAACAGAACAGGGAGCAATATTTACACTGCTATATTAACTACTTGCAGGATGACTGGTACGCATGGCTCCCTTTAGCAGAATTCGTGTATAACAATGCCCCAAACGCCTCCCTCGGTACATCCCCCTTTTTTGTCTCCTACGGCTTCCATCCCAACCCAGGAACTGTGGAAACTTTCCCCACAAAGGTCCCAGCCGCAGGAGCCCTAGCCTGCCAGATAAATGATGCACAAGCAATAGCGCGACGCATACTCTTACAGGCCAGACAAAGACACAAGATACAAGCCGATAAAAATCGGTGGGAAGCCCCCGTTTTTAAACCCGGTGATCTAATATGGATAATCCATCGACATTACCCTTCTGCACGTCCCTCCTCTAAACTCGACGTGAAATATATGGGCCCTTACCCAGTGCTCCAACAAGTCAACGAAGTGACCTATACGATACAATTGCCCCCCCATGTGCGGCTCCACCCTACTTTTCATGTTTCCCTTCTCAAAAAAGTTGAGGCGGGTTGTGCCCCTCAGCCCGCCCCAGAACCCGACCCCTCATATAATGTGGCCGCTGGACCAGACTTTGAGGTTAACGCCATCCTGGACTCCCACATCCTCTGAGGGCGCCTCCACTATTTGGTGAACTGGGAAGGCTATGGCCCGGCGGATTGCTCCTGGGAGCCTGCCTCGCATGTCTCGGCCCCTCGGCTTGTTCGGATGTTCCACTTGCGTCACCCCTCTCGCCCTGGACCCCATTCATGGGGGGTCCAGCGGCCTCGAGGGGGGGGGTAGTGTCAGCCATAGGGGTCCGCGGCTGCGGCACCCCCGCCTGTCAGCCCGGCAGGGGCACTCCCAGGGTGAGTAGGTTCTGGAGCGGCGTGCTTTGCCATCGCGAGCAGTGGCCCTGCCCCCGGCGGCTGCATTAGAACTGGAGCCGGAGTCCCAGAGCCCAGCCACGCCCCCCACCCAGACGCAGCACGCAGGAATTCCCCCGCCCCTGTCACGTTGCTCTGAGCACCTGCGAGCGTACACAGGGGCGGGGCTTGGAACATAAAGCCCAGCACCGCTTGCAGAGTGGCGCTGGTGATTCAGAGACCGGCCCCCCTGTGATTGGAACCCCGTGGCATACTCATTGAATGAGAAAAGAGAGAGAGAAAGTACTTACCCTCAGCTGTGTGTTTGGACCCCCGGACCACCTTCCTTGGAGTGACTGGTGAGTGCGTGAGAGTGTGCGTGTATGGAGGGCGATACTCTTCTCACCCCCTCCTTCCCCTGGGCTTAGTATCCAGGCGTGCGTGTTTCCCTGTCCCCTTTCCTCGCTTGGTGTCTTCCCCTTTGATCACAACCTTCACCTCAGCCCCTGTTTCCCCCCACGCTCCCGAGCGAGTGTGTTGTGTGGGTGCCCCTTGGGGCGGACCTTGGCTTCCCTGTGTCTCAAGCGTCCTATGATGATAGCGGCCTGTTCTCTCCTCGAGAGGTAAAGGCCATCACTCTATCCTGACGGGTATTGAAGTCCTCACATTCCCCTCCGAGACCAGGGCACACCTCGGCAGCGAGTGGTCCCCCAATGAGAGAGTGTTCCTCCCCCTCCCGGTGATAGTCACGAAGGCTGCCTTCCGCCAGTTGCATCTGGTGCGGAGACTGCGTCCATACATCTCCGGCCTGGACCTGGCCTCCCTCATCCATGCCTTCGTCACCTCGAGGCTGGACTACTGCAACACGCTCTACGTGGGGCTTCCCTTGTTCCTGGTTCGGAGGCTGCAGCTAGTGTAGAATGCGGCGGCCCGGCACCTTTCGGGGACAGGTCGTCGGGAGCACATAACACCTGTGCTCCGGACTCTGCACTGATTGCTGATAGCATGCCGAGCTAGGTTCAAGGTTTTGGTGTTGATTTATAAGGCCCTTCACGGTCTGGGCCCCTCGTACCTCAGGGACTGCCTCGCCCTCCGCTCCCCAGAGCGGCTCCTCGGTCTGCCGGGGGTGCCTTCTTGGAGGTCCCCCGCATTAAGCGGGGGGCCACAATGGAGAGGGCATTCTTGGTGGCCGCGCTGCACCTTTGGAACTCCCTCCCGAATGAAGCTCACCTGGCCCCAAGCCTTTTGACATTCCGGCGAAGTTGTAAAACCTGGCTGTTTGCCCAGGCCTTTGGGGAGGGTGGGTTAGAGGGTTTTATCTCCCTTACCCTATTTATTGTCTTATTGTGATTCCCGGCCCTGTTTTAATACTTGAATATTTGTGTTTTGGAATGTTTTAACTGTTTTTAGATGTATTTTACATATGTGATTTTTTTTTATTGTAAGCCGCCCTGAGCTGTTTTAGGAGGGGCGGGGTAGAAATCTGAATAAATAAATAAAAGATAAATAAAATACAAAGCCCTATACGGTATCGGCCCCTCTTACCTCAGGGACCACCTCACCTTCCGTGACTCAGGACGAACCCTCCGATCCACTGGGGGCGCTCATCTGGAGGTCCCCCGTGTAAGGCGGGGGGCCACCATGGAGAGGGCATTCTCGGTGATCGGGTCACGGTTGTGGAACTCCCTACCGAAGGAAGCCTGCCTGGCCCCAGGTCTGCTCGCCTTTCGGCGGGCATGCAAGACTTGGCTGTTTGCCCAGGCCTTTGGAGGGAACGGGGGAGGGAGGGGTAAATGGGGGAGATTGGTGGGGTGGGGTAGGAGATTTGGGGGAATTGGAGGGTAGGGTTAGGGTTGGTTTTTTAAAAATTATTTTAAAATTGATATTAGTTTTAATGTATTTTATTGTTTTATTGTATTGTTAGCCGCCCCGAGATGCCGTGGGCATGAGGGGGCGGCATAAAAATGTTAAGAAAATAAATAAATAAATAAATAAATAAATAAAAATCTAAAAACACCCACTGAAGTGGACACCCTGGGTGTTCATGTGTGGCTGCTACCCATGTAAAAAGGGCCTAAGTTGTGACGTCACCGGTGCACATGCTTGGCTTAGTTGCAGAGGACAAAGGGACCTAGTAGGTAGTAGAGGGGGCATAGCGAGTGACCAGTCTGTTTCACTCAACAACATACAATTAACCTATGAAACCTAGGATGTTGTGAAGACCAGTAGCATACCTGAGTTCAAAAAGAGATTTGGTTGGTTCTTAGAGGATATGTCCATAAATGTCTGTAGTTAAGTTGCTCAGGAGATGCGACCTCCAACTTTCGGAGGCTGGGAGTGAACAGCAGGGAATGGACTGATCCTTTATGAGCTGTTGTGCAGCTTTCTGTCTGCCACTGTTGGGAGACAAATGCTGGGCTGGATGGACCACTGGTCTGACCCAAGGACACTTTATTTTCTTATTAACCTCCAAAGATGACAACAGGTTTTGCAGTACCATAAGGTGTCCAGTAGGTGGCAGAATTGCACTTTCCACTCTCTAAAATAGGACCTATATAGAAATGCCAATGACTCAAGCTCTCTAGTTTGGAGAGAAGGGCTGTGGGGGTGACTAGACTTCAAGATTTAGGACTATCTGACTTTATGCAATCTATCAGACAGTCATTCAACTCACCCCCCCCTTTCCAAAGGAAGGTGGGGGGTGGGAGAATAGTTATTGGCATTCCCCTTTTAGCATACTTCAGAGGGAAATGCCCCTTTAGAGGAAATGGCCTTATGAGAGGGATACGGAGCATTCCAAGTACAGGAAGGAGGGTAGGGTATTTTGCCTTCCTGCCTGCCTGAGACGACACCGGGTATTTTCAGATGAGATGCTACCCTGCATGGCCACCCATGAGCCACAGATTCGACCGCACATCTGAAGTGGAGCAGCTGGATGCACACTCTCGCAAGCCACAGAGCACCCACTCAACCACTCATGGAGCCATAATGGGAAATATGGAGTGAGCCGTGTGAGGCCAGTCAAATGTGTGGCAGCTACCTCCATGGCTGCAGTAGCCACACCGAGAGCTGCCTGCTTGATTTGCTCTCCATGCAGTCCATGTGCGTGAGTGCTCCATGGCAGGTCCACGCGGCAGACATAACCCCCCTCCCCCCCGCATCAACCTGCTCACCTGAAAACACCCACTGAAGTGGACAGTGGCATAACTAGGCTCTCACAGATAGAGCAGGGAGCACAGGGGGAGCACTGGATTCTTGGTGGGCAACAGTGTTTTTTAGCAGGCAGGGCTGGGGGGACAAGGAGAAGAAAGAATAGGGGACACTTAAAAGGACAAAGGGGGCATAGGCCCCACCATTTAGTTATGCCACAGGAAGGAGAATGATGGAGGGGAGGGGTGAGAACATTAGCTCCCTAGCCTCTCTGGAATAAAGAGAGACATGGAGATGCAAGATGAAGGTGAGAGAGCCAAACCTGCTGTGTGGCAGCTCAGAACAGAAAGCACCTGGCACTGGGAGACTTGCCACTTTTGCTTTCAAGGGGAAGGAGAGAGAAGGGTTTGCTGCAGAGGTTTTCTTATGAGGAGGGAGCACATCAGGACTCCCACAGCAGGCCAAAGGAGGCCGCTGAATGGGAGATTCCTAGGACAGGTGCAGGAGTTGGCTGCTTCTTTCGGAAACCTTGGGATGTTTCTTCACATGGAGGGGATGAAAATGGAAGGGTGCATCCAGCCCCAGAGGGAGGGTTTGAAATAAAGGGTCAAAACATGCAGGGTTTATTACTAGTCCCATTTCCCTAACACATACACACAGGCTCCCACACACACTTACACAAGCACACATGTATCTCTGTGTAGACACACACACACTGGACACCTCACAGACCTGTACATACCCCTATATATGGACACGTATATCCACACCTATCCCTGTATACAGATACACACACACACCCCCTATTTACAGACACGCACCCAATACACATATGCTGACTAAACATAGACACCTCTACATACACAAACCTACACACACCATAAGCCTGAACACACTCCTATGCGGAGAACATTCACTTACATCCCTGTACACGGACATCTACACACAAACACACACATCAACACAATCCCATCCCTGTACACAAACACACACCACAAGCCTGAACAACATTCATTTACATCCTTGTACACTGACACCCACACAAACACACATACATTCCTACGCACACACCAATCAACACAAACCCTGCACACAAACACACACTCACAAACTGTTCCCCCCCCCCACATCCCTATACACAAACACCCACACACCTACACACACAAACACACACCATCCCTGCACACAGACATCCCCCCCCAAACCCATACACATCCCTGTACACACACACACACTCTCCTTCATACATACTGGCTAAGCACAACTTTCTAAACTTCCATAAACAAACCTACACACCCCACTAGCCTATACAACCCCCCAGACACACACACATACAGACCCCCATTCATCCCTAAACACAGATACATGCTCAACCCACAAATCTACACATACATGAAACAGACACCTATGGATGCAAATACAAACACACATACACACACTCCTGAAATGTATACATACTTCAGGAACCTGTGTTCATCACTGTGTTTTCCCTATTGATGGCAATGAGTAAAAAAACCACAGTGAACCCAGGTCCCTGACATAAATGCATATGTACGTACACACACTGCATATGCCCATCGACACACACATACACAACCTACATATACACGTATACACATAAACACCCATTTTGGACACCTACCTACCCCATGTAAATCTTCCCCATCTGTAGAAATCTTCGAATGAGTAAATATTTGTTATATTGAAATATCACATGCATATCTTATCCTGTTTCTTATTTAAGAAAAATAAAGCTTTTAAAAAAGGCTTCTGACCAAAAATGTATTTTAACCAAGTACACAAACATCTGAAGGCAAACACAGTTGAACCCTTTGTCATGCAGTCTGCCCTTCCCTCCCTCTCCCCCCCCCCAGTTGCCAATATTGTAGCTACAGGTTGACACACATATACCCATATCCACATCTACTATATATAACCTTATACTCATGCATACACCCCCGCCCCCACAAAGCCCCAATACACACAGCATGCACCTATACACATCTAGACATATCTGTACGCACGCACGTATATACATGCACACATCCACTCTATACACCCACTCACACACCCCTATGGGCATTGACCCCTCCTCCCAGCACATCCCTCAACACTTATCCCTATAGACTGATTCCACTCCACAGAGCCACACATACCCCTTTAGCCCCCCCCCCCCCCCCCCCCCATTCCCACCCTCCCTGCAGGGTGTTTAGATTCTCAGCAGGAGCTGCAGGAGGAGACAGGGATCTTTATTTTATTTTTTCACCCCCTCTTTGTTGTTTAAAAAAAAGGGAAGAGAGAGAGAGGGAAAAAAAGATCTGTTTTGCCTGCGAGGCAATATTTCTGGAGCCAATCGGAATGTAGCATCCACCCTACCCTGCACCATAATTAAAGGCTTTAAGCAGAGTTCAGCTTTGCTCCCCACACACTTCCCCTAGAGCCGCAGCAGCTACTGGAAGGATCTCGGAGGGTATGAAGGGAGAATGATCGTCTGAGCCTTCCTGGAGAGAAAGACACCCCTCTTTCTACACACCGGCTATCTTGAGCTTGTCTATTGCCCCCTTGGTTTTATTTGCCCCAGTGGCTATTACTTTGGGGGGGGGAGGGGTTTGTGGACCACCCAGCACCATGAGTGGATCCTTTGATAAGAAGATCACCAGCATTTTGACCGACATCTCCAGCTCGCTTAGTTGCCATGTGGCCTCCAAAGACTCCCCAACGCTCCCTGAATCTTCCGTCACTGATTTGGGTTACTACAGCACCCCTCATACTCAACACGACTATTACCCCAGTCAGCCTTACTCCCAGCCTATGAACCACTATTCCTACCACCAGTTTAACCTCAATGGAATAGGGGGTGCTGGGACTTACTCCCCGAAAGCAGAGTATCCCTACAACACGTCTTACAGGCAGTATGGACATTTCAGAGATCAACAGCTCCCATCCCAGGAAGCAGGTAAGACACGTTTGATACTTGTGACTCAAACAGACAAAATGTGCTGCTCATTCAGGGTGTGTGTTACTATTGGGGGAAGGCTAAATTTTGCTCCCCCCTATTCAGCTGGTAGGATCCCTGCATTTCCAAGAAACCTAGTCACCTCCCCTCTAAATTATAAGCTCTGTATCCACTGCCAGGATCTGGTATGGAAACTAGAGTTATTCCAAAATATGTGTAAACTGTAATAAAGAGAGGAGAGACCTGGGGGGGACGCCGTGACCTCAAAAAAGTAACTGGGAGTTCTAACCTTGGGTTGGACGGGGTCAGGATTTTACCCTAGTGCAATATCATGGGGGAGGCTGGGATGAGTTGCCTTTCAGCAGGTAGGTTACTCTCTTAGGGCCACATTGGAGTTTGTTATTTTGCTTAGGGCTTTTTTTTCTTCTGTTGCTTCAGAGGGGCAAACTCCTCTGAGGTGCTTTAGGTTTGAGGTAAACCAGAGCGATTCCAGATTCTAAGCTAGAGCAGGACAGGGATAGCTCTGCTGCTGTTTACACGGGTGCACCTTAAGGTGAAATTCTGACAACATTTTTGGTGAGTCTGTCGCCCCTCCAGAACTGCCACACAGGGAAAGGGATTCTTTCCCTAAAGGATTCCTACAAAGAGACTATAATTGTTGCCAAGTTTTTTACACACACACACAGACACAGAGACAAGCTTCCTGCTACCCACCTTTACCCCTAAAATCCCAAGAAACTTACCATCAAACCACAATTGAAAATAGCTCAGCGTTCATGGGGGATGGAGAGGGGGGGTGGTGGATTGTTTCTGAGGATGAGGGCAACTACCATGCAAGGGTATAATAAAAGAATTAAAGTAGGGGTGATTAAAAGGGTTTCATTTGTAGCTTTTAAAGCATGTGCAAAGTATCTGAGCCAAATAGGCAAGGCCTCAGACACTCAGGAAACCTAGAATGAACCTCCTCACCAATACTTAAGAAGGGAGAAAGATGATCTATAGTGGGGGACGACAGCAACATTATCTCCACTAAACTGGATAACTCCTCGTGACAGGAAGGAACATCCCAGGGGACCTTGGGGCTGCTTCGGGGAGAAGCTAGTTACAACAATGGGTGAAAACAGACATAACGCTAACTCCACTTTAACGCTTCTTATGCATGTTGCAGGGCTGCATAGGGCACCAATACAACCCTGAAACATACATAAGAAATGTTAAAGCAGTGTTAAAGTGGAGTTAGCGTTACGTCTGTTTTCACCAATGTCTGCCAAGGGGATGTTGGGCTACCTGTGAATTTTTACTCAGGTCCAGACATCGAGTGGTTAATAGGATCCAGCTTAAGAACGTGTCCTAGGCCCCAAATTTCCTTGGGTAGCACTGGCCAGAATCAGTGAGGGGAACTAGAACAGAGGATCAGTCAGTCTGGAAGAAATCAGAAGCAGCAAAGAGGCAGACTGTGGTTAGCCAGAGCTTGGAGGGGGGTGAACAAATCCAGGAAGGAGGGAAGAAGAAAATATTTCAGGGAAACAGACCGAGGCCAGAGAAAGGGAAATAGGGAAGGCTCAAAAAAAGGAGGAAAAGTAAGAGAGAGAAATAAACAACAGAGGGGGAGAGAGAAAAATGAAAGTGAAAACACGCTGAAGGAAGATGCCGTCACAGTGTTCAATTTGTGGCTTCTAAGATATTCCTACTGTAGTGTCCTAGTCCTGGCAAGATTATTTAAAAGTTCTTCCCTCATCCCACAACTTCCAGTATGGGGTACATTTACTGTAGGGCATCCAGATCAAAATTTCAAAAATAAAGGATGCGATGGGCGGATGGACCTGTCAGTTCTGAAATAACAGACATTCATTAACTTTTTGAGCATTGTAGGGCTCTGAAGTATTATATTTTAGAACAGTAAAAAAGATATTTTTATATTTTAGGGAGCTGTGGGGTCCTAAATGAAGGGTCTCTCTTAAAATAAGGCATGCTTAGCAACGCAAATTTGCTCTAACTCTCCCCCCTCCCCCCCTGGATCTTTGATCCTTTGGGGGGAGACATTATATTTGGGGCCCCAATCTTTATCTGGGTGGCTTTAATGAATAGTTAAGGACCTTGTCTTTCTTTTTCAGCACAGGGAGCTGCACTACTGACTCAGTTCTCATATCTGTTTTCCCCGACAGTATCAGTGAAGGAAGAACCTGAACCAGAAGTGCGGATGGTGAATGGGAAGCCGAAAAAAATTCGAAAGCCACGGACCATCTATTCCAGCTATCAGCTGGCAGCACTGCAAAGACGGTTCCAAAAGGCACAATACCTAGCACTGCCAGAGAGAGCAGAGTTGGCTGCTCAGTTGGGATTGACTCAGACCCAGGTAATGCTTCTAGCAGAACAAACAACTCCATTTGCCTTTCTTCTTTGTGTAGAAGAAAGAAAGAAAGCGAGCACCTGCTGCCAGTTCTGTACAGCCCTTGGGTGTAGTGGGTGTAGATTAAAGCAAGAGCACTTACACAAGCAGACAGGGCTCCAGTTAGGCGGAGGAGACTGTCTGGGACAGCAGGGAAAAGAGAAAAATGGGCTTATTCCAGACGGTTGGTTGCGTTCAGCTATGGAACAGAGCCGCATGCTTGGATAATTCTACTGATTCTCCGGGCGTTTGCAGACCAACACCTCCCCACCCATCATACATGTTACAGGGTTGCATTGACACCAACGCTGCAACATGCATGATGGGGGGGGGAGGCTCTTGTCTAAAAACATCCTCAATTTAAAGTGCCCATTGGAATCTGCACCAGATCACTAAAAGAGGGCGGGAATCCACTTCTGGTAAGTGGGAGATTTCTCCCTCGCTGCAAAGATGAGATATTCAAGGTGTAGAGTCTACTTGATTTAGGATTAAACGCATAAAACTGATAGAGTATGTCTTGCCTGAACTGGGGAGGGAGACAGTTCTGAACCTTAAGACGCCACAAAGGCCTCCCCTTTGTTTTTAAAGTGCCAACTGTAAGAAAGGAAGCCATAGGATCATAGGGTTGGAATTTCAAAGCAACTTGATGAGGGTTTGACTGCATGACCCTTGAGACCCTCCTCAGATCCTAAAATTCTATGATCCAGCACAACCCCACATCCACCAACTCCACAGGAGATCTGCAGCTTGAGTCTCTCTCTACCACCCCCTAATGGGAACGGTGTCAAAATTAAGAAGGGGACCAAATGGGTGGGGGTGGGAGGAGGATTTATGTTTCCATCATCCCCTCAAAATTATGACATCCATGCCTAGAGCCTATCTCAGTGCCAAGCTCCTTCCACCTCTACTTCTGCATATAGCCATCACATTCAAGATAAAGCGAGGAATCCCCGGTTCCACTGAAATTGAAGCAAGTTTTGCCACGGACTTCAATTGGGTCAGGATTGCACTTGATGTTTCTTAAAGAGCACAACTGATTAGACTGAAGTGGAAATGGGGTGGAAGGGGTTCCCCAAACCAAATGGTTTATCTGACTGGGAATTCTAGGAGGAATACCATATGCTTCATGAAGAACCATGAGATTCTTTCTATACTCTTTTAAATGGCTTTCAATGAACTCAAGAGCTCAGTGCAGCGTTAGAATAGTAAAGAAGAGGTAGTACTTTCTATGGGTGCCAGAAGAGTTGGGGTGCATGGGCTTTCTCGGGTAGGAGGTGAGCTAGGCTGAAATATAATTTTACAAAGCTCATTCACACAATCCACTTGTCAGGTGGATAGTGGCACAAACCCACTTGTGTAAAACCCCTCCTGTGTTCCTTAATAATGCCTGTCCTTTGCCATCTGATACAAGAGGTAGGCCACTGAAATGCAGAGAAATCTGCAATTGTGTGAATGCTTTGCCACAAGGCAAGGCTGCACATACACAGATTAAGGAACAAGGAGTAAGAGTGTTGTCCAAATTAATCTCTTTTTCTCTAGTTATGATGCTAGATTGTCATTTTAATTTTTAAAAGTTGGGCCCATGGTTAAATCACGGCAGCAGGGATGGGGGGGCTATAGGTTTGGATAAGGAGACAATCTTACTTGTAAATCAAAAGGAACAGGTATTTCATTAGATCACTAAAAATATTAAGAGATGGAGATAAAGTTGTTTGGATGATCTCTTTTATTGGATCAACTACTGTTGGAGAGAGTATGTCAGCTTTCGGGCCACGCAGTGCCATTTCCAGGCATCTGTGGGTTGAAACAGGAAACGCTGTGACCTAGGACTCCTAGGTTCCATCCCCAACGGTGGGAGGGAAGTGGGGTCAGATTTGGAGGCTAGGATGCCTAGCAGCCTTGAAAGTTGCATACAATTGAAGTGGGCCCAATAAAAGAGATCATTTGAACTATTTTGTTTCCATCTCTTAGTTTTGGTACCATACTTTCTCTCTAGACCCTTTTTACACAGGCAGCACCCATGCATGAACACTCAGAAATCTGGGTGTTCATGCATGGGTGAGTCTCATGTAAACCCCGCCACGGTGTGTGTGTGTGCGTGCGCACATGCATGCACACCCACCTCTGCCCATCCCCCACGCATGGAGCAACTGGTTGTTCGGTGCGTGTTGATGGGTGGAGGTGGGTGTGCGCCTGTCTGCACCCTCCCACCACTCACCCAATGCAGCGCATACTGCACCACCCCCACCCCACGGCCCATGTAAAAAGGGCCTAAAAATATCAATGGATTTAATAGATTTGAAAGTAGATAAAAACATGACGGAACGGCACCTCAGAGCTTGCCTACTTGCTTCCTCTGCTTCAGCAGCAGCTAGAGGCAGCACATTGGAACTTTAACACATTACTTGGGTCAAATAAAGGCAGCAAATAGGTTTTGCATCAAAGCACATCCTGTGCAGTTTAGGGGCAGCCTTGCTCACGTGTGTACGTTTCCTGTGTATGTCCCTTTTGCTTTAGACAATTTATTAATTGTTTCTTAGCAGAGGCTAAGAGAAAGGAGAAAATCTGTGCAGGGATGTGGCGGCCGTCCTTGACCACCACTTCATCACATACCCATAAAGACCATCTCATTCATGCAACACTCATAATAGTGGTGCACACCCACATTCTGTACCATTTCCTGTGCTCCTTGATGTTCCCTCATTGTCTGCTACTTGACACAAGGAGTGGGCCATTGAAAATGCAGGGGAAATCAACTGCAGTGTGAATGCATTGCTACAGGGCAAGGCAAATGCAGATTGTTTATGGAACAACTGGTGAGCTTACAAGGGGGAAGGATGTTGTGTGAATTAGCCCTTCATATATTAGAGTGACTCTGCCAGATGCAAAGATTCTTAAGCTTGGAAAGGATGATACCTAACTATTTCCACACTAATTTGGAGATGGAATTGGAGTAGAATATTTCTCTTCTACCCTTGATAGAAAATTCTGATTGGTCTGCCATGGTATCTCGGTGAGGAGACAGGGAGGGAGAGTAACCAGCCCTGGTGAATGGAAAGACATGCAAAGAGATGAGCCATGCAAAACCTCCTAGTCTTTAGGCAAGTTCAACTCTGGACCCATTTAAAAGAACAATCAGGATAAAGTCCTGTTTGTGTTCTTTTTACAGACCCAACTCCCACAGCGATGTCGCTAGGGGAGAGTTGTTGGAGTCAGGAATGCAGGGATGGCCAAACGAAGTTGTCAACAACAGGGCTTTTAAATGGCCACCTTTTAATTGTCTTGGTCTAAATAAAGTTGCATGTCAGCATACTTCCGGGTTCCTTTAGGCTGAGTGTAGGCTGTATGCGCCCAGAGGGGGTGGGGTGGGCAGAGTATAATTTTAAAAACAAGGGATCTTATGGAGCCTGCATGTCTGTTCGGTGGAGCTGTGGGAGTGTCAATTTTATGGGGTTCTATGGAGCGGTGAGGTTTTCCTCTATGAAACTCTGGGGTTTCTCTACTATGGGGCTATATGGAGTTGTGGGTATCTATTCTATATAGTGGGGGCATCTGATCTATACGGCTGTGAGGCATGGATTCTATGGGGCTGCCGTTTTCTTAAACAAAGGACTTCCCTTTTAATCTATTTCGGTAACTCACACCCTCCAAACAAACTCAGGGGTATGTTTAGAGCAGTCTTTCAATCATTTTTCTTTAGATGCAAGGTGTAACTGCCTCTTTCCTCTCTGTGTATTTTAAGGGGCTTAATTAGCTTTGGGTTCAGGGCTTTCTTTGTTCAAATGGTAATACTTAGGGGTTGTTGAATTGGGAGCAGCTTTTAACCTGAACAACAAAGGAAATTTGGGATGAGGTTTAGCTAGGGACGACTTGGAGCCTGAAGGTTTCCAGATTACTCAAATTGCCTTTTTGGGAGGGGAGTGAGGATTATAATTGGGACTGTTATATGGCTTTTAGAAGCCTGGGACAAATAGAGTTTTTAGTCCTCTCCCACAGCTTAAATATTTTCTTCTGTTTCTCACAGATGGGGGGAGGATTGTAGTGATGGGATCTCTCAGCCATCTTCAAGATTGGGAGGGGGTAGTGGCATCCCCATGTCACCTGCTGCCTGCCGCTTTTAGACGAGCGGCGGTCCGTTTTGCGTCGGCGGTGCACATATTTTGAAACTTCCGCCTGTTCTAATTAGACGAGACGGAAGTGGCTTAATATGCGCATATTACGGTGGAGGTGCATTTTTTAAGTGCGCGAATTAAATACCTCAATTATGAGGTACGTTTGCGCACCGCCGACGCAAAACGGACCGCCGCTCGTCTAAAAGCGGCGATAGGACCCAGTGGTGAAGCAAGCAGTGGGGGCAATGAGGAGATCAGACTCAGCTTTCTGTTTCCATTCTTAAAGGTGGTGGCTGAGGGACCGAGTTGTCGTAATGTGGCATCCTAGGTAGGAAAGATCAGGGTAACTACTCTGCGTAGATCCCTATAAACAATCCTGTTCCTGATGGATTTCGCCCCTGTAATTGAAACCTGTTTGATCTTAAGGTGGGTTTGAGGTTGCTCTGATTATCTAGTGAGGCCTTGAGTATTGATCATCACAGAATAAAGCCAGTGTAGGCACTTCCATGTTTAAGCCACTATAGCCTAGTGGCTAAGGTGCTGGACTTGGACCTAAGAGACTTGGGTTCAAAATCCTGTTTTAGCCATGAAATCGCTGGGCAACTTGCTATTTTTTAGCCTCAGTTCCCCATGTGTAAAATAAATAGATCTCTCCATGAGTAGATAAGAATTGTAAAGCACTTTGAGCACTGAGAGTGCTACAGAAATAATAATTTAAAGGCTTCTTAAATTTAAGGTGGAATAATGGGCTCAGTGCACATGCAGTTCACAGTGTTAATTCTATGCACAGGACAGTCTCATTTCATTTATTTCATCTGCTCTTCCCTTGCTTTCTCTGCTCCCTCCTTTCACAGAATTTTTTCTCTCCCCTTTTCCCCTTCTTCCTCCCTTGCACACACCACCACCCAGTTTCTTGCCCTGTCGTCCTCCTCCTTTCCAGCATCCCTTCCAAGTGAAACGCCAAACCGGTCATGTTAAGAATCCAGCTGATGTCATTCTAAATTAGCCAGGGCAAGCCGGTCCCAGCCCCAAGTTTCAACACCTCTGTTGCTTTGCAGCAGCAATGGGCACACTTGTAAATATCTGAGGGAATCTGTCACTAAAGCCACAGCCTGTTTTTTGTCAGCAAATAAGACTTGCTAGAGCAAAATTTCAAGGAAGGAGCATAATGGAGCTGAGGTGTCTGTTCTATGGTGCCATAGAGTGATCAGTCTACAAAGCTGTGGGCTATATGATCTATAGGGCTTTGTGGAGCTATGGGATACCTGTTCTATGGGGCTCAATGGAGCTCTGATATGCCTTTTCTATGGAGGATTCACGGAACGGTGGGTGGAGGCTCTGATCTATGGAATTTTAAGATGTAGAACTATTCTATGGAGTCACGGGGTGTAAGATCTATAAAGTTTTGCGGAGGCAAGATGTCTGTTCTATGGAATAGCTCAAGAGGCAGTGGTTCCAAACTTTTTATCTGTTTGACTCCATTTTGAAACTTAAATATAATCCTGTGACCCCAAATAGCAACAAAGACAAGCAAAGTACTTCAAACACTGGCTGGGATCATGACCCCATCCATAACCTCACTTCAGGCTCCAACCCCATTGGAGAACCTCTGCTCTAAGGGGCTGTAGAGTATCTGTAGAGCTGTGGAATGTGTCATTTATGGTGCGGGGGTGGAGTTTGTGGGACTGTCATGTTCTGAAATAAAGAACATCCCTTAAATTAAAAGCAACCTATCAATGCATCTTCAAACTTCTTTAATGAAGGGGGTTGGACTAAATGGCCCTCGAGGTTCCTGCCAAGCCTAAACTTCTATGCAGGAGAATTGTCTTTGCCAAGATGACAGCATTTCTATTCCACCATCTTTACGTTTGACCTTCAGTCTTTCTCATTTAGATTCAAAGATATCTAAGATCAGATGGAACCATTAGAAAGTCTAATCTGATCTTATGCTTGACAGGCCATTGAATTTAACCAGCTTACTGCTGTGTTAAGTCCAGTACTTTTTAGTTGAGCCAGACTGCATTACAGATTAAAAGAACCACAGAGATCTTCGAAATTCAGAGATTCTCAGACTAAGGGGTCAGGACCATCCATGCCACCTATGGATGAGGTCCCGTTCCCAATTGATATTGGATAGACCTAGTGTTTCTTTGTTGCTGTCTTTGCTGGGTGATGAGGTTAATATTTAGGTCTCAAAAAGGGGTCATGCACAAGGGTGTGGCTAGAATAGGGACAGGCGGTGCAGCTGCTACTGCTGCTGGAAGGAGGGTGCATTCCATCTTGTGCACGGGGGTGGGGGCATTCCAACCTTACTACACTTCTGGTCATGCAAGCAAACTATTTGGAAAGTTTACTCTGAGCTAAACTGAGGAGTAGGGATAACTTGGAGTGATGGCTTCTGGTCTGTGTGATTTTGGACTAGATGACCTTTTAAGGTACCTTTCAGTCCCAACCGATTATGACCTGCTGTCTAACACAAAGTCTGTTGAATTGTTTCCAAAAATTATAACTTGGTCAAGCTTGCTAACTTCTTGTTGGTGAAAAATATCTTTTAAGCGTTATTTTCTTTGGTCACTGAGGACAGACAGAAGAGATAGGTTTAAACTTAAATGAGAAAAGATTTAGGCTAAACATTAGGAAGAATTTTCTGCCTAACACGACAGTTTGGCAGTGGAATAAATTAGTGAGTGAGGTTGTGGCGGTCCCATCACTGGTGGTCTTTAAAAAATAGGTTAGACAGACACTCTCAGGAATGGTGTAGGGACCATGGATCCTGCTTAGCAAGCAGCAGCCTGGATTAGATAACCCTTGAGGTTCTTTTCAGCTCTATAATTCTAAAAGAGATCAAGAGCGTCACCTTTTCCTGCCCTTTTCCCATTCTTTAGGTGAAAATCTGGTTCCAGAACCGGAGGTCCAAGTTCAAGAAACTCTACAAGAATGGAGAGGTACCCTTGGAACACAGCCCCAATAACAGTGACTCAATGGCTTGCAATTCACCCCCATCCCCTGCCATCTGGGACAGTAACACTCACAACAACCCCTCCAGCAGGAATCAACTCCCACAGCAGCTTCCGTACAGCTCCTCCCCAAGCTATCTGGAAGAGCACAACCCATGGTATCACCACCAGAATCTCAGCGGACCTCACTTACAGCAGCAACCTCCGCCTACTGGCACCATGCATCATACCTCTCCAGGGCCACCTCCCAATTCGGGAGCGGTGTATTAGCCTCCTTGCCTCCTCCAAACAAACCAGTGGAACCAGAATACAACGAGAGGGACAGTGACAAGTCAGAACTCCTGATGTGTCTGTTTCTAGGACAAATGCATACACGTACATTCCATCCCATCTCAGGAACAACCAACTCAGCTGCAAAGGGTTACAATAACTAGGGAGCAATGCAAAAATGGGGTGATGGTAGGGGGAGGTTTGACTCTGTTGTAAATGGCCAATTCCTTCATGGTTCCACCTCACTTATCCAAGTGGCTCCCCCACCAACATTCTTCTTTCCACCACCAACCAGTTTTTCATTGTAGAAGACACTGAATTAGAAAGTTCTTCTCTGTCTACTGGAGATTAGCCATGATGATTCCAAGATTACAAAAACAGCTTGGTTTTCCTTTATTCTTACCTTCCCAAGTAAAGTGGGGGGGGAGCACCTCTTTGAGGATTATGGAAGAACTGGTAGGACTTCAAAATCCACTCAACTTCTTCCGCACCAGGATAGGATTATATATTTTTTTTGCTACTCCTGGTAGAGAAGGAAAATAAATTAAAAAATAAAATAAAAATGTAGACCTATATTCCTACCAACCCCTACAGGGGGTCGATGTTAGAAATTAAAGCACAACTTAAGCTAATAATAAGAGACCACACTTTGTAGTCTTTTTTTTTTTTTTAAATCTGTATATTCTAAAGAACTCAAGTCAGTTTTTAGATATGTATATTGTACAGGACTGGACAGTAAATAACATTAAAATGCTATTGCTATTGAAGGGATCATGATGAAAAGAGGGGAGAGGGGACTCCCAGTGATTTAGAACGGCGAGATTTTGATCTCAGTTACATCAACGTCAATCTGGAATTATCCCCAACATGCGCCTACATTACGCCATATCTACATGAGAGTTACTCCAAGTCTACACCATAGAACAAAATTTTAGCTCTCTAGGCCTGTACGTCAACTGGTGCAAATTGGAGGACAAAAATACATCTACTGGAAGAAAAGCTAGGTTTTGATCTCACTTAAGCTAATGTCAACTTGGAATAAGTCCAGGTATGCACCAGAGTTACTTCAAGTTTACATCAGGGTTACTGAGCAGAATTTTTGTCTGTGGGTGCAGACACATGGTGCATTTACTGCACATTGGGCAGGCTTACCCCACTCCGGGCAGCCTTACCACATCATGCAGTGCATTCTGTGCCTGGTGGCCACCAGTTTTTCTCCCTGATGTTTGGCAGGCTGATTGCTGCTACGTGCTGCATCCTCGAAAAAAGGCCAGGGAGGGACGCAGCATGTAGCAGCCTTAGGCACAGTAGTACGCCACTGCTCATGTGCCTGGTCCCCGTCTGCCCCGCCACACAGCAAGATCTGCAGGAGGTGGTGGGGCAGGGCCGGGAGGCCCGGGGCATGGCAGGACAGCTGACGGGTCTGCCTGTCCAGCTGTGCCACTGCAGCTCATGTGGAGGCATCCTCTCTGGTCATAAGAACATAAGAAGTGCCATACTGGGTCAGACCAATGGTCCATCTAAGCCAAGCATCCTGTCTCTGACAGTGGCCGGATTTGGTTGCTTCAGAGTACACAACAGGTCACGATGCAGTGATTCATTTTCCACTGTTCCCTCCCAGCCCCTTGAAGTCAGAGGGCTCATCCTCTGACCAACTTGACTAATAGCTACATCCTAAACTGGTGTAAACGAGACGACAAAATTCCTGATACTGGATGAAAAGCCCAATTCTGAGCTCATTGTAAATCTGGAGTTACTCCAGGTTAACAGCAGAATTACTCCAGGTTTACAGCAAGATGACGGAGCAGAATTGTTGGTTCTCTTTGGCATAAATCTGTGTAGATATAGGGTTATTCTAATTTACCACAATTGAGAACATGACCCTCCATTAGGATTCTCAGAGAAAAGAATTGTGGTTATTTTTTTAAAACACACACACACACACAAATATATTATATATTTAAAGTATTTCAGGACCGATTTAAGTTATTTTTTGAAAAGAAAGTGATACTGCTAATTGTCTTAGTTTTTTAACAGTGCCTCCACACATCATGTAAGCTAACATCAAAGCAGAAGGCTTATTTTTTAAACAAAATGACCAAATAAATAAATAAATAAATATAGAAATTTATCTTGGATATTTTTTTAAAAAACAATGCTATGTTTTTTTAAGAGCTGCAATTTTAATAAGTGTTCTTGTGTGCTGTACAGTCTCTGTGTTTGCTATTTATGTTGCCTTGTATAAATAAGGGCAGATTTGGGGGGGGAGAACAAAAATGTACATATGGTTCATTTGTATAAACGCCAATTTTAAAAGGAAAAGAGTGGTTTTTTTCAGCTGGGGGGGGGGGGGAGAGTGTCCCCTAGTGAGAAGATTTGGCTCAGGTCAGAGAGCTGGAAGGGACCTCAAAAGTAATCTAGTCCAGCCCCATGCACCACTGCAGGACCTGCCACACCTCAACCAAGTTTCTTTCTGCTTTGTTAGTGAGCTAAACTTTATATATAATGTTAACAAATGTACTTTGAATTTAAAGACTCTTCAAAAATAATAGTGTTGGGTTCCCCCTCCTCCCAAGTCATGATGGGAAGGAGACAGGACACTCTAAAAAAATTTGTGGGATCCAGAAAAACTTCTTATCAGTGGCTTTGACTCTCATAAATTAATAGATTTTTACGCTCAGGATAGACCAATGATGCCTCTAATATTTTTTCCCTCTGTGAAGACCAATTAATCACAAATCCATACGTGAGGCAGCTCCTAATTTGCAAAAATGTGTGTGCATTGATTCATTCATGTAATCAGGAGTTGAGCACTTCCGGCCCATAGGCCAAATTCAACCTGTGGTTGTTTTTTATTTGGCCTCTTTCCAGTTCCTGGATCTGGTTCATGGATCCAGCCCCTACCCTCAAGCGCTGAAAGAGTGAGCTCAGGGGAAGGGAGCAGAGATGAAGGCATGCACTCAAAGGCAGGGGATGGATCTATGGCACAGATTCATGATCTGGACCCTCTCCTTCCTTCTTCCATTCTGAACACACCACCTACGCATGCCTGCTCCCAACTCCTATCTTATCCACAGTGCTTGTACTCATTTTCAACGTGGCTTGCCGGAGGGAAAATGCAAATGTAGTCAAACTTAAAATAGCCCACTGACTAAATTTGAAGATGGTCTGAAAGAAATAAACAGGCTGATTCAAAGGTGGGGGAAAACCCACAACTACAGTGTTTTCAGATGAGCAAGTCAATGGGGATGTGTGTGTGTCTGTGGTCACCAAGTGGCTCTGCCATGAAGTACCCACACATGGAGGGCGTGGGGACTGAATCAAATGGGCAGCTCCTAGCATGGCTACAGTGGCCACGGAGGCAGTCGCTGTACGTTTGGCTTGCCCCACATGGCTCACTCTGGATTTCCTGGCATTCTTCCATGAGCAGATGAAAGTGGGTGCTCCATGGCTCGTGGTAGCATGCATCCAGCTCCTCCACCTTCAGACGGGTGGTTGGATCTGTCACTGGTTCATGAGTGGCCATGGAGGGTAGCATCTCGTCTGAAAATATCCCTAGATAGTGTAAAATCCACTCCCATTAAAGTCAGTGAGAGTTTTGCCACTGAGAGCCCATTCAGACGGGTGTTTTAATCGCACAGCTGCTCGGAGCAACTTTTCAAACCGCGCTCCAAAAATTCGGGCTAGGTGGAAATGTGCGCGCTCACCGCATTCACACCAACCCGGAAGTGCGGGGTTCTTTAAATCGCACAATGCCACCGCCGCAGCTGTGCGATTTAAACACACGTCTGAATGAGCCCTGAGTACAACGGTTGAGTACTGCAGTGATAAAGTCACCTCATTTAAACCAGAATAGAACTCCCCGATCTTCAGACTTTCTTTTACAAACCTTTACCATTCAAACTGTACCTAGCTGCCTTTTTTAATTTAGCTACTAGAGATGGACTTTACATATTGCCCAGTAGTTGTTTGTTACTGCAGTTGCATACAGAAGATGTAATTGTAGTTTTCAAATATCTAAAAGGCTGCCACAAAAAAGATGAAGAATAGACATTCTCCACTGCTGCAGAAGATAGGGCTGGCTTACATTTCAAGAAGTAGATTTCAGTTAAATACTAGAGGGAAAAAATCCTAACTGTAAGAACACTTTGACAATGGAATCAGTTACCAAGGGAGGCTGTGGAATCTCCTTCATTAGAAGTGTTCAAAGGCTGGCTTTTGGATTGAACTAGATGGCCCCTGAGGTCCCTTCCAAGCTTAGTATGTGGCTAAGCTTTGCTAAGCATCCTGGGTTCTTACCATGCCTATGGGCATTTTTAGATGAAACATATCTCCGCGTGCGGGAAATTAAACCCACAAATTAAGTTCACGTCTGAACGTCTCTCCTGCTTTTCATGCAGAAATTTGCGTCTTAATCTGGGTTTGTCAAACCTTGATTTACTAATGTACTTTACCAAACTCTCACCATAAACGCATGAATTAAACACCATTCGCACAAGGTCATATTTCCTCAGAGCGCCATTTTGAAACCATAGACAGGTGGCTGGAGAACACCACGTCTATAGTTCGTCCAATATCACGAAGTCTGTCTGAGGAAAAAGACAGGGTAAATGTGTCTGAACATGAACAGGTGTCACGTGACTTTCTTTTCATGCGTGATAGGGACACTCATCTAAACAGATGCACTCGTGTGAACATGATGCGTCCTTGTGTTCACAGCAGATTGTTATAACCCGCAAATTTCATGCTCGTCTAAAACCACGCTTTGTGACATCTCTCTGCTATCCTGCTTGTAAAACTAGGGATCAGGTCCTAATTCACATGGAAGAGGTCAGAGCAAAGCCAACTGAGTGAAGAGGTTTGTAGAACCGGGGTATTTTAACCCAGATTAAACCTCAAAAGAGTTGGGAGAATTCAATAATTACTGTGTATCTAACAGTCTTCAGATAAACAACAAGAAGACCAAAATTATGGTCTTGGGGAAAAGAAGGCTGCCTCCCGTTTGAAGACTTGAGATGGGAGAACTTAGTCTGGTCCCTTCCTTTAGCTACGTGGGTGTAATTTTTAGTAAGAGTGGTTCTTGGAACCCTCATTTACACTCTAGGATTAACAAGGCAACTAGAGATATGAGGGCACGGTTGAAGGTAAATGCCATTTCCAAGGGGGTTTCCTTGTCAATGCGGCTAAAGGTATTCAGAGCTAAAGTTCCCCCTGTCCTTTTGTTTGGGCTGAAGTTAATCCCCATCCCAAACATCTTGCCCCTAGAAAGGGTGCACATTTTTTTCCTCCGGAGGCTATTGGGAGTTGGCCCTAGTATTCCAGGGGCAGTTTTAAGGTTGGAAACTGGTTCCCTCTCAATAAAGGCATTGCAAAAGAGAGCTTATGTTAACTATTAGTTACGACTCTTAGCGCAATGTGAGTCGGACTTTCCGTTGCAATCCCTCAGAGAGGAACTACTTCATGAGGGGGTGCGCACTTATCCCTGGCTTCTCTGCTTGGGGCGGATAGTCCGCGAACTGGGTTTTTCCTTTGATTATTTTCGTGGGAAAACCCTTTCGGCTGTCAGGGTGGAGATTTTTACCCGAATTCGAGATATGGACCATCAGGAAGATATGGCAGTGTTGGCTTCTTGGAAAGTCACGCCTACATTAAAGTATCTTAATTTTTTTCCCCAGTTTGAGCCATACCTGGATCTTTTCAAGAGCCCACGTCTTCGTAGACAGTACACTCTTCTCCGCTTTCAGCAGGTCCAGACTGCTTTGGTAGAGGGCAGACACAAGCGCACACTTCGTGTGCTAAGAGTATGCTCTTGTTGGTTGGGGGAAATTGAGTCTGTTCAACATTTCTTGCTCCGCTGCCCCCACTATACCAGCCTGAGATAGGTCTGGATTGCTCCTCTTTTGACGGATTATTTCCCCCCATTTACTGATGATTGTTACCTGTTTCTTCTTTCCCTTACCGGAAGGGAAGCCATGGGGGCACTTGCAGCGTATACCCTCCTGGTATCTAAAAAGCGCCTGTTGATTTAAGGAAATATTCAGGAGGGGGAACCCCCGTAGTGGGCTGTTTTTATTTTGGGGGCTTTGTTTTTCTCCACTTTAGTTTTCTCCCCTTTATGGGTTGACATAACTGGGACTTTGTAAAACCCTAGGGAAGGTATGTAAGGGTTATGTATTTACTTGTTTATGTTTTGTCTATGTTTTGTCTATTGTTTGTAAATGTTTGATAATGTTGTCGGGTCAGAGCTGATGCTAGTACCCTTAATAAACTAACTAACTAACTAACTAACTAAAAGAGTCACAGGCTACATTCACACGAACCTTTTCTCCCGCCTCTTCCAATTTATTGAAGGAGACTGTAAGCCTGCATTTTCACTGCTTTCTTTCCACGTTCTCTCCTCCCATTTTAAAAGTTACCCCTAAACATCCCATAATACTGCATGGCTCTGCACTGACTCTACCAGGCAGTCAGACTGGCAGCAGGATTAAACCTTTCACGTGTACGAAAAATGCATGTGATGCTTGTGACAACTGTTAAACCTACGTTTTAAGTTAAATCTTTTGGAGTAGATACGCATTACACCCGCCATATCTTGTAACCTTTAAAAAAAGGTTTACATGTTGTTGTTTTTTAAAAAAAAGCGGGGAAAAAGGTTTCCCCTGATTTAGCCTAAGTGGCCTACCCAAATGCCATCTGTGTAATCTGTGACCAAACAGAAAACGATGGGCTATGTCCTGAACTAATATTCTAACCACTGAGCCACCCTTCCTCTCAAGCTGGAATTTTCTGAATCCAGCCTGAAGATTTTTTTCCTCCATTAATTACGTTCTCAAATTAAATTTGAGAATACTGTTTTTCCATAAACTTTATCTTTGAATGTCAGTGAGCTCTGTTTTTAAAGGAGTCAACATCTGCTACTGGTGATTTTGGTTTTCAATTTTGATTAGTTCATTGAATAATTAATCAGCCAATTTAATCAAATGAACTCTGACTTCATTAAAAGTAAGTCCAATGAAAGAAAATACCTCATTGCGTGACAATGACCGATTGCCAGTTTCAGAACTAGCACACTAACAAATGGTGAATTGATTATTTAAATAGCAGAGAATTAATTCTGGAAGAATTCTGAAATCCCCTTGCAAAATTTGCAAATGGAAAGTTAATTTTGAATTAGAATTGTATAATGAGGATCAGAAAAATCCAATGTTGTTTCAGCATTTGTTTCAGAATTTCTGCAGGGAAGCTTAATAATTTCCATTGCCAACAACAAATAGAATTTTCAAAAGAGCTCACCCCCACACTGTCATGACCAATTTTTGGGCAAGTGTTAGCCATCAAATATTGGTTGCTGAGAGTCTCTTACAAATCTGTGTCTTGGTTAAAAATATGCTTACTCATGAGAAAACTCAATTGAAAGCACTGGGACTTACTCATGAACAAGTGATGCCAGGAATACTGTTCTGGTTTCTATTTTGGTGCCTAGATGCAAATGAAACCCTGTTTGAAAGTCTGTCACCAATAGAAGGCACCAAATATTTGAAAAACTGGCCCTTCTTGGCTCTTTTGATATTTGAACTGGGCATGCCTCAGCAGAAATTCCTCAGACTGTGTATGCACGAGCGTGTTGAGGACGGTCAGATCAAAATTGGCCCGTCAACAGACGTGCTGTCTGATTCCGGAGGGGGGGAGGGGGAGGGGCTGTGCGGCGCAACGTGTGGTCGCACAGCCCCGCCCCCACACTCCTGAGGCCACCTGCCCTCTGGGAGAAGGGCGGGCACAGCGGCCAATGCGGCCGCAGCGCCTGCCCGCCCCCCGCGGTATTGGCCACAGCCCAGAATCGGCGATGGGCACGGCCGCCGATTCCGGGCCGTGGTCCGGTATCAGACGTGACGTTACCACGGTGAACCACAGTGAATCCCCCTGTGGTTGACTGTGGGTGATTTCAGACGTGACGAGATCACGCTGAACCACACTGAACCACGGTGAACCCCGCGGCGGGGCGAAAGGCCCCTGCACGTCTGCACAGCGTGCGCCAGATGTTGGCCACGCTGAATCTGCAGACGGGGTCAATTTGAACCACGCTTCCCGGGCTAGCCGGGGGAAGGTCCCGGGAAGCGTGGTCAAATGGACCGCGGGCCGTGGCGAACAAAAAGTAACGTCTGGCCGCGTGCCACGGGCCGGGATCCCCGGCGGGATCCCGGGCCGTGGCACGATCGGCCAGACGCGGCGGCCGCATTGGCCCCGCCGCCCGCCCGTCTCCTCGGAGGGCGGGCAGCGGGGTGCGTGGAGGGGGCGGGGCCGTGCGGCTGCACGTTGCGCAGCGCGGCCTCAGCCCCTCCCACTTTCCCCACCGGGATCCCCCCGGCACGTCTGTTGGGCCGTGCCGGGGTGACCCCGGCGGGGAACGAAGACGTTCGTTACGGTACGGGGCCAAAGGGCCCCGTAACATCTGAAAATACCCTGTGATAACGTCCCGTCGGGGTGAACATCTGGCGGGAATCTCTTTTCAGCCCAACAGACATTATGCCACCATGATCACCACAGGGGGATTCACCGTGTTTCACCGTAGTGGTGTGATGTCTGAAAACACCCCATGAAGGTCTAAAATATGGGATGCCTGCTACGATCTACTGTACAGAGCCGTGGGGTTCTTAGGGATGCCAATTTTGTTCAGTGGAACTCTGAAATAAGGGGTATCCTTTAAAAGAAGAGACATATGACAATCCTAGTTTGGGGGGGGGGGGAGGGAGGCGATTTGTAGAGAATCACCTAACTTCTCTATTAGTAGGTACATTACATTGCTAGATAGCAATTGATTACGCTATAGCAAGAAATCACTCTTTCCAGGAGCAACACTGTCTAACTCCTAAAGAGCAGTAATTCTACCAGAGTCCTGCAAGGGAGTAATCCTGCCACATTAAAGGACGTCATAGATAAAAATCTGTGGCTGTTAACAACTATAGGGAGAGCTGTGGTCTGGTGGTTAGATGTGGAGGCTGCGAATCAGGAGTTTTTAATCCCAGATTTGACATTAACTCTTGTGACCTTGGGCAAGGCAGCTGGTCTCTCCCTGCATCTCTTACTAGTCACATGACAAGAGCATCACCATTTAGCAGATTGTGTGCTGACCTGTGAAGCTCTGAAATAAGGGGCATTCATTATGTTCCATGGAGCTGCGGGGTGAAATAAGCAGCGTCCGCTATGTTATATGGAGCTGTGGGGCTCTGAAATAAGGGGTGCCCATGAGGATCTAGGGAGCTAAAGGATTTTGAAGTAGGAACGCTCCCTTAAAGTAAGGGGCATCTGATAACCCTAGTCCCAACAGTAAAGAACTGTGAGTTAGGGCGGATTCCGATGTGCGTTTAAATCGCACAGAATCCTTGGCGGCATAGTGCGATTTAAAAAAACCCGCACTTCCGGGCTGGTGTGAATGCGCTGAGCGCGCACATTTCCACTTAGCCCGAATGTTTGGAGTGCGGATTGAAAAGTTGCTCCGAGCAGCTTTTCAAACCGCGCTCCAAACATTCGGACTAGGTGGAAATGTGCGCGCTCAGCGCATTCACACCAGCCCGGAAGTGCGGGGTTTTTTAAATCGCACTATGCCGCCGAGGCTTCTGTGCGATTTAAACGCACGTTGGAATCCGCCCTTAGATTCTTAAAAGTTGTGAGAGTAGCTTATATAGAATGAAATTTTTAATTAATTTTTTAAAGACAACGTTTGACCTTTTTAATCAACCTTTTGGCTTCTGGGCTTTTAGGGTACATGCTGAAGTCATGACATGAAGTCATGTTTTCAAGCTGTTCTCCACGACCAGAAGAACTAGAAGCTTATAATGAAAACCAAGATTTTCCCAATTTTATCAGAACTTCTGGGGCCATGCAAAATTACCTAAGGGACCACACATGGGCCCTTTTCACACAGTCACTCTGGCCACTTTCAAATGAGGTGCGTAGAAAGTTAGAAGCGCCTCCTGAGCCCCGCGTTCAGAGGAAAGCCGCACGGAGAGTGTTTACACGCTCCCCATGCTGCTGGAAGTGATGTGCTGCCTGTTGGCAGCGGCGGCAGCTGGAGATGTGGGGCTTTGAAGAGGCGTGTTCTGAAAGCCTTGCTTTTCAGGCTTTCAGAATGCACCTCTAAGACCGATAAAATTGGTGTTACGTTTTATTATACATGTTACTGGGAACTCATAGAGCACACCTGCAGCACGTATAATAAAATGTAACACTCATTTTATCGGTGTTAGAGTGTCTGTTTGAAAAGGGCCATAGCCCATGGGCTGTATGTTATACCCCTCTGAAACAGAAAGAAACTCTCTCCCCTTAACAACATTCCAGTCAGCCAAAGTTTTTCCACCTTGCAACATAGCAATGCTGAATATAGGGTAAACACCTCAACACCCACTGTAGCGAGTAGGAGTTTTGCCATCACCCAGGGAGCAGAATCAGGTCCAGCCGCATCCTTAAGCCTGTGAAAAATGCCTTTGAGGCTTTGCCAGAGAGAGAGGCAGCTTGACGTCAGCCTGGCTTGACACGACATAAACAAGCTACCTAATGTCTGGGGGCGGCTAAGGCATCATGTTTGTCCTGCATCTCCTGAAGAGGGGGAAGCCAGGGGACATGACTCATGGCTGGGGCCACTCCTTGCCTTATGGAATTTGATGCCGCCAACGCCGCCGGCCGTTGGGGTGACTAGCAGATTTATAGGCATGGCATGTGGAGAGTCCACAGCTAGGAACGGAAGAAGAATGGGGGTGGGTAAGAGAGAACAATCTCATCCACTCATGGAGGAGAGAGAGAGAGAGAGAGAGCAACAAACAGGTGGGAACAGAGAGAACCAGGCTCCAATGTAACACCATTGTTTGAACCCACAGGATGAGTAGACAAGGAAGATCACCCTACGAGTGGGCCCTAGACAAACTGCGCCACCATCACTGGGAGATAAGATTCTGTGGGTGAAATCCAGGGAAAACAGTAGATCCCTGAAGGGGGAGTTGATCCCTGATAGTGATCCTGAGCCCCAGATTTACCTGACTGCTGTATTCCACACATGCATCCTGCCAGTTTGAATTCTGCAAATGAAAGGCTGCTGTACGGTGGCTGCTGGGATTTGTAGTCCAGAGCCTACATGAGCCACATTGTGGGGGCAGTTCTTTGGGACACTGAGAGGAGCTCATTTTGGTCTCCACGCCAAATTTGCCCATGCGTTCATCCAGTCTTGTGGAGCATTCAGCAATAAGGAGGCACCGCCTGCGGAAAAGCAAGGCACTCTGCCAAAGCCCCCCTCCCAACTCTCTGGGGCCTTCACACTAGAGGCCTTCATGACAGGGTTGGATCCAGGCAGATATGGACAGTGTGACCGCACAGGCACCATGTGTTCGAGATCCTCCCTCAAAATACATGGTGTCCATGAATGAATAATCTTCAAATGACAATAGCGTGAAAAAAACTGGCCCACAGAGTCTCAAAGGTGGGGAGCCCTGGCTCATGGAGAGGCTGCAACAATTCAGGCAGCCTCCCCCTCCCCCAATATATGGGGCCATGAACAAACTAGAAATAACAACATATATGTAATAGGCCTGCAGATACATACAATGACCATTTTGTGCTCTAACAAAACAGCTAAACGTGACAGCCAAATGCGTTCACCCAAAAGCATTTATCTCGTTGATTTTAATGGGACATGGTAGAATGCTAAAACCAGATACTTAACAGCTGATTCACACATCACCTTTTGGCCACCCCTTGCAAACTCGCCACATGTTCGTTAATCTGAATTTGTCCTGTCCTATAGCAATGCGTTCACACAGCCACTGACTGCACTACAAATGGTCACTCTACAACCTTGTGGTATTTCCCACAATGCAAAGTGGGGGAAATGCCTTTGGGATATCCCTGCATAAAACATTCTGAGGGTAGCATGGATTTGAGGAGGGAGTCTCTGGACCAGGGCTCTCTTGTCACAGCTCTATAGTCACTCGGAGGTAGGGGACAAACAGGAAATGATGTATCAGGCAAGGGATTGAAACTTGCTCTGGAACAAATTCCATTACTGCTGGCTGGATTCAGATCCCTGTCAAGCAAGGAGAGAGAACATGGGAATATCAAGGACCACAGAAAATGGGAAAGATTTTACACAGCAGTCAGAATATGGGTTTGGGTAGCTACCCACTCAAAAAGGTGTTATGCGATTACTTCAAAGTTCTCATGTATGTTGATGAAACGGTTACACCATTCGGTGACCCTTCCGTGACATTATTTTTAATTTCCTGCCCCTTTTTCCATGAAATTCACTAAAGATTACCAGACAAAATCACAGATTTACTCATAGCAGAAGTGGGGAACTTTTTCTCTCCTGCAAGCCACTTTGAAAATTTGTACAAACTCACAGGCCAGATAGGAGTAAGGAAAGAGCTTTTTAAAGGGGTATGCTCAGGATGGTGAAAAAAAGGGGAGGGTCCAGATGATGGATCTATGCCATGGGTTCATCCCCTATCCTTGAGCATATGCCCTCATTTCCACTCCTTTCCCCTGAGCTCACCCTTTCAGTGCTTGAGGATAGGGACTGGATCCATGGGACAGACCCAGGAATTGGTAAGGGGCCAAATGTGAATCAGCTGCGGGCCAGATTTGGCTCACAGGCTAGGGTTTCCCACCCCACCTGTAACCCATGGGAGCAAACCTCTGCAGGCCAGACCAGACCAGACCAGATATGCCTGGGTGGTTTGGTCCCACTGCAGAGCATTGCAACATCACAGCACTCCGTAAGGGACAGGACTGTGTCAAAAATAAGGTGGAGATAAGGTGTTACCCTTCCCCTTTCCAATATGGCCATGCCCCCATGGGTCGATGTAAGAAAAGGGGTGGGGCTAAGGCATTTCCCCATCTCTTTCCAATGTGGCTATGCACTCCATAAGGGGTTAAGCAGTGGCCCTTTTTACCTGGGCCATGTCTCCGTGGGGGTGTAACGCGGTCCATGTGCAGTGGGTGGGGGGAGGGTTCAGACGGGGCACACACCTATCCCCATGCACGGAGGCACCTCCATTTTTTCCAGTGCTTCTGTGTGTGGGAATGTGTGTGCATGGGAGTGCGCGTACCCACTCCTGTGGAATTTACACAGGCGGCACCCATGCCGCTTGTGTAAAAATGGGCTCTGTCTTAAAAGGGATGGGGCTAAGGCATTCTCTTGCCCCTTTCCAAGATGACCATGCTTCTGACAGAGAGCCATGTCATGGCACTCCATGCAGGGCTAGGGCTCCCCACAACTGGGGAGCCCATCACATTCTGAGCCTGTCAGGTTCTATCAGCATTGACTGAGACATGGGTCACAGACCTCCACCGTACGTATGCTTAAGGCTGCCAGTGGAGTGGGAGCAGTCACTCCCTGCATCTCATTAGTTTCCCCCACTCTCTGTTATCGTGGCTACAATCCCATTGCTTCCTCTAGCCCCCTATTTTCAAGAAGCTTCTAAATATGAGTTTTTTTATCTTCTCATAGTAACGGTTTCACAGGGACAAAGAACAGCAAATCTTGGCCAGTAGCCAGGGGCACCACCAGAACAGCAAGGAGGGGTGAGGAAAAACTCCACCCAACACACACACACACACACACCCCAGAAACCCCTCCCCTCCCCTGGTCTGCACTGCCCTTCTTCCATAGACGGTGCATCGAGGTACCAGCAAGCTCCCTCCCTTCCCAGCAGGCAACATACCAAGGCTGCTAAGGTTGGTGCTGCTGGCACAGTGCTCCGCTGAGTGCTCACAAGCAGTTGGCCTGCACTCCCCTTCATTGGGTGGGCCACTGGAGGTTTGTTCTGGTGGGGTGCATGGAAAAAGTAGCAGTGGGAATTTCACATGAAATGGGGTGGGCTGGGGGTCCGTGGTCTTTGCTGGGGCATCTGCGTGGGCACCATGCTTGAGGGGAGCAGTTTGCGTCACACAAGCTGCCCCATGCACAACCACCCTATCCATGCACCTCCCACCCCATCCACACATGGGGCACTCCAGCTTTTCCCAGAGTGCCCCATGCATGGACTGGGTGGGCGGGGTGTGGATCAAGGGAGCATGCACCCCCACACACCGGCTTCAGACGAGACCTCCCCCACATGGACAATGCCTGTCCATGCGTGGGGGTGTCTCGTGTAAAAACATCCAGTACCAGCATAGCTCTGGCAATGCTACTTCTTCCACAATCTATGGGGAAGGAAGCTGCCTTGGGGAATGTTGAGGGAAGATATGATATGGGCTAAACCTAGTAGACCCCTTTCCCCTTTGCTGATAGCTACCTGACAAACGTAACCTCTCAGAGGGCCCTAAAGAATGCAGAGGCCCTTTGGCCTAAAACCTGGATCACTGCAGCACAGCCATGTGCAGTAGTTTTGTCTTCTCAGAGCCTGCACCCGGTTGAAATGGACCCTGGTGCAGAAGATGGAATTCCTTCCACCCCCGCAGCCCCTCCCAGTGGCAGAGAATGCAACTGCAGCAGGGAGCATGGACAACCCCCCCCCCCACGGACTTGTAGCCCCCCCAGTGCAGCTGCACCATCTGTCCCTATTATAGTTATACCCTTGCTGCACCATCTTTCTTTCCCCAGAGATTAACAAATTTGTTGTCTCCAGAAAGGAAGGGTGAGGACGGTGCAAAGGGTTAACTCCACTAAGCCCCCCCCCCCCCCCCCCCCCCCCCCAAAGTCTGGTTTCAGGGCTGCGTGCAAAGGGGATCCGCAGACACAGTGGAGACATTGCTTTTTATTAGGGCTAGGCTGCCAGCAAGAAAAAGAGGGAGGAAGACAGGAAGGGGAGGGAGAGAGGGTTGAATGAGTCGGCGGCAGCACAAACAGCATTGCCTGGAGTTAATAGCATACTGTGAGCTCATCATAAAAAACACCACTGGGTGCATCTCTTAAATGGGAAGAAAGCCAAGCTGCAGCATATTTAGGCCACGATCCTTACATTCTTTACTCTGGAGCAATTCTATTGATTTCTACGTGGTTATGGGAGGACTAGGGAGTAATCAGTTTGAGTATGACAGCCTTAGGTCTTGTTAAGAACATAAGAAGCAGAATATAGTCACTGCCATACTGCATCTGATTGATGGTCCATCTAGCCCAGCATCATCTCTCTGACAGTGGTCAACTCTGGTTGCCTTAAAGAAGTGCAGTCATAACTGAGTGACCCATTTCTTGCAATTCACTCCCAGCCCTAGATAGTCAGAGGTGTCATCCCCCTGACCAACTTGGTCATTTATGGACCTAGCCTCTAAGAACTTCTCTAATCCTTTTGTGAATCCAGTTATACTGTGGACCTTCACAACATCCCCTGGCAATGAGTTCCACATGGTACTTGTTGTCGCACCCCCCAATGAGACACAGAGACCAAAAGTTGGTTTAAAACTGGCCGCACTCTTTATTCAACATAATCATCAAGACGGTGGGTGATTGCTCCAGCAATATGGGTCCAGTATGCTAGCTACTTAGATTCTTATTAACTTGGTACTGACCGGGATGTGCCCTCCCTTGTCAGCACCCTCTAAACAAGCTCCCCTTCAACAGCACCCAGGCTCTGGCCGAAAGTGTGGAGCGTCCCAACTGTGGGCTTGAGTAAGGAGGTGAGTACCCGTTAGGCCAGCGGACAGTGCATGTACTTACTGGCCCAACTGCAGTACCCTTCCCATGGCATAACCCCAGTGCCTGCTGCCTCCGCCTGGCACCGGGTGTCACCTCCCCATCTCTTAAGGAGATGACTCATCTAATCCTATTCTAACCTATTTAACCTAGCATACTGGACCCCCGCTGAGTGTGACAATTATTTCCCTTTTTGATACCAATTATATTATTCAGCTTGCCAAATTCGTGCTTCGCAAATCGCGTTAATCATTCCAATTAAACCTGTCCAACCTTATTTTCCAAATTACTATTTATTTATAATAAAAATAATGCCAGTTACCTGTTCCCAATCAACCTATTTTGCCTATTCTGCACTGTTGAAGGGGCGAAACGAGCGACCCTTGAATCAGGCTAGTCGCTAAAATTCCCCTTCGGCTCCTTAATGGCAACCAGTAACAACCACAGTGCGAGAGGTGAGATGGGTGGGCTGCCTCAAACACGTCCCGGACCGAATGCCGCTCCACGCGGCCAGAACGGCTCCGCCCTTCCTACAAAGAGCGGGGTCTGTTCAGTTCCTCACGGCTCTGCGCACGTGCTTCCCCAGCAGGTCGCACTCTAACGTGCTGCGCTGGGCCTCTCCTTTACTTCTGGTCTGAGCCCCCCTCTCATGATGGGGGATCGACAAATGCCCCATCGCCGCCATTGTGCCGGCGAAGGGGACTTGTGCCATTAGTGAAAAAAGGGCTTCCTTTTGTTGATTTTAAACCCACAGCCAGTTAATTTCATATGGTGTCCTCCAGTTCTAATATTTTGAGAAGGCTAGTTACAGCTTCTCATTTACTTTATTTATTATTAATTAATTATTATTATTATTAGCAAGCATTTATATAGCGCCAGAAATGTAACTAGCACTTTATAAAGTAATGGAATAGACCTAGGGCTTACAATCTGAGATGGGGGTGGGAGAAGACGAAGGAAGCGGAACAGAAGGAAAGACAAGGAACAGAAGGAAAGACAACATTCACGAAGATGCGATGTCCCAGGTGCACGCACTTGGCTTGGTTGCATCAAGAATGATGGCTGGTTGGTCCATGTGGTGAGGATATGAGTACACAGACCTTAGGTAACAGATTTTACTGGATGGAGGGTATCAGCAGGAGTTAGGTGGGGGAAGCGAGGACAGGGAGGGCAGAGCAGAAGAGGTGGGTCTTGAGGAGGGATATGAAGGTACGAAGGGAGGGGGCAAGGCGGATGTGGGCAGGGAAGGAGTTCCAGGCGTGGGGGCAGCTAGGGAGAAGGGATGAAGGCGGTTACAGGAGCAGGGGAGGCGTGGGAGGGTGAGAGAGGGGACAGAGGAGGAGTGGAGTTCACAGACTGGAGTATGGAGGGAAATTAGCTCAGAGAGGTAGGGGGGAGCAAGGTTGTGAAGAGCTTTATAGGTGAAGACTTGCTTCGCATTGCTCATGATTTTGTGAACCTCTCTTATTCTCAGTCATCTTTAAAAAAAGAAAAGAAAAGAAAAGCTGAAAAGCCCTAATCTTTAAAATTTCTCCCCATACAGAAGCCATTTCAGACCCTTGATCATCTTTGTGGCCCTTCTCTGCACCTTTTCTGGTTCTATTATGTATTGGGGCAACCAGAACTGCACACAGTTTTCAAGGGATGTATAATTGATTTATAACCACAGATTCACATGGGCATTTGTTTAGATGCAACTACCCCCTAATTCACTTTAACCTCACCTGTGTCCATATGTGTGCAGGGTTTAAAGTGAGGATAAAGAGAAGTTATTGCTTCTTCAAGCAGAAGCAGTTAAAGTGAGGAAGGCGGCTTCTACTCCAGAGGTCATGCTCATGTGTGCTGTTGAGGAGAAGTCCCCTTCGCCGCCAACATGGCGGCGACGGGGCGATTGTCGCGTCCCCCCTCCCCCTGTGAGGGGAGACACAGAAGATGGCCGGTGAACGGGGCTCGTTAGAGAGCCCGTTCGCGCGCTTTGTCTGGGTTGCCAGGGCAACCGTCCCAGAGCGAGGTGGAGCATGCGCACCTCGTGGGACCTGGAGGCCACGCCCCCTTTAGGAGGGGCGTCTCTTCTGCTAGCCGCGTGGCGCGGCATTCCCGAAGTGGAGGGCAGTGAAGCAGCCCACCCACCTCCCTCTAGCACTGTGGTACCGAACGGTCGCCGTTAGGGGACCGAAGAGGAATTTTGACAGGTAACCTCTAATTTATGGGGACTGTGTTTTTTGCCTCTTCTACAGTGCAGAGTAGGAAAAAACAACCATAAATAGGAAAATCAGTGTAATTTAATTGGCAAGTTATAATTAAACGTTACAAGTAACAAAGATTGGCTTTACCAATGATTTTTAATTTGAAGTGAATTCTAATTTGATGATAGGGTACAATGTTGAATTCTAATTGGTTGACGCAATTTGAAAATCGATGATTGTCGCACCAGCAGGGGTCCAATATGCCAACAAGTTTAATAAATAGGTTAATAAATAGTTAAGAGTCATCTCAGTAAGAGATGGGGAGATGATACACTGGGTAATGCAGGGCACTGCATGCTTGGTGATCAAGCTCCCTGGAAGTGGTGTCTTAACCGGGGCCAGCAGGGACATGCGCTGTCTTCAGACCCGGTGGACACGTTACTTCTTACTCAAACCCACAGTGGGTTGTCCCCCCCCTTCGGCCTTGCCCTGTCGAAGGAGGGGAGGAAAATGCTAAAAGGATACTGTCAACGGAAGGCACATCCGGGCAGTACCTGAGTTAATAAGTTCTAATAGTTAAATGGCATATTGGACCCAAAATTGCAGATAGCAATTCTTTCCCCACCTGCCTAACGTGGCATCTTTTGAATAAAGAGTGCGGCCAGTTTTTTACACCAACTTATGTTTCTGTGTCTCATTGGGGTGCGCCGACAATTTCCCTTGTTTACCTTTCTCCCTGCAGTTCTCTGATATCCCAGCACCTCTCAGTGCTTCCTCCTTTGTGTGTCCCTCACTTTGTCTCACCCATTGTTTTTCCATGGCATCCCCACCCCACCCCTGACAACTTCCAAAATAGGGAGTTAAAGAAGGGGGAGGAGGTATTTAATAAGAGTCTAGCCCTTTCACAGCTTCGGATGAGAAAACAGCACATCTTGAGCTTTTATCTAGTGCAGACTCCTTCTGGTTTCCATTCACTTTGATCTCTACCTCTCTTACATATTTCTATGGCCTTGTCAACAATGGGGCTGTTGCCATACGTCTTGGCAATTTCATGCCCTTTATGCACACACACACACACACACACACAAATCAGTTAATATCATTGAGCGCCCTGAACTAGAAAGAGTTTGTTGTGTTCAGACAGCCAGCAACTTCCTTCCCTGCTCCAGTTGGGAGCAACTAGTCATCCCAGATGGCTGAGATGCAACCTTCGCCAAAGGGGTCACACCCTGTAATGACGTACCTGGTCCATACCTTGTTGGGGTGAGCCATTACAGCTTCCTGAATACTCAAGCACCTCCCAGGCCTCCCCGAGCCCCAGGAAGACTCACACAACACACTCAAACGTTTTCTTTTTCTCAAGGTCTTCTTTATCAATCTCCAGCATGGCTAGTGTAGTTGTTACAAACTCCAGAAGGCCCCCCCCCCCCCAACCCACGAGCCAGGGGCATAGCTACCACAGAGTCAGCTGAACCCAGGCCCTGGACTCTGAAAGAGCCCTTTGCAAGAAGTTTGAGTTCTGCCTCCATCTACTCTGAAAATCTGCTAGCAGCACTAAGGACACTTGCAGAGGGCACCACCAAGAAGGAAGTTTTGGGAGTGGGCAGGGGTGGCGTGCTAGCCCCACTTACACCCACACTGAAAACTTCCTTCCTGGAAGAGTTTGCTCCCATCCCCACCCCAGAGACCCCACCATGGAGACCTCAGTCTCTTGCCCTTAGGGGAGCCCGTAACTGGAACATGAGCATAGGCCCATAACAGCCTTACTACACCACTGGACCAGGTTCCTTCCTTAATAAAGGTTGTTTTCAGACAAGCACCTTCCCACCCAATACCCACCATGCTTGTGTGAAAACCTCACTGGTAAACAGTGGTTAACCAGTGAATACTGTGTGGGTAATATGTTTGTCTGAAAATACCCATAGTTGTCTGACCACCTCCTCCCCCTGCTTGGAGAGGCAGGCATCATGTGTGAATGCTCCGTGTAAGGGGCAGCGAGGAGTAGGAGGCTACATATAGTGCTGATGATCCTCTGCCTGTGGGCCAAATTTGATCCACACACTGCTGGTTTTTATTTGACCCCTTTCCAATACTTGGATCTCTTCCTTAAATCCAATCCCTACCCTCAAACAGTGAAAAAGCGAGCTCAGGAAGAAGAGACGGGACATGAGGGCATGCACTCAAAGATAAAGGATGGCTCCATGATCTGACCTTCCTCTTTCTTCCCCCATCCTCAACACACACCCTGTAAGTACCTCTGCCCCCAACTCCTAATTATGAATGTTCAAAGTGGCCTGTGGGAGGGATTGGGAAAAAGTTCCCCACCTCTGATAGTGCATAGCATATGTGTGAAATAATTAGGTCTCAGAATGACCCCAGTCTTTAATGCATGGTCCCTCACAATCCTTCTTTGAATCATCTAGGGATAACTGATTAAACGAACTCCCTGAGATCCCAACATTGGTACCCCTTGATCTCTCCTGTTCTCTGCTTACTGTGCTCTACAATTTAGCTTTCTGGAAGTTGCCTAGCTCAGGTTGGTCTTTTGTATGAGGATAATAGGGTGGGACTCTGAAATCTGTCATATACAAGAGGTCAGGCTGATCTGGAGGAGGCCCCTTTAGCCTTGGATTGTATCAAATCTATGAAAACTAGGGCTGAAATGAGATTTTGCTAAAACAGGAAATTGCATCGATATCCTAGTTCTTGATACCATCTTGGTCAAATCAAGAATGTCTTGGTACACAACAATGTCTCGATCGAGATTTCAGTTCTTCATTGTCCAATAATTTGCTTACCAGTCCCATTTACCAACTTTCCACTTACTCTTTAGTATCACATACTGTTCATTTCTGCTTACCACATTGTCGAGGGTACAGTTTGCAACTGCAAAATCCAGTTGCAGATTGGTTAAAGCACAGGGGATAACATAGAACAACAGTTCTGATTGGAGGCACTGGAGTGGAGGTTAAGAGTCACTGGGGGAGGTTTATTTATTTATTTAATGGATTTATACCCCACCCCTCCTGCAAAGCAGCCTGGGGCGGCTTTCAACAGTAAAATACAATAAAAACAATTTAAAACATTTCATACAGTAATATTAAAATATTAAAACAGGGCTAAATATCATAAATAATATATAATAAATAACAAATCAGGTGGGGGAGATAAAAACCGCTCACCCTACCCTCCCACCCTCCCCAAAGGCCTGGGCGAACAGCCAGGTTTTGCAACTTCGCCGGAATGTCAACAGGCTAGGGGCCAGGCGAGCTTCCTCCGGAAGGGAGTTCCAAAGGCGCGGCCCGGCCACCGAGAATGCCCTCTCCATTGTGGCCCCCCACTTAACACAGGGGACCTCCAAGAAGGCATCCCCGGCGGACCGAAGGAGCCGCTCTGGGGCGCAGAGGGCGAGGCGGTCCCTGAGGTATGAGGGGCCCAGACCGTGTAGGGCTTTATAGATCAACACCAAAACCTTGAACCTGGCTCGGCACGCTATCGGCAACCAGTGCAGAGCTCGGAGCACAGGTGTAATATGCTCCCGACGGCCCGTCCCCGTAAGGAGACGAGCCGCTGCATTCTGCACTAGCTGCAGCCTCCGGACCAGGAACAAGGGAAGCCCCACGTAGAGCGCGTTACTTAAGGGGTGCCAGGATGTTTTTCACCCAGTTGCGGCTTTTGGTATTGCCATCAGTAAATATGCAACACTTTCAGCACTGATGAGGCCTTTTACAACACTTAATGGTACTTCCGGGCTGACAAAAATGACAAATGAATCATTAAGTTTCCTGCATCATTGGGAAAGCAGCATACTAGCCATTTTTGACAAAAGCATGCTATTCGCACAGTGATTGGCTCAGAAATGTAGAAACAACAAACCTGGAAGTGAAACGCTTCCCGCTGCAATGCAGCAAAAGGCAAATGAACGGTACATGGTAAATGATAAGCAGAAAGTTAGTAAATCAGGATGGCATTCTTGGTATTGCGATAATTGAGAAATCGCATCAGTATCGGGAAACGGTCAAGAAACTGATCCTGGTTCCCGACACGGTGAAATTCCTTGCAAGTAAAAAGTTTTTCCTGCTTGTTCAGCCCTAAAAACACATTTAAGGTAGAAAAATGCCATTCTTCCAAGGGAGGAACACAGAGTTGTTCCTCCCTCAGAAGAGGGAGTCAAAGAAGTTAATCTGTAGGAAAGCGTCCATCTTGTAAGCACTCATCTGGACACAGCACACAGTCTGTGGAACTCAGTGTCACAGGATGCTGTGAAAATCAATAGTATAGCCAGCTTTAAAAAAGATGGTAGCAAATTTATGAACAATGGGCCTAGAGAGGGAATGAAACTGGATTCTGAATTGCCACAAATGTTAGTCTTTTGTGGAACCTTGCTGAATGTTCATACCATTTTTCATGTACAGGATTATTTTCACCCAGCTGTGGTTTTTGGTATCTTGATCAGTGAATATGCGACACTTTCAGCACTTGTGAGCACTTTTACAATACTTAATGATACTTTCTGGTTGACAAAAAATGCCAAACAAATTGGTAAGTTTCCCACATCATTGTGAAAGCAGAAGACTAGCTATTTTTGACAAAAACAGCGTTCGTCACAAATGATCATTTCAGCTCAAGACAGGCCCATGACCAGCTATTAGCCAAGATGGACAGGGGATGTAGCGTAATTCCCCAGGTGTCTCTAAACCTCTGACTGCCAGAAGATGGCTGTGAGCAACAGATGAAGGATGACTCCTTAATTGCTCTGTGTTTTCCTTTGAGGCATCTGGTACTGGTGTCTGTCAGAGACAGGACACTGAGCTAGATGGACCAGTGTTCTGACCTAGCAAGGCATTTCTTAACACCTAAGCCCAAGATCAAATAGGGAGTAAAGTTGAGACCTGCAAACTTAAAATATTATTTATATAGTGTTTTACCATTCTTTCTTATCGAGTTCACCCTCACAACAACCCATTGAGCTAGTCCGTTATTATTCCCAATTTGCAGATGGGGAACAGAGGCTAGGCCGCTTTTAGACGAGCGCCGCCCACTCGCGCCGTGAAATCATGCGGCTTGTAAAAGTGCCTCGGCCAGCTTTTAGACGCGTCTCGACGTGCTGTATTTCCGGTCGCACATTCTTTAACAGCGCAAATTAAATACTCTGATATCGAGGTATTTAGTTTGTGCTGTTAAAGAATGCGTGACCTGAAATATGGCACATCTAGGCGTGTCTAAAAGCTGCCCGCGGCACTTTTACAAGCCGCATGATTTCATGGCGCGAGCGGGTGGCACTCGTCTAAAAGTGGCCTAAGAGAGAGTGACTTGCCCCAGACTACCTCTAGTGAGTTTATGGCTAAGAGAGAATTTGAACCCTGGTTTCCCAGCTCCAAGTCTACTAGGCTACACTAGTTCCCTGGACTGAGGGAGTCCAGAAGTAGGGATGCCCTCGCTATGTGATGGAAAAGAAGAGAACTGAACCATTTTCTACAACCTAGTAAGTTCATGGCTAAGAGACCCCAGGCAAGCTCCTTAATCACTAGGCTACCTTTCCTCCTCCCATTCTGCCTACCATGACAGGAACCAAGAAGCAATTCTGAGCAGGGAGGAGACATTTAATCCATGAAAGTGTCCCTGTCAACCCAGCTCTCAGAACAGCCACGTGCCACAGAAAGCTCCCTAACTTGTTCTGCAGACAAGGCTGAAGGGTGAGCTTGTCCTCAAACCGGTGGTGCAGAGAGGGTGGCGGCTGCAGTCAGTGAGATAGAGGGTGGGGTCAATAGCTTTTGGAGACTGTCCCTCCCTTCTCAAGCCCTTTTCTGTCAGCTGCAGCTCTTTCCACCCCTGCATGAAGCTTTGCTGTCAGCAGAAGGGAGCTCGGAGGCCCCGCTTTGGAGCTCAGGGTTACCTTGATTCCTGGGCTTACTCCCTTGGCAGCTGCAGCTCACGGGAGTCACAGACCGTGCTCACTCTTTCTCATCCCAGCAAAGTTATCATGTTGACCTTCCCCTGCTGATGATAGACTAGCTCAGATCACATGACCATGCCCCTCTGCAGTTTCACCTTCTCTGGGGCTAAGATTTCCACCTCTCTGAGTTTTGCCCAGAGACTCTGGATTTTGACACAAAGTCTCTGGTCTCCAAGAGAAGACCTGATTTCTTGGACAAGCCAGGGAAACCTGCTATAACTCGAAAAAAAATAGGACTTCTAGGGGCAGCCACATCAGAAAGAGGACAGACAGGCCATAAGGACTTTCTCACGCCCTTTGTGATGTGGTCTCACCCGAATGGAACATCACGGCGCTCCATAAGGGATAGGGTTACATTAGAAAGGGCTGTAACAGCCCCTTTGCCCCACCTCTGCCAATATGACTCACCCCCTCCAAGTAGGGATGCTACCTGTGCTGGTTTGTTACCCAATACTCCCATAGGTCAAAATGAAAGTGTCAGGTAAGAAACGACCAAAGGCGGCAACCCTACCTCCAAGTAAAGGCTTGAAGAGAGGTGGTAACCCTAGCTGGGACAATAACTAGCCCCCTTCAGTAACCTTAATAGTGAATTATTAACATTAGCAGTTTATGACCTTTAGCCATAATCAGAATTGTAGAGTTGGAAGGGACCTCGAGAGTCATCTAGTCCAACCCACTGCTCCAAGGCAGCATCTCCTCTGCCTACAGCATCGTAAACAGATATTTGTCTAGTCAGGTTTTGAAAATATCCATGGAGGGATATTCCATAATCTCTCTGGGCAGCTTGTTCCGTTGCCCAACAGTTCTTATGGTTAGGAAGTTTTTCCTAATATCTAACCAGTATCTAACGCTGCTGCAGTTTAAGCCCCACCCCCTAATGTATGTATGCAAAGGATACTAGCAGCATTTCATTCACCTTGTACTTTTAACAGTGCAAAACTCTGTGCTAGCATTATCTCACTTACCCTCACAACATCCCTGGGAGGTAGGTGGGTCTATTATTCCTATTCTAAAGAGGGAAAACTCTAACTGAAAGAGAATTTGGCCACTCCATGAGGCCATAACTTAGCCAAGATGGGAACCCACTCAGAGCGCTTTACATATAACTAATAAACACAACTTTTAATCCTCACAACAACCTTGTGAGATAGGTTAGGCTGAGAGAATAATGTGACTGGTCCAAGGTCCAGCAGTGAGCTTCTGGCTAAGGCAAGATTAGAACCGAGGTCCCCTGTCCAAGTACTGCGCACTTAGCCATTACACCACACTAGCTCTATTATGTATTATATAATAAAATAATAATAATAATAAATAAATAATAATAATAATTATTATTATTAAGCACCACCTACCTCGCTTTAACTTCCTCTTTGTTCACACAAGAAGGGAATTTAAAACAAGGTTTAGGGGGAATACTTACCTCCAAAAAGAAACAGGGTTAAAGTGCTACCCAACTTCTGTATAGAAAAGTGGTAATTACCTGCCCCCTCCCCTTTCCCAGAAGCCATCACTTCATCCTGCTTTTGTGTTCCTCTCACAGCTTCTCTGCCACACACACTGCTTGTTATTCCAGAGCCCCCTGCTGGCAGGTCTCTTCAAGTTCACAAACTGGAAGACAGAGGAAGGGAAGACCTATTCAATCCCTGCTGTAGGAACAAAAGTGGAGGCAGGTAAACTACACTAGTTCACGAGAACAAGTGTTAGGAGGCCATGCTTCCACCTTAACCATTGAATCATGCATTCTCCAACCATTTGCGTCATGATGCTGTGGGTAATGTGTGTAGGCTACCCAGACACTGCCCTTCCCCTGTGTTTTGTCAGTTAATTGCAATGCCTTAATCAGCCTAACAAGTTGTTTACTGTCAGGGAAGCAGCTGTTTGCTCAGAGCCCAGCATGTCAGGTACAACAGCGACAGCGGGTGTTTTTCAAATGATGCGCAGAAAATGAAATCTCTGCTGTTTTTACCATCCTAGTTAACTCATAGAAAATGACTTAGAAATGCAAAGCCACAAGCAAGGGAAGTCTGCAGTGTTATTATGATTATTTATCAGAATACCAGCAATGTGCTTGCGGCTGAATAGTTGTGATTAGAGGCAGGTCCCTGCCCTGAAAAGCTTACAATCTAGACTGAACAAGGGAAGGGAACATAGGGAGAGACAAGGATACATTCAAAAAATTGAGACGGTGCAGGTGCTTAGCTTACTTAAAAGGAAGGAGGGGAATCCTGAAGGATAAGACAGTACAGGGAGATACATCAGAGCACATAATGACCAACAGATACTTCAAAGTACTTGCACCTTATTGTTTTATTTATTTATATTATCCTGCCCTATCCCCAGGGCTCCGGGCATGTTGCAACACACAGTCAAAAAAGAGACAAAATAAAACAAACCTTATCCCCACTTGTCAAATGTCTGGCCAAATAAAAAAGTCTTACATTGCCTCTGGAAGATGATCAGGCTTAGGCTCAGAAAAACCTCTAGGAGAAGGGATTTCCAAAGCTGTGGGGCAGCCACTGAGAATGCCTCTCTGCGAGCCCTTAGTATGCAAGTTTGACAGGCTGATGGTATGTGTAAGTAGGCGTTCTCCCAGGGGACACGAGGCAGGAGGTGGTCTTTCAGAAATGTAGAGCCCAGGCAATTTAGGGCTTTATAAGTCAAAACCAACATCTTGAATTGTTCCTGGAAAGCTATGGGAGCCAGTGCAGACTCTGGAGCACTGGTCTGATATGCTCCCGGCCACCCACCTCTGACAGGTGAGCCACCTTGTTCTGCACCAGCTGCAGCTTCCAAACAGTCATCACGGGCAGCTTCACATAGAACACATTGCAGTAGTCTAGTCTTGAAATTATGAAGGCATGGTTTCCAAGTGTGAATCTGACAAAAAGACTTCTTTCTATCTGATTTCTTACTTCTCTTCAGCTTCTGATTTGTTCACTCATACAGAGCCCTAAAGCAAAGTTATTCAGGAGTAGGAAGAGAAGTATGTACTCCTGGAAAATCAGATATACATACTTCCCTTCACTTTTTACTTTGAAGCAATTGTAGTGTGACTCTTTCTTCTGTCACTATTAGGATCCAGAGAGATTGTCTGGTTGCTGTGTTGGTCCCAAGTGGCAGCTGGAGACAAGGTGATTTGAATGATGTCTTTTATTGGGCTGATTGCTGTTGGTGAAAATGGGCAAGCTTTTGGGCCACTTCCTCAGGCATGTAGCATAGCCAGTTAGGAGGAGATTACCTCTGTTTGCAGTTGTAGTGAGAACAGTACCAAAGTGAAATGGTTACTTTGATTTAAGCTTTCCCTAACTCCTGCTCACCCCCATCGATTGTGAACGGAGGGCACATTTTTGACAAACCAAGTTAAATAAAAGTAACTAAGGAAAGCCTGATGGAAGAGAGAGGTTTTGAGGAAGAATTGAAAGGTTGGGAGGAAGGGAGCAGGGCAGAGGGCAGGCAGAGGGGGCAGTACAGAAGGAGGGGCAGAGACAATTTAGGGAGGAGCAGGAGACTCTGGAGTGGATGAGGGCGGTGACAGAGGAGGAGTGAAGTTCGTGGGAGGGGAAATGAGGGCAGAATCTCTGTTCCCCGCCCGCCCCCCTTTCCTACCTGGAGCGGCGTACGAGGGAGCAGGGTTTGCCCCGCCCCCGTGGTAGAAGAAGCCTGGAAGATGCGGGTGCCGCAGTGGCGCAGGAGAATCGGGCCAAATCTCACGATGCGAGATTTGGGGAGCAGCCATCTTGGAGCGTGGCTGGAAGGAACCACTCGCGCTGAAGACTTTGCTGAGAGAGGAAGCAGGAATGGTAGCTCCGACTTCTCGACGGCCTGACCGCCCCCAGCCTTGGATATCAGGCATCCCAATGGGGCCACGGTGCATCGCGGTGGCCCTTCGCGGAGGCCCTCCCTCTCTTAATTAACAGAGGACCCAACAGGGCCACGTGGAGGCATAACATCGCGGCAGCCCGCCCCTGTGGCATTCTGCCCCCCCCCTTAAAATAACTGGCGGCTCCCCGCCGTGGCACTCGGACCTCCTCGCTCCCCTCGTGTGGGTGCCCCCCCCCCAGCACTCTACATCGTCCTCTGCACTACAGGAGCAGCCTAAGAAACTGGGCAGTAGCCATCACTCCCTTTCACAGGAAGGAAGCATGGGGAGACAAGGTAAGGGCCCCCCGAGTGGGGGTAGGGAGGACAGAAGCAGTCACGCTGAGGCAATCCTAGCCTGCCTGCAGCAATGTATGGGGGGCTGTGAAGGGGTCCTGAGGGACTTGGTGGGATGCCACCCCTCCCAAGACCCACCAGTGGCCGAACAGGCGACCGCCCCTCCCAGAGGAGGCAGGGCTGCCGCGTCAACTAGCACCTGCCCCGGGGGGAGTGGGGAGATCTCACCACCACGCCCCCCCCTCAGGGGGGACCCAGTCATTGAGGGGGGAGGGTTGACGGGGCCCACTGTGGCGGGCCAAGGCAACCCCAGCAACAAAGGGATGAAACAATTCCACGGAGGGTAGAGAGATCCTCCAGGCCCCCGGCACAATACAGAGATGACCCGCTGCTGCAACCGCGGATAAGGCAGGACACCAGCCCCCCCCCCCCCAGCACCTAGGCAGCGTAGGGACCCTACACCCCCGAGACGGGCAACCCCGCCAGGCACCCTGCCAGGCACCCTCTCCTCGCCATGGCGGGGAGGTCAGCACAATTTGTCTCCCGACAGCCAGAGTGAGAAGACACCACCCAGGTGATGCCCGCGGAGTGACCCCTCATGGGTCATACTAGAGCAACTTCAGGACTTCACTGGTAGGATGGTCACTTGAGGTGATCACTCAAGGGAGAAGCCAGAGTCCGAAGGAGAACCTGAGCCATCGATGTCCCGCGCCCTCAATGTGAGCTCCCACAGCCAAGTACAGGTAGGTGCTGCTGCGATGCCTCACCGTGGGAATGGGTACTGGACAGCGGAGGGTGCTGCACCAGCCACAGACAGGGCAGCATGCCCATCCACCACCCTTTGCAGCAGAGGGTGTAAGAAAACCCACCTTTGGCTGGTAGATATGCGGAGGTGAACGCCCCACTTGATGCAGGCCACCAGGGACAAGATATGGAAAGGAGAATACGTCGATGTGTTCTCCCTCCTTTATACCGACCCCATCCTGGACCCTAACTCCAAATATGTGAGTATGGACAAGGAAACATTCAAGAGGCCCAAGGTGGACCGCAATTGGTCCAACTGGTCAGCGGCCTTCTCTGTACTTATGGTGTCATGCTACAGATGTCCCCCGAGTGTGCCACCAAACTGGTCAAATATCAGGATATAGTCCGGAGGACATTTGACATGGGCAATCCCGGGGCATGGCTGTGTTATGACAAGGCTTTCCGGAAATGGGCCTCCATAACCCCAAGGCTGCACTGGGACAGGTATGCCCAGAACCTGTGGCTGGAATGCATGAGTAATATGACCAATGTGCCTCATACAGACAGCGGCCATGCCCTGGTCAGGGGAGGGGTGGCACCCGTGAATGACCCCTTTTGGTCGGATGGGCGCTGCCCCCCCCCCCACAAAGGGGGTGACCTGTTGGGAATATAATGGGGTGGGGAGCTACGCCTGCTCCCCATGCCGATTTAGGCACGCCTGTTCCCACTGCACCGGCAATCATGCAGCCTGCCACTGCAATAAAGTCAGGCCCCAACCTAGGTTCAAGCCACCAAACACAAAGCCAAGGGGGTCAACCCTCCAAGTGGCGACAAGGGCCCCAACCCCAGCATGAGGCCTTAAGTAAAGCCTTACACGACTGCCCTATGTGGGGGGAGGTCCAGTGGAGGGCTTTAGAGAGGGCTTTAGGATCCCCGCAGGTAGGATAAAGACGCAAAAATGGGTAAGGAACCTCAAATCAGTAGTGGGAATGGAGCACTTGGTGCACGCCAAGCTCCAAAAAGAAATAGCAGAGGGTAGAGTGGCCGGCCCATTTGAGTCCCCACCTATGACCTCGCTACACATCTCCCCACTGGGCATAGTGCCAAAAAAGGCCCTGGGTGAGTATCGTATTATCCACCACCTCTCCTACCCGAGGGGGGAGTCGGTCAATGATGCCATCCCCGAGGAGCTCTGCTCCATCCACTATGCCTCATTCGATTTGGATGTGCGAATGGCCAGGGCTTGCGGCAAGTGAGCACTTTTAGCTAAGTGTGACATTAAGTCAGCCTTCCACCTCCTGCCGGTCCATCCAGACGATTTTGAGCTCCTGGGTTTTCAGTTCCAAGATAGTTTTTACTTTGACAAAGCCATGCCGATGGGGTGTTCAATATCCTGCTCAGCCTTCAAACGTTTTAGCTCGTTTCTCGACTGGTTGGTCCGCCATAGGGCGCGGTCTCATTTTGTCATCCATTACATCGATGTCTTCCTGTTTGGGGGCAGGGCAAGCACGGGAGAGTGCGAGAGGCTACTCCACACCTTCCAGGCCATTGCACACGAGCTCAGGGTTCCCCTCGCCCTGGAAAAAACAGTAGGCCCAGCCACAGTGCTCACGTTCCTAGGACTAGAACTGGACACGGTCAAAGAAGAGTCCCGCCTCCCCTGGGACAAATTAGTACCCCTATTGGAGGTGACCAGGCAATGCCTTGCGGCGCCCAAGGTCACAGTCCAACAACTGCAGGGCTTAGTCGGCAGTCTGAACTTTGCCTGTAGAGTGGTGGTGCTGGGATGAGCATTCCTGTCTCGCCTTTGTGCCAAACTTCCTGGCAACCTGCCATCCCCCCACCCCCCTTTACCATGTCTGAGTCACAGCAGGCATGAGGGAGGACCTTTTGGTTTGGAACCGTTTCTTGACAGCTTTTAACAGGGTGAGCATCTGGAGGCAAAAATTGCTTCTAGAGGCAGAACTTCAAGTCCAATCAGATGTGGTTGGGTCCCTGGGTTTCGGGCTGTACTTCCGGGGTAAGGGGGGGCCCCATGGCCCCCCACATGGGTGGAAACATGAACGACTCAGGACCTCACCTTCCTCAAACTCTTCCCTATCGTGCTTGCATTTCACTTATGGCCCAAAGAATTCACAAACAGTGCTGTACTGTTCTGGTGCGACAACCTGGCGGTAGTTCATGTCCTCAACAGCCTGTCTTCCAAGTCTGCTAGAGTAATGGGGCTGGTCAGGGTGTTCGTGCAACAACTTTCTTTTTACATCTAAGCACGTTCCAGGAGTAAACAACGGCATAGCTGATGCGCTTTCACGCGGGCAGATGGACCGCCTCCAGGAACTGGCACCAGCAGCCAGCAAAGAACCCAAGGCCATGACAGCCCACTTGTGGAACATTGGACTGTAGAGCTGTCTTTAGCGCCCAGCACCAGGGTGGCATATCTCAGGGCATTCTCCCAGTTCCAGGAATTCAGGGAGTCCAAGGGTTGGGACAGGGGTTTTCCCATTCCAGAGCCAAAAGTACTTCAATTCGCCATGTCATTGCGCGCGAGTGGCCTGGCACCGGCCACTATAGCGGCCAAACTGGTGGCCATTTCCTTTATCACCAAGCTGGCAGGCCACCCCCCTCCAGACCAAGGTTTTTTCTCCAGTAGATTGATCGAGACGTGGGCGCGTGAGTGGGGCCCAAAGACTGACAGCAGGTTACCCATCACTCCAGTGATACTATTGGAGTTGATAACCTCACTTCGATGGATTCGAGGCCAACCTGTTTGGCGCGGCCTTCAAGTTGGCCTTCTTCTGAGTTGGTGAACTGATGGCAGCATCCAAATGGGACCCTGCTAACAGAGTAGTTAGAGGCAGTGATGTTACATTCAGGAGCCAGGCCCTCTGTATACTCCTCCGCAAGGCAAAGAATGACCAGAGGTCAGGGGCCATACTATAACGCTCCACAGCTTGAGTTCCCCACAGCTGTGCCCGGTAGCAGTGATGCGGCACTACATGCCCCTCCATCCCAACTTCCCAGGCCCCCTGTTTTTACACGCGGACGGTGCCCCCTTGAGCCACTACCAGTTCATGGCCATTCTTCACTGGGCATTGAGAAAAGTCCATCATTTTGGTTCACACTCCTTCCGCATTGGTGCCACGAGTTATGTGTCAGCCCTAGGGATGTTGGACGATACAATCAAAGAAATAGGAAGATGGAAATCGAGGGAATTCCAATCATGCATGCGTAGCTTAGCACCCTAAGCCGCTCGTAGTAACCACAATCTGTTTTTTCACAGGACCAGGAATGGTGGGCGAGCGCAAGCTGATTTGGATAGCTGACCACAGCATTGTGTACTGGGCGGGCAAATCTGTGGGCCACACTCATTGGGGCTCCCAGCTGGGCCTCAGCAATAGGGCCGAAGTGATCTGGAAGGCCAGGAGTGGCATGAGGTGGGAGAAGCTGATGGCGTTGATTCACGGGCCGCCAAAGGGCAGCACCCCGACATTTTAATAGTACATTTGGCAGAGAACAATATCCCCAAATCAACAGGGTTAGACCATCATCAATCAATTAATTTTATTGTTTAACCAAAGGGTTTTAACAACCAGAAATAATCGAAATAATATAGTTGTAAATACAGAATTTAAATACTTGATTAATAAATCCATAACGACAATACTAACACTAACATTCCCATGCAATCCAGTAATAATACTCATAACAACCATCATCATTTCCCCCTACCCATTTAAAAATCCCTAGCTCTTCAGCGGAGCTTGAGCCCTGAAAACATATTGCCATAATACACTAAGCAAGCTGGGTTGCTCTTAGACGCAAAAACATTTGGCAGTATCTGGCCACCATCCTAGTCAGCACCGAGTCTTGATAGGACCATCAAGGAATCTCTTTTCCAGAATATACCTGCCCAGTAGACTGACCCTGGGCTCCTTTAGGGCTGTACAATAGAAAAAAATATGTTCGTGGGAATCTACCTCCAATAGATCGCATAACTGGCAGAATCTTTTTGTTCTAGGAACACCCCTATATTGTCCTTCTCGCAGGGCGGATTAATAGACATTACAGGGGAAGCATGTAAATGCCCTGCGTTGGTTAAAATCCTGCCACATATGGAGATAACTTCCCCAAACCTAGAAGACCTCCCAGGGGGTAATCAGGCGCAACCCTCTGGGCAGACAACAAGGATTCCTCCATTTGCAACTCCTGGTCCAAAATTCTCCTCTTAATAAGGGACAAGGATTCCCTTGGACTCAAAGGCCCCAAGGCTTCTCTTGAAAACCCCAGCAGTCTAACTTCATGTTCCACCTGACTGCCCCAAACACTGAGGAGTCCTGTATCCACAGCCAATGCCAGGAGGGAATTATCCTGGGTCGGGAAGAGAATAACCTTCACCCAAAACCCTATTAATAGTTGAAGGGCCCGAGATCGCATAGTTTGGCTTGCCGTTTCTTGCCTCAAAATAACCTGGGGGGTACCTCTTGGGACCCCCAGGATAGATCGGAGAACCTGGTTCTGGATGGACTCTAAACTAGACAAGAAGGATAAACCCCAAACAGGGAAGGCATATAAGGACTGTGCAATGACCTTAGTCCTAAAAAGTCTCAGGGCAGGCAATGCTAGTCTCCCTCCTTGGGTAAAATAAAACCCAAGAATGGCTCTCGATGAATTCCTTGATTGAGTCACCACTGCCTTGAAATGGGGTTTCCAGCTCAAGGAAGAGGAAAAGATCACTCCCAAGTATCTGAACTCATTTACCTGGGCAATAAGATTTCCCCCAATAGCCCAGCAATGAGACTTCTTATTCCCATGCCTCCCCATTACCATTATCTTGGTTTTTGAGAAATTGATCTTCAAACCTTCCTTGTCACAGTATTCCCCAAACCTCTGCAACACCCTCCTTAACCCCACCAAGGTCTGGGAAATCAAAACCGTGTCATCCGCATATAGAAGGGCCGGCACCTTCCTTGTGCCAATCCTAGGGGCATGAGTGTCAAAATTCTTCAGGAAGGAGATCACATCATTTAGAAAAAAATTAAATACAGCTGGGGCCAACAAACATCCCTGTCTTACACCCTTAGTGACCCTGACTCCCCTCGAAAGTGGCTGAGCAGGTGCCGAGCGTATTCGGATTAAGTTGCAAGTATGAATCTTAATTAATAAGAACAGCAACCTCCGATCGATCAATGTGGCGCTCAGTTTGGCCTACAGCCTTTCCCTACTGATGGAATCGAAGGCCATGGACAGGAACAGGGTTAGAGTTAGTGGTGAGAATGAAGAGGGACTGGGTGGAGGCCAGCAGGCTATTGCCTAACACTAAGATGATATGGACACACATGATCGAAAGGATCAGGTGGGCCAATGCAATCCACCCAGATAGAGTAGACAGGGCCCAGAGAAAAATCAATAAGAAGGTTGGGAGGTTGGTCCTTGCCCATGGTGGGGACATCATTGCCCACGGGGGGGATTTGTTTTTCGCGGCCTGAGTTGTACAGGGCAGATGGAGTACACCTCTCAGAGGAGGGTATCCAGTGCTACCTGACAGCAATAAAGGAGAAGCTGATAGTTACTGTGAGGTCGGGGTGTGAGGCAAAAACTAGCCAAGCATACGCTGGCAGTTTGTGGTAGCAGGGGTCCAGGTATTAAAATGGACACGTTTCAGTAGATTTAGTCAAGCAACAAGTCATCTCCTTAAGAGATGGGGCCATGGGCGAAGCTAGAGCAGGGGCGGCCAGCTTCTAACCCAGGCTCAGAAGGGAGGGGTAAGCCATACACCTGAGGTCAAGGGCGGTCCCCGTGGCAGCCGCCGCCTCCCTTCTACTTCGGTCACGAGAGGTCCTTACCTCCCTGACCAGCTGGGCGGCTGGAGTGAGAGTGACCTAGCACTAGTTCAAGTTATACGGTACCGAGGGACATCAGACCGCCCATGTGTTTTGATTTTCATGTAGTTGTTAGGAAATAGTTAACAAATTTAGTCAAGGCTGGACCCAGGAGGGTGATGCCCCCTCCCTGACTTTAATAATGTCAATAAAGTGCGGCCTTTTGGGAACTGGGCATGCGCGCTACCTAGCAGCAGTGGGAAAGCCGGGCTCCTTCCCCATGACCCGAGAAAACGGCTTATAAAACCAGCAGACACACCGCGGAGCGAAGAATCCAGGAGTTAAATGCCAGGAGGGGTCAACAAGAGAAGAAAATCGGTGAAACAGGCAGCAATAGAGACCTTCTGCCAGCCAAAACCCAGAGTGGGCCAGAGAGTAGGGGCAGTGATCACGAGCACAAGATGGCGGACACGATGAGCCAAAAGGAGGGAGGCATGGCGGAGAGTGCTAGCGGTGAACTAACTGCCATTCTAAGGGACTTAAGAAAAGATCTTGGAGCAGCAGCTCAGGCCCGCGAAAAATTGGCAGAGGAAGTCAACAAGCTGCAGAAGGTTACCGATCTGAATGTTAAAAAACTGGAAGGACTTGCAAAGCACCTGGATACTGCAGAAGCAAAAATAACTAGTATGGAAGATCATTCTTTAGACAACGAAGACCAAATCAAGAAAATGAAAGAATCCCTGGAGTACCTGCTGGACAAGACAGAGGATTTGGAAAACCATTCTAGAAGGTACAATTTAAGATTTACTGGTCTGCAAGAAGGGCTGGAGGGGGAAAACCCCAGAAACTTAATAGGGGCGCTATTGAACTGCGAGACAGAGACCAAAGGAGGGTGAGACCCCCCGTACAATTACTGCGAAAGCGGTAACCAGGGGAAACATAATATCATTAAATGCAGCAATAATTTTTTTAAAAAGGGAAATACTAAAAGGTCAATATGAACAGTTAAGAATAACGGAGTATAAACTGAAACAAAGCCCCTCACAAAAATTACATAAGGAATTGCTGAAACTAAGGGAAGCTATTAACATGGAAGAAATTTAAAAAAACAAAACAAGAAAATTAAAAATAGTTAGAGGCAGGTATTTCGATCAAAATAACAAATCAGGAAGGGCCCTTGCTAGGCTAGCTAAGAGGGCAACTCAAAAGCATGTGATAACAGAAATTCACAAGGCCGATGATACAGCCTGGCCCCGGGCCTGTTGGCCTTCTTACGTGTTTGTAAGACTTGGCTGTTCACCCAGGCCTTCGGAGGGGAGGGTGGGACGGTGGGGTGGGGTGGGGGGTTGGTTTTAGTGATGTTTTTAAACTGTTGTGGGTTTGGTTTAATGTTGTTGATTTTATTGTTATTATTGGGTTTTATAATATTGTAAGCCGCTCCGAGATGCCGTAGGCATGAGGGGGTGGCTAATAAATTTAATGAAATAAATAAATAAAATAAATACAGCAACCAGTAATACAGGGGAAATTAAGGAGGAATTTAGAAAGTTCTACTAAAAGTTATATTCCATAACGAACCCACAACCGAAAGCAATAAACAAGTTTTTAAACAAGTATAAGCTCCCAAGACTCAATGATATCCAACAGAAATATTTAAATTCACCAATTGACATAGAGGAGGTCAAAGCAGTGATTAAAAATGTGCCAAAAAATAAGGCAGCAGGTCCTGACAGGTTACCCAGCGAATTTGACCAGAGTCTGGTGAATGAGCAAGCACCACCACTGGCAGAGACCTTTAATCACGTTTTGAAGGAAAAAGCCATGCCAGTATCCTTTTATGAGGCCAGAATCACTGTTGTACCAAAACCAGGCTGTGACCTGGATCTATGTGGGAGCTAAGACCCATCTCACTATTGAATAGTGATTATAAACTATTTGCCAAGTGCTTAGCTAATCGTCTGGCAGCAATAATAGGTGAATTGATACACTGTGATCAGGTGGGAGTTATCCCAGGCCGCTTAGGGACAGGTAATGTCAGGAAGGCGGTAAATATAATGCATCACCTCAGCATCACAGACTGACGGGCACTGATAGTGTCAACTGATGCTGACAAGGTTTTTGACAGGGCAGATCCACAATTTCTCCTTCAAATTATGATTGCTATGGGTTTTGGGGGTAATTTTCTTAACTGGGCAAGAGCTACATACAAAGCCCCACAATCTAGCGTTCAGGTTAACAATAGTATTTCAACCCCTTTCCGTTTATCAAGGGGAACCAGACAAGGCTTCCCATTCTCACCAATGCTGTTCGATTTAGCACTGGAGGGTTTGGCATGTGTAATCAGGCAGGAGGACAGAATCAAAGGAGTGAATATAGGAAACGAACCCTATAAACTAGCGCTGTTTGCTGATGATATGATTTTATTCATTAGTGACCCATTGAAATCGATAGATGTGCTAACAGAGCTAATAGATAACTTTGGCTCAGTGTCAGGGTACAAAATAAATTTTGAGAAATCACACGCGTTAATATATGGAGAGGACCAGGAGCAGAGTCAAGCAATAAGGGACAGGATACAATTTACTGTACAAGAAGAGAAAATAAACTACCTAGGAGTGAATTTAACAAAAAAACCTGAAAAATCTATACAAATACAACTTCCCAGAGCTACTGCAGAGGATAGCAGAGGAAGCCAGATCCTGGAAAGAATTAGCATGTAGCTGGCTGGGAAAGGTCAATTTATTTAAAATGATAGTTTTGCCAAAGCTCCTGTACCCAATGATGGCCCTACCGGTGTACTTACCTGAATCTTTTTTTATCCAAATCGACAAGTTGATGTCCGAAGTAGTATGGTCTCATAAGAAGCCTAGAATAGGGAGAGCATCACTAATGAGACCCAAGGAGCGGGGAGGGCGAAACCTGCCAGATTTCAGACTCTACCACAAAGTGGCAGTTCTTAGTGCACTTAAGGCTTGGTATCATAATCCAACGCACCAGAAATGGGTCCAGGCGGAGGCACACAATGTAGGAGTAGTAGACTTCAAAAATTATATAACAGTTGTGGGCCAGATTAAGAGCAAAAGTTGGAAAGACCACCCATTCGCGTGGGAGGTATGGAAAGCCTGGAAAGGACGCTTAAAAAAATTAAGAAAACATTCGGGGCCTCGCCGTACTCCCCAATTAATCTAAAAGTGTTAATAGATCAAGACATGGCAACAGAGCTGAGGGGGTAAACTACATCAGAAAAAAATAATACAAGGCAGAACAGTTATTTGTAGAAGGGGTCTTTTCCACACAAGAGGCATTAGAGTTAATCTGCAGACCAGAGTAGACCCCTACCAGTTTCTTCAGCTTAAAAGTGCCTTTACTCAGGCAGGGGTTGTCAAGGGATACAGTAGGATAGAAAAAACCCTATTCGAAACAGCAGGTAACAGGGGTAGACTAGGCAGAATTTACAGGGATATGAAGTTGATATGATATAAGAAAGATCTAGGATTTATCGGGTCATGGGAAAAGGATTTAGGATTGAAGTTTTCAGAAACACAAGTGGAAGGGATCATAGCCCACTACAATCAGTGTGCATCATCTTTGGAAACTAGAGAGACACAAGTGAAGCTCACGTTAAGATACTATTTGACGCCAATACAATTTAAACATATAGACAGAACAGAGTCAGGGAGGTGCTGGAGAGGGTGTGGAGAGGAGGGAACGCTCCTTCAGTGTTGGTGGGATGGGAATGCCATAAAGTTCAGAGTCTTTGGAGGGTGGTCTGGAAATACATGGAAGAAATGGTGGGATTTCAGATACCCTTTCGCCCAGAATTGGCCTTACTAGGACAGTATCCGGACCAGGCCATAATGAAGAAAGTTAAGCAACAATGCTCCGTACTTTGTTTGGCAGCAATTAACGTAATTGCAAGGAACAGGAAGTCAGAGAGCCCACTGAGTGAAGGAGAATGGCTGAACCGGATATGGTTCGTTTTCTCAATGGAAAGACTGATAGCGAAATGGCTAGGCCAAATGGAGAAGCTACAGATTCGTTGGAGTCCATGCCTCCGGATCATACAGGACAAACCATTGTCCCCTGATGAAGAGACTACCTGTTTGACTTTTATATCTAGGAAAGGTTCAGTAAATAACTGCGGGATTGGGGGACCATCCTCCCTCAAGATTAAGTTGACCACGAGTTACGGTTGATCCCCAGGTAGGTTTGAAACTGGGAGTTACGCCCAGAAGTTCGTGTGGGAAAATAAAACAAAGCTAGCATGGGTTTTAGGTGGGAAAATGTGAAAGACTGTTTAAAGGAAAAAATAACTATACTTTGTAATAATAATACACTGTAATACCTAGAAAATCTTGCAATAAATAACTATTAAAAAACAAATAAACAAACAAAAACTACTCAGCTGGGCAAAGAACCAGGAGAGAATAAAATTAATTTGCACCTAAAAAAAAAAAAGAAAAAGAAAAAAGGTGCGACCTTTTAACTCCAAATATGTGTATTGTGTACTAGTCTTCTTCCGGGGGGTGTTGGGGCAAATACAGACAGGAGCATGGCCATGGAGAGCCTTGAAGGTGAAGAAAAGTGCAGGGTCCAGGGAATTATGGTCCAAGTAGGTGTCACTAAAAGTTATCAGATGAAATCAGAGAGAATACCTGTGAGGTGGGCTGTCATTTGAATGAACCCAGGATCTTCAGCGCTGAAAGTAGGAAAGTTTACATTTTGAGTCTTTGTGACTTGGCTTTTGGAACATGCTCAACATCCCATCCCATCCCACCCCACCCCGGTGGCCGAGTCTCAAAGAGGAATGCTTATCACCCACTTGACCAGTGGATTACATCACCAGCTCCTACGCTTATTTCTGCCGAGATCAAATGGGTGGAGGATCAGTGTCCTATGAGCTGTAATTAGAATTGCCACCTCTCTGGTGTTCATTCAGAGGGTGAATTCACATGTAACTGCTAAACACCGATGTCTGTGGGGCCCTGGAAGCTGTATAATCAGCCCCAGATGAGCCCCGGATTGCTGTTGCGTGTGAGTGACACACTCCAAGTTCCAGCCCCGCTTTAAACTCGGATCTGACTAATACATCAGATGTAAACATCAGATCACAGTTTAAAGCGGGGCTGGAAATTAGAGTGCTTCTTCTGAAGGCAGCCACATCACAAAGGGGGTAGGCCACAGGGACTTTCCTGCTCCCTTTCTGACAATGTTCCACAAAGTTTCTAATAGGAAACAATAGTGCCTGTCTTGATATCTGTGGCAGATAATCCATCTAGCCTAGCATCCCGTCTTCAATTGCAGCCGCCAGTACTGGATGCTCCAAGGGCAGTGGTGTAACTAAGGTCCTTCAGATGGGAGACCGCTTTCCTTTACAGAGAGAGGAGAGAAATGAATTGGGGGGGGCACTGCCCTTGAATATGGAGGCACAGTTCCCCACTCCCGAGCCCTCCTTGATTATCATTATTATTTATTTATTATTTATATAGTGCCAGCAATGTAACTGGCACTGTCCAATCAATAGTTATAGACAGGTCCCTACCCCTAAGGGGCTTACAATCTAAGAGACAAGGGAGCGGGAGGAGTAAAGGTTTTTACTTCTGATTCAGGAAAAACAAATACTCCCGAGTAGCCTTCCTGTAGGTAATTTTTCTCTAGAAAGCATGCCCCTGTCCAGGGGGTGAGTCCAAGAATAGAACTCATATAGATTGAGCCACCATAACAGCAGTCACAGTTTAGGGACTCACTGAACCTGCAGCCCTTAATTTGTGCCAGGGCTCAGTCCCAGCACTTCTTCCAGGCTCTGTCCCTGCTGCTACTCTTCAAGACCCCAACCATGGGCATAATGAACATCTCAGGCATAATCTTTCCTTTTAAAAGGATTATGCCTGTGTCAGAGAGATCATGCATCTATAACACACCTCTAGACACTGATCTGTATCTGTTGAAAACAAAATAGAGAGTAATTGAATTGATATGATTCCAAATTGCAGAAGGTTTTAGTCTGTGAAAATACAGCAAGGAAAGTGAACCTGAGATGCTAAACTACATACTTATGTCTTGCATCATATGTAAGGTTACCACCTCTTTCTGCTCTTGGACACAGAGGAAGCAGAGCCAGGGGGAGGGACAAAGGGGCTGTCATGCCCCTTTTTGACATAACTCTGCCCCTTGCAGTGTTGTGGCATCACAACTGAGTCTGAGGGGTTTGCGCAGAGAGTTCACCTGACTCAACTCAGGTCAGGTGACAGGTTTTTACTTCTGATTAAAGAGAAACAAATACTCCCCGAGTAGCCTTCCTGTAGGTAATTTCTCTAGAAAGCATGTGTCTATGACAGGAGCAGGGCTTGAATCCAGATTTCCAGACTTGCCAATTCCGCCACCATAACTAATGTTTAAAAGGCGAATCTGAGCTCTACAAGATCACAGATTGGAGCAAGTTCCCTCCTACAAATACTTAGGAATTGTATTTTCCTATAATAGTGCATGGCAGATACATATCGCTGTCGTAAGGCAAAAAATGAAGACAAATATCAGCAATCTATCGCTTGTATAGGCGATATGGTCGAAGACGCATATACAATGGGCATACTCCCTAAAGTAGCGCCCCATACTTCTCCACTCCCATGCTTTCCCTGATTGGCTGTGTCCTAACTGTCTCCCCATTGGATGCCCTAATCTATCTAGGGACCACTACCTTCTGAAGGCCCAGATCCCTGCCCTCCTTTGCCCCTGTTGGGGTGGTGGACTGGTTCAGATGGTCTGCCAGTGGCAACTAATGGATTCAATAGGATTCCAGAACTCCCTGGGGGATTTACCCACTGACCACGACGGCTTCCCTGTTGATGTCTTGATTGATCTGTGGTATAACATTTTGACCCAGGCTATTGACACGGTGGCACCCAGGCATCTGCTCCCTCTGCGGCGGCAGTACAGGTCTCCCTGGTATACGGTGGACCTGCGGCTGCTAAAGCAAGAGTCTAGGCAATTAGAGCACAGGTGACACTCGATTTGTGCCACAACCGACCAACTGTGGTGTAGGCCGTCCTTGAAGGACTATGCTATGGCTGTGGTGGTGGCGAAGAAAGCTTTCTTCGTGGCCACCATAGCATCTGCAAAGTACCGTCCAGCAGAGCTTTTCCAGGTGGTTATAGCTTATTAAATCCTGGCTGTCTCCACCTGGAGTTAGAGTAATTGATTGCCCACTGTGACAAGTTTGCCCCCTTCTTTGCAAACAAAGTCGCTCATATTTGGCTCAACTTGGGTACTGCTAGTCTGAGTGGAGAGTCAGATTTTGGGTCTGAGAAGGCCCAGTCTTGTCCAGTTTACTTGGATAGGCTTCAATTAATCTCGCCCATCGATGCGGAGGATGTGCTTGTAGGGGTGCAAGCGACCAGTTGTGAATTAGATCTATGCCCATTCTGTCTGGTGAAATCCAGCCAGGAGACAATGCTGACGGGTTGTCAGTGCCTGTTAGGACAGGGTAGGAAGGGGGAGGGAATATCACACACACCAACACACCCAGGCTACACACTCTATTGTGGGAAATGGAACCCCTCAGGATCTTATATGGCTCTATCAATCCGATGGGATGAGGGCCAGATCATCATGGGGGGATGAACCAGCTGTGCCAAGAGTGGCGCCCTTCCTCTCTCTCCTCAGTTTCTCACGGGGACCCAAAACAAAACACACACCCTGTGCAACCCCCACCACACTATATATGCACACACCCACTCTCACGTCACTCCGGGAGGAATTCAGTGCACAGGTGGGGGATAAGGGATCAGACCAGGAAAGGGGGAAGGGATGGAGTCACAGGTAATACACTCAACCAGGGAAAGGAATATCAGGAAGGGCCCAGACTCAGAAGGGATAGGACTAATAAGGCTGCAACACCCACAACACACACTCACCACTTGTACACCTTGCACCCTCAGCACTTTGCTCCACAGTCACACAACACGCTCCACCAACTTATCATGTTCAATGCTTCTCACAAATGGGGGCCAGTTTCTCGCAGCAGTGCTGATCACTGGCAGCATTCCCTGCTGTCAACTCTCTTTTTAAGCTGGGCTGGCCCTGCCCTGCTGTATATGCAGGCGTGCTGAGTGGCAGGGCACATCCAGCAGCCCCGCCTCATCACACCCCTTCTGCGTGCCCTGCGGGGCCTCCTCTATGCTGGTGTCTGTGCATGGACCATGCTCCGCCAGCCCTGCAGACTCTGCCTTCTCCGTTGCACTGCCAGGGTGCAAAGCCCCACTGTGGTTGTGAAGCGGCCACAGGCACCTGCCCCAGCCCTGCCCCCCCCACAAAACAATGGCGGGACCTGACAGTACCCCACCCTGGGGGTGTCATGGCCCTGGCTTGGATGGGTAACGAAAGTGGACTAGGCGAGGCAGTCCAAGGGCTTTAACAGCCTCTGCAGGTTCCCACAAGCGATCAATGGCATCATACCCCTTCCAGTCCATGAGGTAATACAATTTACCTCTGCATAGTTTGGAGTCCAATATAGCCCAGACTTCATATTCTGGTTCCTTGGTTATCTCTGTACTCAGGCCTGGGGGAGTAAGGTCAGGATACAAAGGGGAATGATACTGTCTTAACAACGATATATGAAAAACTGGGTGTATGCGTACCTGCGGAGCGAGCTGGATCTTGTACGTGACTGGGCTGAGTTGTCATAAAACGGAGAATGACCCCTACTGTCCAACTTGGCAGATGGACGTAATGACGGGTAGTGCTGATTGTGGCAAAATGCCCTTGCCCTGACAAAGACCCTCCTCTGACCCCCCTTCGCTGAAACTGCAAACCTGGCTCAGCCAAAGCCCAGGCCTCAACAATCACATGTTCAGGACTTCCTCATTCCTGGAATTCCTAAGGGGGAGGGGGGACTCTACACCTAAGACAGGTGACGTGGGATGATTGAATCATAGAAGGAGAGGGGCTGCTGGACTGCATCCAGATGACCCTCCTGGACAAATCAGAACTAAGGTCAAGGATGTCTTAAAAGGACCAGCACAGGCATTTTGACTCTCGCTCTGGACTCACTGACTGAGATCTCTAGCACACGCTGCTAGGCTGGTGACCTCTCTGCCTGGAGGCACTCATGGACTATATGGCTTAACAGTAACTCTGGCCTTTGCCAGAAGAAGAACTTGAACCCCATAGGAAAACCATCCCCTGTGGAGACCTGATCAGAACCAGTGTGAGTACTTGCTAGCTACATCAGCTACAGTTATAGGAAGATGCTTTCCAAACGGGCTGCTATGTCCACAGGACTGACTCTGATTGCTCAATAGGGATGGGCGAACGCGGTTCGGTAGTTCGGTGTTCGGCCCGAACTCGGCCTGTTCGGACAACCGAACACGAACACGAACACACCGAACGGACCGAACACCGAACAACGAAATGACGAACACACCGAATGGAACCGAACACCGAACGACGAAAATGGTGAACACACCGAACGGAACCGAACACCGAACGACGAAATGGCCGAACAGTTCGTTCAATTCGAATCGCGTTCGGTTGTGTTCGGGTGGCTAAAACATGGTCTTCTGTCAGGTCACTGGAAGGCCAAATGTAGCAGGGA
>QEPC01014734.1:1207542-1224267 GCA_003113815.1 Sphenodon punctatus | reverse complement strand
GGGGGGGGGGGGAAGGCACCCAGCAGCCCAGGGCAGCCAACACCAGGCCAAGGAAGAGGAGGGGACTGCGCCAAGAACCGACTGGGACACATGGAAAGGCACCCAGAGCCCCACTGACAGCACAGGCAGCATAGGGCACCTGGCAACAGCAACACAGGCAGCCCAAGTCACTGGGGTCCCCATGGGTACAGAGCAGGGTCACAGTGGGAGAGCAACCAAACTGAGGATGGCACCGTAGAGGGCCGGGGCAGGCCACAACAGCAAGGATTCCCCGTGCTGATGCACAGGCACAGCCGGTGATGGGTGTTAGCTGCAACTGGCATGCAGCACACACAGCCCCACCCCCGGGGAACGCGGGAAGGTGCAGTCAAGAGGACCCCAGTCCCGCACGGTCACGGAGGTACCCAGGGGGCGGACCACGGACACAGGTGAGCTGGCAGCTGTGCAAGGGATGACAACACCACGGGGACAGCCAATAGATGGAGCAGGCACCAGGAACCAGCCAAAGGGGGCGCTGGGCACAGAGAGGAACACCACAGGCAGCGACGGTCAGGGGGTGCCTGTGCAGGGGGCACAGTGACACAGGAGAGCGGAATGGAGGCTACTGACGCAGCCAGAACAGCAGCGAGGCCAGAATGCAATGGAGCGAACAGCCACAGGCCGGAGCGGGCAGGGAGGTGCAGGGGGCACACGGTCGGGCCATCATCCATGACTCTGAAGCTACAGGGGGCCTCACAGCCAGATGCACAGAGTCATGAAGAGGGCTGGGAGGGGTTGGCTCACCAGATGCACATAGTGAGGCCACTGCAGCATGCCCTGGCAGTAGCCCATCCCTGCCATGTGGTGGACGACGAGATAGTAGGCCTTAAACGGATCCAGATCAGTGAGCCTAACCTGAACATCAGCACGGGACCACACATCAGCCAGTGCCGCAAGCTCCAGGTCAGTAGGATCGGACAGGGTATAGTCAGCAGCAGGGGACCAAGCCAGGTGCCCAAGCTCCAACAGATATATTAATGCAGCAAACTCGAGGGAGTACCGTTATGCCAAATGGGTACGCACTGCCCTGGCGAGGCATATCTCCGCTGAGCCCGTGACCTTACCGTGTTGGGCTAGCCCTGGGGGCCCCCCTGTCGGCCCCCAGCTACCCCTGGTCCCCGCGCCCCCCCGTCTGCAGAAGCATGACACATTGCCATCCATCCCTGCACCTCTGTTCACCCTCACCCGTGTGGGGGCCTCTCTGGGGCTGCACCCACCGGTCACCGTGCCCCTGCCACGACAATCCCCTGCCCCCGCCCTGTCACACATACAGGGTCCATACAGCTGTCCTCTGTGCTCACCCATGTCTTTATTTACATTACAGTGCCCCCATACCCTACCTCCCCCTCCCCCAATCCCCCCCCCTGCTGTGTCATGGGCCGTCTCCTGAACTGCCTTGCGGGCAGCATGGGTCTCTGTGAGCTGCCCTCACCCCCGCTGTCGGTCTCCCCAACAATTTCCTGGTTGCCCTCTGGCTCCGGACTGCCCTGTGTGGTGGGGAGGGGGGGCGGCGCCAGGCCCGGCTGCTCCTGATGGGCCCCCCTGGGTGGCTTCTGCCTTTGGAGCCTGGTGGCACTGGGAAGTGGATGCATGAGCCCATCGGCGGCACTGGGAAGCGGATGCATGAGCCGGGTGGAGCGGCTGCCAATATGTAGGCGCTCATGGTCCCTGCATGAAGGAGCAGTGAGGTGCCAGTGTCCAGGGACCAGTCCAGCTTCCGCGCGTGTTCGGCGCCCACCCTCTCTATAGTGTGTTCCGGCCGCCCCATTGCCTCCAGCTGCCTCATGTGCTCCTTGTGCTCTCGCTTGCGCTCTGCTGCATTTCCGCCACCAGCTGCTGGTCCTTTGCCTCGGCGCGCTACAGGGCCCTGTCTGTGGCCTTCTCCATCCAGTTGATCATCTCCTCCCCCTGCTCCATGCTGGTCTGGGTGATCTGCTCCACCAGGTCATTCCTGCGGTGCCATACCCATGGCCTGTGCTCCCACATCCTCTGTGCTGGGGGCATGGGCTCTGCTGGTGGGGGTGCTGCTCATTGCTCTGTTGGGGAACGGATGGGGTAAGGTTACTCGGGCTTGGTCCCCATCCACCTGTACTGGAGCAGTGCCAGGGGTGCCCCTTAGCCCTCTCCTGCACATGTGCGGCCGCAGCCCCCTGGGCCCCCTCTGTGCTCTGCCCATCCCTCCTGCCCCCCGCCTCCACCCCCGCCCACAGGGCATCCTGTACCCCGGGGAGCACACCTCTGCCACCTGTCCATGCCTTCAGAGCAGTCCCATAGGGCATCCCCCCCCATCTCTGTTGCTCGCCTTGCTCCGCTAGTGGTTGCCGCTGCTGCTCCCCGCTCTCTTCTCTGCCTGACGGTCCCTCGTGCCAGGGTGGGTGTGCACCTGTTGTGGACAGAGTGCGGTGGCCTGCCTTTGTGTTGAACGGGCCCCGTCCCCCTCCCACCATGGTCCCCTCTTCCTGGCACTGGTGGCCGGTGCCCCCCACTCCCATGCACCTCTCCCCCCGGTTCCTTGCCCTGATGGGCCCTCATGCACCCTGACCCCCTTCCCATGGCCCCTGTATCATGGGAGCCATGAGGCCAGGCCCGAACCCTGTGCCCCCCCCTGCCCCTGGCCGCGGCCCCTATGGTCCATTTACCCTCCCAACCACTTCCCTACTCTCTATGTCTGTCTCGGAGTCCTCCAAGGCTGGCTCCTCTGTAGGGCTGAGCTCCCCCTGTGTCCACTGGCTGAGGGTGACCTGTGTGCCGTCCTCAGGTCCGCCCATTTTGGACTGCGGGCGTGGGCTCCCGCTGCTTGTTCACAAGGGGGGTCTGCTGCTCCCTGAGGTCCTGGGGCATTCCTTTGGAGGTCTTGGGTCCCCGGTGTCAGTGCATGCAGATGGGGCTGCCAGGGGCAAGGGTACATCTGCCCGTTCCCTGCCCTGGACCACAGCGCTCCCCACAAGCCTTGGGGCAACTATGGAGCCCTTCATGTGGAGGATGCGATCCAGGGCTTCGTAGTAGGGCTCGGTCCTCGCTCCATAGCCGGAGCACTGGTTGTTGTCCTTGATGGACTTGTACCCCTCTTNCCAGGGGGCGGGGGGGGGGGGGCAGACCACGGACACAGGTGAGCTGGCAGCTGTGCAAGGGATGACAACACCACGGGGACAGCCAATAGATGGAGCAGGCACCAGGAACCAGCCAAAGGGGGCGCTGGGCACAGAGAGGAACACCACAGGCAGCGACGGTCAGGGGGTGCCTGTGCAGGGGGCACAGTGACACAGGAGAGCGGAATGGAGGCTACTGACGCAGCCAGAACAGCAGCGAGGCCAGAATGCAATGGAGCGAACAGCCACAGGCCGGAGCGGGCAGGGAGGTGCAGGGGGCACACGGTCGGGCCATCATCCATGACTCTGAAGCTACAGGGGGCCTCACAGCCAGATGCACAGAGTCATGAAGAGGGCTGGGAGGGGTTGGCTCACCAGATGCACATAGTGAGGCCACTGCAGCATGCCCTGGCAGTAGCCCATCCCTGCCATGTGGTGGACGACGAGATAGTAGGCCTTAAACGGATCCAGATCAGTGAGCCTAACCTGAACATCAGCACGGGACCACACATCAGCCAGTGCCGCAAGCTCCAGGTCAGTAGGATCGGACAGGGTATAGTCAGCAGCAGGGGACCAAGCCAGGTGCCCAAGCTCCAACAGATATATTAATGCAGCAAACTCGAGGGAGTACCGTTATGCCAAATGGGTACGCACTGCCCTGGCGAGGCATATCTCCGCTGAGCCCGTGACCTTACCGTGTTGGGCTAGCCCTGGGGGCCCCCCTGTCGGCCCCCAGCTACCCCTGGTCCCCGCGCCCCCCCGTCTGCAGAAGCATGACACATTGCCATCCATCCCTGCACCTCTGTTCACCCTCACCCGTGTGGGGGCCTCTCTGGGGCTGCACCCACCGGTCACCGTGCCCCTGCCACGACAATCCCCTGCCCCCGCCCTGTCACACATACAGGGTCCATACAGCTGTCCTCTGTGCTCACCCATGTCTTTATTTACATTACAGTGCCCCCATACCCTACCTCCCCCTCCCCCAATCCCCCCCCCTGCTGTGTCATGGGCCGTCTCCTGAACTGCCTTGCGGGCAGCATGGGTCTCTGTGAGCTGCCCTCACCCCCGCTGTCGGTCTCCCCAACAATTTCCTGGTTGCCCTCTGGCTCCGGACTGCCCTGTGTGGTGGGGAGGGGGGGCGGCGCCAGGCCCGGCTGCTCCTGATGGGCCCCCCTGGGTGGCTTCTGCCTTTGGAGCCTGGTGGCACTGGGAAGTGGATGCATGAGCCCATCGGCGGCACTGGGAAGCGGATGCATGAGCCGGGTGGAGCGGCTGCCAATATGTAGGCGCTCATGGTCCCTGCATGAAGGAGCAGTGAGGTGCCAGTGTCCAGGGACCAGTCCAGCTTCCGCGCGTGTTCGGCGCCCACCCTCTCTATAGTGTGTTCCGGCCGCCCCATTGCCTCCAGCTGCCTCATGTGCTCCTTGTGCTCTCGCTTGCGCTCTGCTGCATTTCCGCCACCAGCTGCTGGTCCTTTGCCTCGGCGCGCTACAGGGCCCTGTCTGTGGCCTTCTCCATCCAGTTGATCATCTCCTCCCCCTGCTCCATGCTGGTCTGGGTGATCTGCTCCACCAGGTCATTCCTGCGGTGCCATACCCATGGCCTGTGCTCCCACATCCTCTGTGCTGGGGGCATGGGCTCTGCTGGTGGGGGTGCTGCTCATTGCTCTGTTGGGGAACGGATGGGGTAAGGTTACTCGGGCTTGGTCCCCATCCACCTGTACTGGAGCAGTGCCAGGGGTGCCCCTTAGCCCTCTCCTGCACATGTGCGGCCGCAGCCCCCTGGGCCCCCTCTGTGCTCTGCCCATCCCTCCTGCCCCCCGCCTCCACCCCCGCCCACAGGGCATCCTGTACCCCGGGGAGCACACCTCTGCCACCTGTCCATGCCTTCAGAGCAGTCCCATAGGGCATCCCCCCCCATCTCTGTTGCTCGCCTTGCTCCGCTAGTGGTTGCCGCTGCTGCTCCCCGCTCTCTTCTCTGCCTGACGGTCCCTCGTGCCAGGGTGGGTGTGCACCTGTTGTGGACAGAGTGCGGTGGCCTGCCTTTGTGTTGAACGGGCCCCGTCCCCCTCCCACCATGGTCCCCTCTTCCTGGCACTGGTGGCCGGTGCCCCCCACTCCCATGCACCTCTCCCCCCGGTTCCTTGCCCTGATGGGCCCTCATGCACCCTGACCCCCTTCCCATGGCCCCTGTATCATGGGAGCCATGAGGCCAGGCCCGAACCCTGTGCCCCCCCCTGCCCCTGGCCGCGGCCCCTATGGTCCATTTACCCTCCCAACCACTTCCCTACTCTCTATGTCTGTCTCGGAGTCCTCCAAGGCTGGCTCCTCTGTAGGGCTGAGCTCCCCCTGTGTCCACTGGCTGAGGGTGACCTGTGTGCCGTCCTCAGGTCCGCCCATTTTGGACTGCGGGCGTGGGCTCCCGCTGCTTGTTCACAAGGGGGGTCTGCTGCTCCCTGAGGTCCTGGGGCATTCCTTTGGAGGTCTTGGGTCCCCGGTGTCAGTGCATGCAGATGGGGCTGCCAGGGGCAAGGGTACATCTGCCCGTTCCCTGCCCTGGACCACAGCGCTCCCCACAAGCCTTGGGGCAACTATGGAGCCCTTCATGTGGAGGATGCGATCCAGGGCTTCGTAGTAGGGCTCGGTCCTCGCTCCATAGCCGGAGCACTGGTTGTTGTCCTTGATGGACTTGTACCCCTCTTCAGCTCCTTGGCCTTGGAGCAGCATTGGGCTGTGGTCCTGTGGTGCCCCACCACCTCCATGTCCCTCATAATCTCCATGAACACATACTCATTCCGCTTGTTCATGGTGAGCTCCACCTGGTGCTCCAGGGACCCCCGGATCCGTATAAAGTCCTGGGTCTCCTTGTGTCCCCACTGCCCCTGTCGCTGGTACTGGTGTCTCCCTCATGTGCCCTCCTGCTGTGGTTCCACCTCCTCTGGTCTCTTCTGGGGGCTCTGGATCCTGGGCCCATTTCTGGGTCTGTGGGTCATACAGGGTGGGTTAGTTGCTTTGTTCCATCTGACCTGTGGCCCGCAGCCCTGACCCCCTGTCATGTCCCCCCCTTTGTGCCACTCTGCTGCTGTGTGGGCCCCCCTCGCTCTCCTTACCTGTTTTTGGGGAGCCTCCGTCCCCTGGCTGGTTGTCCCCTCTGGGGCAGCCTGCCCCGGCTGCTGCTGCTGCTGCTCCCCCCCTGTTCCTCCATGCCTCGCTCCCTCCTGCTCACACTCCTATCCCCTTCTCCCTGCTCCATCCCGCCACGTCCCCCTGATGCTTTGTGCCCTTTAAATATCCCACCTCCGGTCTGCTTGTTGGTCGTTGCTTGGCAGCGACGCTGTGTGCTTTCACCACGGTTGGGGATAATTTTGTGTGATCCCACCTGGTGGTTGCCGTTCAGTCATTACGTTTGGCGGTTTCCTGGTGGGAATTGCTTCGACCACGGTTCTGGAGATGGTCCTGTCCCGACCTCCAGAACCGTGGTTGAATTTGGCCCCTACGGGTGATTGACTGTGGTGAACATCTGGATGCCACTGATCAGATGTTCCTGGCTTTTTGGCCACACCGTGGGATTGTCTGTGGTTCACTGTGGTTGACTGTGATCTCGTAACATCTGAAATTACCCAATGTTAGGTATAGTTTTTAAGACCGGGTCTTTTGCTGTTAATTTTTTTAAATGGGATAGCATTGTAACCAAGCCATGCACACGCACCTGAGATTTCGCATCCACTTGAATGCCTGTTTGTCTTCTCCCCCGTCTCTTCCACTGTCCCCTCTCCCTGTCTCCCCCCTCCTTGTCTTTTAGATTGTAAGCCACAGGCAGGGACCATGTCTATTGTATGTTTCTGTACAGCACCAAGCACATGACTGGCGCTATATAAATGTTTATAATAATAATAANGATGCATGAGCCCATCGGCGGCACTGGGAAGCGGATGCATGAGCCGGGTGGAGCGGCTGCCAATATGTAGGCGCTCATGGTCCCTGCATGAAGGAGCAGTGAGGTGCCAGTGTCCAGGGACCAGTCCAGCTTCCGCGCGTGTTCGGCGCCCACCCTCTCTATAGTGTGTTCCGGCCGCCCCATTGCCTCCAGCTGCCTCATGTGCTCCTTGTGCTCTCGCTTGCGCTCTGCTGCATTTCCGCCACCAGCTGCTGGTCCTTTGCCTCGGCGCGCTACAGGGCCCTGTCTGTGGCCTTCTCCATCCAGTTGATCATCTCCTCCCCCTGCTCCATGCTGGTCTGGGTGATCTGCTCCACCAGGTCATTCCTGCGGTGCCATACCCATGGCCTGTGCTCCCACATCCTCTGTGCTGGGGGCATGGGCTCTGCTGGTGGGGGTGCTGCTCATTGCTCTGTTGGGGAACGGATGGGGTAAGGTTACTCGGGCTTGGTCCCCATCCACCTGTACTGGAGCAGTGCCAGGGGTGCCCCTTAGCCCTCTCCTGCACATGTGCGGCCGCAGCCCCCTGGGCCCCCTCTGTGCTCTGCCCATCCCTCCTGCCCCCCGCCTCCACCCCCGCCCACAGGGCATCCTGTACCCCGGGGAGCACACCTCTGCCACCTGTCCATGCCTTCAGAGCAGTCCCATAGGGCATCCCCCCCCATCTCTGTTGCTCGCCTTGCTCCGCTAGTGGTTGCCGCTGCTGCTCCCCGCTCTCTTCTCTGCCTGACGGTCCCTCGTGCCAGGGTGGGTGTGCACCTGTTGTGGACAGAGTGCGGTGGCCTGCCTTTGTGTTGAACGGGCCCCGTCCCCCTCCCACCATGGTCCCCTCTTCCTGGCACTGGTGGCCGGTGCCCCCCACTCCCATGCACCTCTCCCCCCGGTTCCTTGCCCTGATGGGCCCTCATGCACCCTGACCCCCTTCCCATGGCCCCTGTATCATGGGAGCCATGAGGCCAGGCCCGAACCCTGTGCCCCCCCCTGCCCCTGGCCGCGGCCCCTATGGTCCATTTACCCTCCCAACCACTTCCCTACTCTCTATGTCTGTCTCGGAGTCCTCCAAGGCTGGCTCCTCTGTAGGGCTGAGCTCCCCCTGTGTCCACTGGCTGAGGGTGACCTGTGTGCCGTCCTCAGGTCCGCCCATTTTGGACTGCGGGCGTGGGCTCCCGCTGCTTGTTCACAAGGGGGGTCTGCTGCTCCCTGAGGTCCTGGGGCATTCCTTTGGAGGTCTTGGGTCCCCGGTGTCAGTGCATGCAGATGGGGCTGCCAGGGGCAAGGGTACATCTGCCCGTTCCCTGCCCTGGACCACAGCGCTCCCCACAAGCCTTGGGGCAACTATGGAGCCCTTCATGTGGAGGATGCGATCCAGGGCTTCGTAGTAGGGCTCGGTCCTCGCTCCATAGCCGGAGCACTGGTTGTTGTCCTTGATGGACTTGTACCCCTCTTCAGCTCCTTGGCCTTGGAGCAGCATTGGGCTGTGGTCCTGTGGTGCCCCACCACCTCCATGTCCCTCATAATCTCCATGAACACATACTCATTCCGCTTGTTCATGGTGAGCTCCACCTGGTGCTCCAGGGACCCCCGGATCCGTATAAAGTCCTGGGTCTCCTTGTGTCCCCACTGCCCCTGTCGCTGGTACTGGTGTCTCCCTCATGTGCCCTCCTGCTGTGGTTCCACCTCCTCTGGTCTCTTCTGGGGGCTCTGGATCCTGGGCCCATTTCTGGGTCTGTGGGTCATACAGGGTGGGTTAGTTGCTTTGTTCCATCTGACCTGTGGCCCGCAGCCCTGACCCCCTGTCATGTCCCCCCCTTTGTGCCACTCTGCTGCTGTGTGGGCCCCCCTCGCTCTCCTTACCTGTTTTTGGGGAGCCTCCGTCCCCTGGCTGGTTGTCCCCTCTGGGGCAGCCTGCCCCGGCTGCTGCTGCTGCTGCTCCCCCCCTGTTCCTCCATGCCTCGCTCCCTCCTGCTCACACTCCTATCCCCTTCTCCCTGCTCCATCCCGCCACGTCCCCCTGATGCTTTGTGCCCTTTAAATATCCCACCTCCGGTCTGCTTGTTGGTCGTTGCTTGGCAGCGACGCTGTGTGCTTTCACCACGGTTGGGGATAATTTTGTGTGATCCCACCTGGTGGTTGCCGTTCAGTCATTACGTTTGGCGGTTTCCTGGTGGGAATTGCTTCGACCACGGTTCTGGAGATGGTCCTGTCCCGACCTCCAGAACCGTGGTTGAATTTGGCCCCTACGGGTGATTGACTGTGGTGAACATCTGGATGCCACTGATCAGATGTTCCTGGCTTTTTGGCCACACCGTGGGATTGTCTGTGGTTCACTGTGGTTGACTGTGATCTCGTAACATCTGAAATTACCCAATGTTAGGTATAGTTTTTAAGACCGGGTCTTTTGCTGTTAATTTTTTTAAATGGGATAGCATTGTAACCAAGCCATGCACACGCACCTGAGATTTCGCATCCACTTGAATGCCTGTTTGTCTTCTCCCCCGTCTCTTCCACTGTCCCCTCTCCCTGTCTCCCCCCTCCTTGTCTTTTAGATTGTAAGCCACAGGCAGGGACCATGTCTATTGTATGTTTCTGTACAGCACCAAGCACATGACTGGCGCTATATAAATGTTTATAATAATAATAATAATAATAATAATAATAATAATAATTATTATTATTATTATTATTATTATTATTATTATTATTATTATTATAAGACATGGAGCTACGAATACCTTTTTCTCATGCAGGCTTTCACCAAGGTCTGCAGGAGGTTCAGCGGTTGCATAGTATCTGAATAAGGCATCTGCTAGCAGATTATGATGTCCTGGTCTGTACTGGATCTGAAAGGAGAACTGGACAAAAAAGAGAGCCCATCGTGCATGGCAGGCATTCATTATATGGGTGGTTTGGAGGTATGTAAGATTCTTGTGGTCCATAATGACCACCATGGGCTGTTGTGCCCCTTCAAGGTAATGCCTCCAGGTTTCGAAAGCTGCCTTAATAGCCAGTAGCTCTCTGTCCAGAATAGTATAATTTCATTCAGCTTTTGTTAACTGCCTGGAATAGAAGGCTCACGGGAGGTGGTTGAGGGATCCCTCTGTGGGTTGTGAGAGTACTGCCCCTAGGGCCATGTTAGAGGCATCGGTTTCGACCACAAAGGGTTTCCCAAAGTCAGGATGTTGAAGGATGGGGGCTTGGGTAAAGGCCCTCTTCAGGAATTCAAAGACTCTTTGTTGTGGTGTGGACCAATTGTATAGTTGCCCCTTTTTCAGTAAAACTGTCAGGGGTGCCATGAGGTACGCATAGTTAGGAATATATTGCCTATAATAATTCGTGCTTCCTAGAAAATGTTGTAAGGGTTTCACTACTTGCAGAGGTGGCCAATCTAGAATCGCCTGAATTTTATTAGGGTCTATGCTAATGCCCTGGGGGGTGATGATAAACCCCAAGAAATGTACTGTCTGCTGGTGAAAAGCACATTTCTCTATTTTACAATACAGATGATGCTGCCACAACTGTAGTAGGACTGTGTGTACATGTTTGATGTGCTCTTCTCAATTAACAGAATATATGAGAATGTCGTCGAGATAGGCTACTACGTATTGATCTAAAATATCTCTAAATATATCATTTATTAAATGTTGGAATGTGGTGGGAGCATTTGCAAGTCCAAACGGCATCACTAGCTACTAGACTTGGGACCCCCGGGCCATTATCGGATACCGGATTTACCGGTTTCCGGTTCTCAAAAAACCAGATTCTCGGATTAAATCCGGTATACCGGTACCGGTTTTATTCCATTGATTTCAATGGGGCACTGTGGCCCCATTGAAATCAATGGAATAAAAAAATTCCTCCCCCCTCCCAGGCTGCGCGGGTGGAAGGGGGCCCCCCTTCCACCCGTGCAGCCTGGACTCGGGGAGGGTTTTTTTACTTTTTTGGTGGGTTTTTTACATTGCAGCCATTCATTTAAATGGCTGCAATGTAAAAAAATCCAGTACCCGGAATCCGGTAACCGGACCGGATTTACCGGGTAGAATCCGATAATGCCGGTACACCCAGTACCGGCATTATCGGATACCGGATTTATCGGCACGCCCGCCCCTACTAGCTACTCAAAATGTCCATATCTGCTCCGGAAGACTGTTTTCCATTCATCTCCTTCGTGAATGCGAAGAAGATTGTATGGACCATGTAGATCCAATTTGGTGAAGATAGACGCTCCTTGTAAGCGGTTCAGTAATTTGGGTTTTAGAGGTAAAGGATAGCAGTTCTTTATGGCAATGACGTTAAGCCCCCGATAGTCAATGCAAGGTCGAAGCCCCCCCCCCCGTCTTTCTTTGGTACAAAAAACATAGGGCTCCCACAGGGGAGGCAGAGGATCTAATAAACCCTTTGCAGAGATTTTTGTCAATATAGTCCTTAAATGTCCGTAATTCAGGTCCTGAAAGGGCGTAAATCCTACTGTAGGGCGGCTCTGTATTGGGCAGTAGGTCGACAGGGCAGTCGTAGGAGTGATGTGGGGGTAATTCCAATGTTTGTTGCTCTTTGAAGACATCTTGCAGGTCTTGATATTGTGGTAGTAAGCGGGGGAGAGGCTGTGGATGACGAGCCTTGAATCCTTTTATATGACTGTATAGGAACAGGAAGAACACAAGCACGCCTGCAATAAAGGGACTCAAAGACGACGGTTTTGCATTGCCAATCAATTCTAGGGTTATTGTCAGGGGACAGGGTGCAAGGGTGCAATGGACAGTAAGGGCAACCAGGAGGGGCTACAATGGAAGGGAATCATGTGACCAGAGCAACAAAAGGGGAGCTATGATACAGACTGGGTGGAGCTTACTACCAGACTCCGGAGCATGGGGCCAAGGAAAGGGGAGAAGAGAAGGGCAGATAGGAGGGGAACGGGTTGAAGGGAATAGGGGATGTCCCATGGAGCAAACAAGGAAACCTCTCAGCCGTTCTCCGGGAGACTGAATACTCAGCATGAGCGCCAGACAAGCTGGCCTACGAACGCTGATGGCTCATCATCGAGGTCAAGGGACAAGGGGCTGGGGAACCAGAGACAGGGAACTGGGGGAGCAACGGAGAACTGGAGACAAGGGGCTAGGGAACCCAAGCTGGGGGAGTAACAGGGAACTAGGAGAGCAATGAGGAACTAAGGGAGCAATGAGGAACCAGAGATAAGGGATTAAGGGAACCAGAGCTGGGGGAGCAACAGGGAACTAGGAGAGCAACGAGGAACTAAGGGAGCAATGAGGAACCAGAGACAAGGGATTAAGGGAACCAGAGTTGGGGGAGCAACAGGGAACTAGGGGAGCAACGGAGAGCTAAGGGAGCAACGGGGAACAAGAGACAAGGGATTAGGGGAACCAGAGCTGGGGGAGCAACAGGGAACATGGGGAGCAATGGAGAGCTAAAGGGAGCAACAGGGAACAAGAGACAAGGATTAAGGGAACCAGAGCTGGGGGAGCAACAGGGAACTAGGGGAGCAACAGAGAGCTAAGGGAGCAACAGGGAACAAGAGACAAGGGATTAAGGGAACCAGATGGGGGAGCAACAAGGAACTAGGAGAGCAATGAGGAACTAAGGGGGTAACAGGGAACAAGAGACAAGAGATTAAAGGAACCAGAGCTGGGGGAGCATTTTTTTTTAGTTAGTTTATTGTTTCCAGTAATTTGTTATTACAAATCACAACCACAGCAGCATATTTGTACAATGTAATAATAAATATGAAATAGTAACATAAATTAAAAAACGAGAATAAGATAATACAAGATAAAATAAAGTGAAGGAAGCCATACGCCTGGGGAACTACTAATATGGAATACTAACAAACAAATCTCCCTGAATAGAATGTACCTGGGCATAGGGTTCCTTCAATACTCAAAAAATAAATAAAACAGCCAGTTATTCTTTATAGACTTCCAAACGCTTATCACAAGTGATAATGACTAACCACATTCACACATTAGATGCTTTCCAAATTCTGTCCACACATCTAAGGTAACTGGCCACTGCTTTAATTACCTCAATGTCTACTGCCATAAGCAAGTTTTTCAAACGTTCCTCTAGGGCAAGGGGAGAGTTCTGAAACAGAGGATCTATCCATACCGCCTGAGATTTTTATATTGAGGACAGCTAAACAGAACATGTTGAACTGTTTCAGGTTCCTGATTGCTGCATTTGCAGGTTCTCTCATTATAGGGTGTTAGGACTTGTCTGCCTTTAACAACCTCTGTTTCCAACAGATTAAAAAAAGGGTAAATATTCTCCTTAATTCCGGATCATGCAAATGTAGGAGATAGTGCAGGAGGGTGCAGGAGCTTTTGATCTGTGCATAAAGAGGAGCAATTTTGGAAGTAGCAATTGCTTGTAAATCGCCCTTCGCAGCTAGGTCATTAACAATCCATTTAAACTCCACCCCGGTTATTTTATGTACTGTCGATTCAGGATCACAACTGGAGGAAGGCAGTGTACCAATCAGATTCTTAGTCGCCTTCCACCACTTGTATTGAACACTGCCTTGGTGGCACTTTTGCTGTAGATAGCATTGAATCACCAAGGGAGAAGACTTCCCTTGGGATATTTTGGACCAGAGACGTAAAGCGCCCAAGTTACATTGAGAATGTAGCGCTAGTGACTCTGTTTCCAGCCTAAGCATGGGAAGGGATGTCGCCCTTGGGGCTTGCAAGATTCACCTCAAAAATTTGTTTTGAGGCAGTTCCCACTTGGACCGGTAAGCATAAAACTAGAGCTCTGATCCATATAAAAGCTGGGGGAGGACCTTAGCTCTATATATTTTCATGACCAGGTTCAAGGAAGGGGCAGGTGCCAAGGCAGACAACCTTAGTATCCCAGCAGTGGATTGAGAGGCTTTGGTAGCCCAACTATCTTGATTGGCCCTCCAGGAACGGTTATTTGAAAAGATAATACCCAAATAGGGGAAATTAGGAACCTGGGATATTTCTTGTGTGCCAACTTTCCATATGTAATTTCAACAGGGCTTTCCAAAGCACACTATCTTGGATTTGGCTGAATTCACTGTCATATAATTCTGGGTACAGAAAAGATTAAGAGCATCCAAACATTGTTGTAGGCCCTGTTTGGTTTGAGATATGAGAACCACATCATCTGCATATAGCAGGATTGACACAGGCCTTGCACAAACCTTAGGGGGAGTAGCGTGCACCGTCCCCACCCTATAGACCAGGTCATTGCTAAAAAGATTAAATAATAGTGCAGCCAGGAGACAACCCTGTCGGACACCTTGCTGTAAAGGAAAGACATCGGTGGTCCATCCATGGCACCCTACTCTGACCACCACCTTAGAATCTGTATGTACCCGCACTATTAATTGTAATAGTCCAGGGTCTATCCCCATGGCAGCTAGTTTTTGCCACAAAAGCTTCCTGGGGACCGAATAGAAAGCCTTGGTGAAATCGATGAATACAGCAAAAAGATTGCCCCCCACCCGGTAATACGCACATATTTATCTATAAAGTGCGCCAAAATAAAACAGTTATCCAGCGTCGACTATCCCAATCTAAAACCCGCCTACTCCTCCACTAGTAGGGACCCGGCATGTACCCAGTCTTCAAGAGAAGTCAAAAGTGCTCGAGTATATAACTTACTAAGGACTGGGAGGAGACTAATGGGTCTATAGCAGGTGGGTTGTAAAGGATTCCCTTTTTAAAAAATGGGAATTATGGTAGCTTCCGTCCAAGCACTTGGGAATGAACCGGTAACGTTAATTGCTGAAAACAATTTAGCAATCCACCATCCTGGATTATCCTTAATCAGCTCAGGTGGAATGTAATCTGATCCTGGCACTTTACCTGGCCGAAGTCTGACTGTGAAGTCATGAACTTGTCTCTCTCTAACCTTCAAGGAAGATAGGGGACAAGAATCTCCGTCTCCCTGCTCCAGCAATGGGAGAGGGGTCCAGTCAGGCAGCTCAGGGCAGGAATTGCGATAAAGAAAGATCACTGTAAAAGGCTGTCCAGTCTTCCTCACTAATTAACCCTGTGCATGGGACCCTAGCTTTGCCTTGAGAAGCATTCAAAAGACTCCAGAATTTGGCCACATTCTGGGTTTTTGCTGCCACCTGCAGCTCTGCCCAGATTTGGGCAGATCGAGCGTTTTTCTTGCTTTGCAACAGTGCAAAGTACTCCCTTCTTTTGGCAACATAACTCTCCCAGTCTGATGGAAGATCATACTCTCCTAAAGCCAGCTAAGATTTATTTTTTATTTTTTATTTAAACATTTTTTAGTCACTCCCCCCATGCCTATGGCATCCCGGGGCAACGTACAACAATAAAAAAATTCATAAACAACCATTTTTGGTTTTAAAAAACCATTAAAACACAACAATATAAACAGGGTTGGAAAAATAAAATAAAAGGTAGGGAGGCGTTAAAACACTAACCCCCCTCCCCCCCTCTTCCCCAAAGGCCTGGGTGAACAGCCAGGTTTTACAAGCCCGCCTGAATGTCAAAAGGCTCGGGGCCAGGCGATCTTCCTCTGGGAGGGAATTCCAAAGACGTGGCCCAGACACCTAGAATGCCCTCTCCATTGTGGCCCCCCGCTTAGCCCGGGGGACCTCCAAGAAGGCACCCCCAGCAGACTGAAGGAGCAGTTCTGGGACGCGGAGGGCGAGGCGGTCCCTGAGGTATGAGGGGCCCAGACCATGAAGGACCTTATAGATCAACACCAATACCTTGAACCTGACTCGGCTCGCTATTGGCAACCAGTGCAGAGTCTGGAGCACAGGTGTTATATGCTCCCGACGACCCGTCCCCATCAGGAGATGGGCTGCTGCATTCTGCACTAGCTGCAGTCTCTGGACCAGGAACAAGGGCAGCCCCACGTAGAGCGCATTACAGTAGTCGAGCCTTGAGGTAACGAAGGCATGGATGAGGGAGGCCAGGTCCAGTCTGGAGATGTATGGACGCAGCGTCCGTACTAGATACAATAGGTGGAAGGCGGCCTTCGCCACCACCTCCACCTGTCGATCCAGGCGGAGATCCGAGTCCAACACCACCCCCACACTCCGGACCTGCTGAGCTATAGGAGAGCGAACCCCCCCAATCAGGGGGGCCAACACCTCCCTTGCCCTCCCCACCACCATCACCTCCATCTTATCGGGGTTGAACTTCAGTCTGCTCTGCCGCATCCACTCCGCCACGGCCTCCAAACACTGGGATAGCAACGAGACAGCAGGGTCTGGGTCAGCTGAAAAAGAGAGGTACAGCTGAGTGTCATCAGCATATTGGTGACACCACACCCCGAACCCTCTCATGACCTCCCCCAAGGGCTGCATATATACGTTAAATAATAAAGGAGACAGGATGGAACACTGCGGAATGCCACAGGACAAGGTGCGGGGGCAAGATGTTTCAGCTCCCAACACCACCCGCTGGCTTCTCCCCGAGAGGAATGAGTGGAACCATTCAAGAACAGTCCCATCCAGACCCCCCAGGTCTTTCAGCCGTCTCAAGAGGAGAGTGGAACCCCAGGGCACGAGGTACACAACAGGAAAAAAGGTCCCTCCCTGTCCACATCCGCCTTGCCCCCTCCCTTCATACCTTCAAATCTCTCCTTAAAACTCACCTCTTTCGCTCTGCTCTGTCTGACTCTTTATCCTGCTGAGCCACTA
>QEPC01014734.1:1181516-1206368 GCA_003113815.1 Sphenodon punctatus | reverse complement strand
CACTTGAGACCTCGCATCTTCATGAATGTTAGACCCCTTGTCTCTCCCTCTGTTCCCCTTCCTAAGTCTCTCCCCCAGCTCCTGTCTCTCAGATTGTAAGCCCTTGGGGCAGGGACCGTGTCTATTTTATTACTTTGTAAAGTGCCAGGTACACTGCTGGCGCTATATAAATGTTTGTTAATAATAATAATAATAATAATACCTAATCCAAAAAAGGGCATAACCCCAAAGGAGGAAGGCAGTGCTAAGCATGATACAGGTAGCAGGGGAGCAGGCAAGAGTCCAGGTGTGGGAGTCTGGGCCCTAGATGCCAGACTGGGCCCTGGAACGGTCGTCGGCAATCGTGACGGTGGAGGCAGACTTGGGGTGCCTGGACTGGGCACAAAGGGAGAAAAGGTTTTCCCAGGACTAGGCTGAGTACCAGGGGAAGCTGCCAATGGACACTTCAGTGAAACGTGGCGAGAGCAGTCTGACATTCCTTGTTCTGAGGGGGATGCTCCCTTCTCCTACAGGACAGGGTATTGCATCACATTTCTGGGGTTTTTTGGTGAGCCATCTGTGTCTGGGGTTCTCGAACTTCAAATTTACAAGGCTCTTCAGCAGAAAGATGCACTGGAAACGCCGGCTCTTTTAAAGTCCTTAAGGATTCCCTAGAGGGGGCACGAGGCATCTCATCCATGGCATCTATAACATGGCAAGATGAGTAGTCAGTGATACGGCCCATGTTATCCTTAGTCCCATCCAGCAAAGACAGCTGTATTTCTGACTCCATCTGGGTTAGAAGTTGCACCTTGGGGTTTGAGGTTTCCATAGTAGTCCGTGCTGGAGCTTCCAGCGCGGTTTGTGCAGCAGGGGCTTCAGGCACTGGTTCCAATATTTTTTATTCCCCCTCGTAGCAGCACGCTGAGTATTCTCTTTGGAAACTTCTTTACTATCTTCGTTGCCCAGGAACAACTTGGAGGAAGTCGCACCATTACCTAGGACAGGTGGTAACCCAGACTTTTCCTCTTTGACAGGTAACCCTCTCAGTACTTAAGTCCTTGAATTGGTTCCTGCTAGGAAAACCTGTCCTGGTGATAAGGAGTTCCCAGAAGAACTAGGCAGAGGGGGATCCTTTGAGATACAATTCCTCATGAAGCTGAACTTTATCTGGGAGGTCTCTGGGACCTTCCAAGAAGGGAAGCTCAGGGATCTTAGATGCAGATGTTTGTCAGGGTCCACCTACATTATTGGCCCCAAGACAGGCTGGTTAGCTGGAGGACTTAATCTAGCTCCTTGGGGGCAAGGTATCATCCGCGCTGCTGCAACACAATCTGATCTTGGAGGGTGGCATATTGCCACACGCATGGTGGAAACTAAGGGGGGGTGTTGATGTCCCTCTTGTTGTTGCTAGTCCTCCAAGGCAGAGCAGCGGCGATGCAGAAAGAGGTGGGATCCCCAGAGCTGGGCTCTGTAGAGTAGTGTCGATGAATGCTACTCGGGGTGCAGACTTCCTCTTCTGCACGCCCTCGGACTTTGATACGTTCTCTGGGCTGCTGGTAATGAGAGCATCTCAGGGGCTGTAATTGAGGGTTTCTGCACTTCTTTGCTAGCTGTAGAAGCTAACGTCGGGGCAGGGGCAGGGGCAGGGGCAGCCTTGGTGGTCCGGTCCCTGTGATAAGCTGGTTGCAGAGGGACTGAAAGGAGGCAAGCAGAGCAGGATCGGGTGCCATACTCCCCAAACCTTCTTGGGCTCTCTGCTTCAATGAGGGAGTGTACCTGCTCCATAGCAGTGAACAGGTTTTCCTTCTCAGGGGATAACCTACTGCAGCATGGGCCTGAGACAGTGGCTGCTGCACCTGAACCTCGCATTTCCATCTCGTCCTCATCATAGCTGTCCACTTCCTCCTCACTCAAATCCTCCCAATCCCCCTCAACCTCTGAGTCTGACTCCTTACCCTTACTCAAGCCCCCAGGGTCTGGCTTCTTGGGAGGCAAGGGGGTTGATCGCCTAGCCATGTTCCGAGCGGACGATTTAATGGAGGCAGCTAAGCTCAGAGCTGGGGAGGTAGCAGCTACCTGGGCTAAATACGCCTTCACCTGCCAGTGAGCATCCCACATCATTGGGATGCTGTGCCTGTTGCTGTGGGAATTGGGGCTGGTGTGATAGGAGGAGTTTACTGCCACTCTGCTCTTCCCTCTCCAGGTAATAACACCCAGGGTGGGGTCCTTTGGGCAACTACAAGCTGTGCCTGTTGCTGTGGGGATTGGGGCTGGTGTGATAGGAGGAGCTTACTGCTACTCTGCTCTTCCCTCCCCCTCTCCAGGTAATAACACCCAGGGTGTGGCCCTTTGGGCACCAGCCCGAAGGGTGACACCCAAAGGGTATCGGCCGTTGGCTGGGCCAGGGTGCCCGGGGGCCCCTCTGCTCAACAGACACCACATCTATTTCGTGCTGCCCATCTTTGCTGCTGCTGCTGCTGCTGCTCCACCAATATCGCTGCTGCCACTGCTGTTGCTGGACCTGCTGTTGGACCCATTGTGTGCTGCTACCATTATTTTGTATTGCAGTCAGCATGTGGCCCTTAGCGGGACTGGGGGGATTAGGGGTGGGCGGCTTTTATTTTGTTTTTAACTTGTGGTTTTAAGGGGTTTGGTGGCAATGCGATGCATGTGGCTTGAGGGTGGGGGGCATGGGGAGTGGGTTAGGGTGGATAGGGCCAACCCCCCTGGTGAGAGGAGGGGAGGTGGACCCTGGGGAGGGTTGTGGGGCCTCTCTGTGAGAGGGGGAGTCCTGGGGAGATGGGCCTTGCCCCTTGGTGAGACGGGGGGCATGGCTCAAGGGAACTCCTGGTGAGAGGGGGAGTTCCAGGGAATGGGGTGGGAGGTTGGGGGGAGTGGGTTGGGGAGGTCAGGGTTAACCTTTGTGGTGAGAGCATGGGGGGGTCCTGAGGGTTGGCAGGTGGGGTTCCCTTGTGAGAGGGGGGGCATAGCCTGTAGGGGGTTGGGGGGCTCTCTGTGAGAGAGAGAGCCTCCTGGAGGGGAGGAGGGTGGGTGGGTTCTCCCTTGTATTCCTGGTGAAGCAGCCAGGGAATGGGGGCTGGGGGGTCAGCCGGGGGGAGTAGGCATGGCTATTGGGGTTGTGATGGGCCAGGAGAGATATGGTCTCTGGGGGAGGAATTTAGAGCTGGGAAGGTGGGATAGGTGCCTGGTGCACATCCCTCTTGCCCCTCCCCCAGCAGCTGAGCAGGTGGATTAGGGTCAGGGGGCCCTTAACCCGGTGTTGGTGCTGTTGAATGTGAGATCAGTGGTGAATAAGGGAACTACGGTCCAGGAGGTGATCCTGGACTGTGCTGCTGATCTTGTGTGCATCACGGAAACCTGGCTGGACAATGATTCGGGGCCTATCTTGGCTGATCTTGTTCTGGCCAGGTATTCCGTGCAACATCACGGAATACCTGGAGGGATGGGTGGGGGGCAGTGTAGCTATGATTTTTAAAGAGGGGTGGTCAGTGAGGAGGTATCCAGTGCGGGATATGATAGGTATTGAAGGTCTCCATCTTGTGTTTGATTGGGCAAATTCCCTGCAAGTTTGAAAGGAGGAAGATGAGGGGAGAAGACTTTTTACCCTTGGTACACCCTGTTTGTGAGAAAGAGGCAGTGGTAGGTAATTACTCCAGAGTCTTTACTCATCTGGAGTAAAATCCCCAGATCTGGTATACTCATGAAAATATACCCTTCTGCTATGTTCACAGGAACAGGCAAATCCACCCTAGGGTACTTACTTTTATCATAATAATCCCCTTTGAAAGATGTCAGAACCTAGCCTGGTCAATTTCACAGGGTGTCGAAGTCCAGGGTGTCGAAGCCCAGGGTGTCGAAGCCCACTGTCAGAACCTAGCCTGGTCAATTTCACAGGGTGTCGAAGTCCAGGGTGTTGAAGCCCAGGGTGTCGAAGCCCACTGTCAGAACCTAGCCGGGTCAATTTCACAGGGTGTCGAAGCCCAGCACCAGGCCCCCAGGGTGGTGTACGGAAGCTTGAAACACAAGACCTAAAAGGACTCTTCTCATCCACTTGTGTTGCGGAGAAACTTCCTGTGGATGTTTTATATTTATTTATATTTATATTTACATTTTTAGCCCACCCTTCTCCACAGACTCAGGGCGGCTAACAACATTAACAAATATAAAATACAATAAAATACATTCAAATCCCCTAAAAACTCAACATTATCCCAATTGCCCCACCCATCCCACCCCCTATCAATCCCCCTCCCGAAACCCCTCTACCCACTCCCACACAACCCTATTCTACCTGCCAAATGCCTGGCCAAACAAAAAGGTCTTACACCTTCTCCGGAAGATGGATAGGCTCAGGCTTGGGCGGACCTCCAAGGGTGGGAGGGGAAAGTTCCATACTTGTGGGGCAGCCACCGAGAACACCTCCCCTTGCATGCCCTTATACCAACTTCACGGGCAGTTGGCACTCGTAAGAGGGCGCCCCTGGTGGACCTCAGAGGCCATGATAGGGCATAGGGGAAGAGGCAGCGGTCTTTCAGATACCTGGGGCCCAAGGTGTTTAGGGCTTTATAGGTTAAAGCCAGCACCTTGAATTGTGCCTGGAAAGCTACTGGCAGCCAGTGCAGACTCTAGAGCACTGGTACAATGTGCTCCCAGTGACCCATTCCCTGAGAGAAGGCGGGCTGCCGCATTCTGCACCAACTGCAGCTTCCCAACAGTCTTCAAGGACAGCCCCAAGGAGAGTGCATTGCAGTAGTCTAGCCTGTAGGTTATGAAGGTATGGATGTTGGTGGGCAGAACCAAATCTGATAGAAAAGGTCGTAGCCTTCTCACCAGATGAAGTTGGTAAAAAGCACTCCTGGTCACTGCTGCAATCTGACAGCCCAGGCGCAGCCTGGATCCAAGAGCACCCAGGCTGCGAATCTGAGTGACCAAGGGAGGCCAGACCCCCATTGAAGGCAGGGGGTCCCACCTCCCCCAGGTCACAAGACCAGCCTACCATCAACACCTCGGTCTTGTCTGGATTCAGCTTCAATTGACTCACCTGCATCCTGTTCCTAACAGCAGCCAGGCACTGGGTAAGCACCAAGACTGCAGGACCTGGGTCAGATGAAAAGGAGAGACAGAGCTGGGTGTCCTCCACATATTGATGGCACCTCACTCCAAATCTCTGAACGACCTTGCCCAGGGAACTCAGATATACATTGAATAGGAGTGGGGACAGGATGGAACCCTCTGGGACCCCACAAGAGAGCTTCTGAGGGGACGACGAGCCACCTCCCATTACCACCTTCTGGGTTCTCCCTGCTAGTAATGAGCGGAACCACTCAAGAGCAGTCCCATGCACCCCAGCCAGATCCTGCAACCGTGTCAACAACACTCCATGGTCAACGTGGTAGTAAAGGCTGCCAAAGGATCTAACAAAAGCAACAGGGTACAATTCCCCCTGTCGATTTCCAAGCGGAGATTGTCAACCAAGGCCATAAGCACAGTCTCAGTGCCATGCCCAGGACAAAAACCTGACTGACAAAGGTCCAGGAAACCAATAGTATCGAGATGCACCTGGAGCTGTGGGGCAACTACCCACTCAATAACCTTCCCTAAAAAGGGGAGGTTAGAGACAGGGCAATAGTGGGTGGGGGAGTCAACATTAAGGAATGGTCTCTTGAGCAGGGGGAAGACCACTGCAGTCTTGAGGCTATCAGGCACTCTGTCCTCCCTAAGGGAGGCACTGTGAGGTCCCGCTATGGTTTTGTGAGGGGCGGGGCAGGCTCCCGCGCCCGCTTCACAGCCGCGGCGGGGCCTCGCACCCCGGCAGTGCAACAGAGAAGGCGGGGTCTGCGGGGCTGGTGGAGCACGGCCCGCGCACAGACACCAGTGTAGAAGACGTCCTGCAGGGCATGCAGAAGGGCCGTGACAAGGTGGGGCCGCTAGATGTGCCTCGCCGCTCAGCCCAACTTAAAAAGAGATCTGACAGCAGGGAATGCTGCCGGTGATCAGCGCTGCTGTGAGAAGCTGGCCCCCATTTGTGAGAAGCGTTGAGCATGATAAGTTGGTGGAGCATGTCGTGCTGCGACTGTGGAGCCAAGTGCTGAGGGTGCAAGGTGTACAAGTGGTGAGTGTGTGTTGTGGGTGTTGCAGCCTTATTAGTCCTATCCCTTCTGAGGCCGCTTTTAGACGAGACAAATTTGCGCATGATTGGTGAAAAATGTGCATGTTTTAATGCTTGTTTAAGCACCTAAACCGTTTTAAATGCCCCCTTTGATGATCGGGGGATACCAAAACCGGTTTTAAAAAATGTGCATTATTTAAAAACCACATTCAAAATGGTTTGGGTTTTTACACGATCATGGCAAATGCGCATTTTAAACAGTTTAGGCGTTTAAACGAGCATTAAAACACACACATTTTTCACCAATCATGTGCAAAATTGTCTTGTCTAAAAGCAGCCTGAATCTGGGCCCTTCCTGATATCCCTTTCCCTGGGTGAGTGTATTACTTGTAACTCCATCCCTTCCCCCTTTCCTGGTCTGATCCCTTATCCCCCACCTGTGCACTGAATTCCTCCCAGAGTGACGTGAGAGTGGGTGTGTGGGTAGGGTATACAGCGTGGTGGGGGTTGCACGGGGTGTGTGTTTTGTTTTGGGTCCCTGTGAGAAACTGGGGAGAGCGTGGAAGGGTGCCACTCTTGGCACAGCTGGTTCACCCCACCCTGATGATCTGGCCTCATTCCGTCTGGGATTGATAGGGCCATATAAGATCCTGAGGGGTTCCGTTTCCCACAATAGAGTATGTAGCCTGGGTGTGTTGATGTGTGTGATATTCCTTCCCCCTTTCTACCCTGTCCTAACTGTATCACCAGTAACAATACTAGTACGCTACATAGAGCAGGCTAGGCAATTAGAAGAGATGGCAAGGGCAATACAAGCCTTGTCTATGGAGGTAAAAGATATGAGGGAGAAACAGGAACAAGGGGCCACGGGGGGCGTCGCCGTAGCACAGGCCCCAACCCACGAAGCCAGTGGCACGCAAGAAGGAGGACCTGTGGGAGGGACTCTAGTGAGGGAACCTAAGGCCCCTAAAATAACAACGTTTGCAGGGGAGAGAAGACACTTTCAAGGGTTTGGGGCTCTTTGCAAGCTTACCTTTAAGATGCAGTCACAAACTTATAGTTCAGACACCACTAAGGTGGCTTTTATTATAGGGCATTTAGAAGGTCTGGCCCTTGATCGGGCCACACCCTTGCTTACGAGCAACATCCCCCTATTAACAGATTATGCTTGGTTCGAGAGAGAATTCAAGTTCTTCTTCGATTACCCTCATCGGGTTAAGGATGCAGAATCAAACATCCTCACCCTTAAACAAGGGAAAGGGCCCCTATTAGACTATGTCACTCGATTTCAGCAATTAGCTGTAGAGCTTAGCTGACCTGACAATGTTCTCTGAGTCCTCTTTCGCAAAGGCTTAAATGAGGAATTAAAAGACCAGCTATTGTATACCACGTTAACTGCTACTTGGGGAGAGTTGGTCACCCTGACCTTGCAAATAGAGGATCGGTTATCAGAACGACAGCGCAAGAGATGCCAAGAAGGACCTCGTAATTGGCAAGGTCGATCTACGTTTACCCCTCTTGGATGCACAGAGGCAGTCAAAACAGAAGAACCGGAACCTATGCAGCTGGGTGCATCTCGGGGACTCTTGTCAACAGAGGACAAAGAAAAACGCAGGTCAGATCGTTTGTGTTTTTACTGTGGGGAGCCAAGGCACTATGCACAAACTTGTCCACAACTGCCCCTATCACGAAGAATACCGGGAAACGACAGGTCCTGGGATGGGCAGGGGACGTCCCAGTGAATATATCTAGTCCCGTATCCTCACAAGTGCATATTTCCTCTACAGTCTTGTCAGCCCTAGGGCATGTCAGGGTACCAGTAGCCTTACAGATTACTCCAACCCAAACAATAATCACCATAGCCCTTATAGATTTGGGGGCCTCGGGGAACTTCATCAATTGCACTTTTGTGGCCCAAAAGGCGATCCCTATATGAGACAAAACGGCTCTTGAGGCCATTTTACTGTTCCCCTTGATTTCAGGCCCTATCACATCTTGTACCTATGGAATTAGAGGAACCATTGGAGATCACCAGGAAGTCCTGGTTTTTGACGTGGTGCATACACCAACGTTCCCTGTGGTTCTCGAGATCCCATGGCTACAGCTCCATAACTGTCAGGGTCCAGGCTTGAATCTGTGACCCTGACCTTGGTAAGTAGGGAAGCTTCCCCAGCCAACACCATACGGTGGCCGGGCTTGATATAACATTCCCCCTGTATTCTTGGTGCCCCTTGCCTTGCTTGATTTCTCCCCCCTGGATTCCTCATTGGCTCCCAGTAGGATAAAAGGCCTGATGGGAGCAGTTGCAAGCTGCGGGACATCAGCTCGTGACTGTGATCCTGTCTGCCTACTGTCTGTCTTTTAGCCTTTTGGTCTCCAGTTCTTTGGCCTATTTCTTATCTAGCCCCCTCTGGCTCTGTTCCCCCTTTCCCCTTCTGGTAGCTCTGATTGTCTTGCCCTCTTGATTCCTGTCCACCTGTTTCTCATTAGCAGTTTTTTACCTTGTTCCTACACCTGCTGTGGGGTGGTCTTGCGGTGGTCGTGCTCTGGTGTAGGGATGTCCCCCCTGTCTTTCTAAGGTCTATGTTCTCCGCTCTGCTAATCTGCCCCTGACTTTTGCCTCGCCCACGTCTATAGTTGCACGGCTCTAAGCTTACACTTCTGGGTCGTGTCTGTGCTCCCCCAGCTCTGGTTCCCTTAATCCCTTGTCTCTTGTTCTCTGTTATTTATTTATTTATTTTATAAATTTGTACCCCGCCTCTCCTACGAACAGCCCGGGGTGTCTTCCAACAATAAAACACAATACAATAAAATACAATTTAAAATCATCAATAACAATATAAATTAATTAAAACAGGGCTCAGGGCCTTCAAAATATATCATAAATCATAAATCATAAATCAGGTGGTGGAGCAAAAAATCCCCCTTACCCCACCCTCCCACCCTCCCCAAAGGCCTGGATGAACAGCCAGGTTTTACAACTTCGCTGGAATGTCAACAGGCTGGGGGCCAGGCGAGCTTCCTCCGGAAGGGAGTTCCAAAGGCGCGGCCCGGCCCGGCCACCGAGAATATCCTCTCCATTGTGGCCCCCCGCTTAACACGGGGGACCTCCAGGAAGGCACCCCCGGCAGACCGAAGGAGCTGCTCTGGGGTGCGGAGGGCGAGGCGGTCCCTGAAGTATGAGGGGCCCAGACAGTGAAGGGCTTTATAGATCAACACCAAAACCTTGAACCTGGCTCGGCACGCTATCGGCAACCAGTGCAGAGCTCGGACCACAGGTGTAATATGCTCCTGACTGCCCGTCCCCGTCAGGAGACGAGCCGCCGCATTTTGCACTAGCTTCAGCCTCTGAACCAGGTACAAGGGAAGCCCCACGTATAGCGCGTTACAGTAGTCCAGCCTCGAGGTGACGAAAGCATGGATGAGGGAGGCCAGGTCTGGACCAGAGATGAACGGACGCAGCCTACGCACTAGATACAACTGGCAGAAGGCAGCCTTAGCGACTGCCTCCACCTGCCGCTCCAGGCGAAGGTCTGCATCCAGTATCACCCCCATACTCCGGACCTGCTGAGCTATAGGAGGACGAACCCCCCCGACCAGGGGGGCCACTACCTCCCTCGCTCTCCCCACCACCATCAGAATGACTTTGGGAGATGGCACAAGTAAAATTTGCTTTAGGGGGATGAAGGGGGAGAGAACCCTTTGCCATGGCCTTTGAAAGACCCTTTCACACCTATTCCTTTCTGATATGACCACGTCCCTTCCTGAAGGGCTCAGAATGAACAGGAGCCAGGGTTTGCGCAGTCACACTCCATTGCCCCTCTTATGATGCTCATGCTTGGAATATTCCTCCATTCAATGCCCTGGAAGTAGCAAGGAGTCCATGCAATGCTCCAAGACTCGTTGGCTGCATCTCTGTGGTCACTTGGACCTAGGTGGCAAACAAGGAAATGATTTATTGGGGACTGAAGATTGCTCCAGGATAAGCAATTCTCACAACGCTGATGCTACTTGATAGAATACGTTCCTTGCAAGCAAACTCTTTGTATCAGATGGCAGAGGACATTGGGTCATAAGTAGGGTTGCCACTTCTTGCAGTTTGACCCCCAGGGCGTTTATAGACGATCCCGCTTACAAGCGGGATCGCTAAATGCCGGCTTTTCCCCTCGCGCGGTCTCTGCATGCCGTGTCTGCTGATCAGACACGGCGCAGAGTGCGAGTGAGCATGCGTGCCCTTCTGCGCATGCGCACTCGTTCACGGGACCAGGAAGTGCGGCGTAAAGCTGGCACTTCGGGAATCTGCGCCGGAGGGGGCAGGATCGCCTGCCCCCTCCGATGCGGATTAAAAAGCGGCCGCAGCGAGTAGACGAGCGCCAAGAAAGGCGGCTGAAAGGATCAGCCGCCTTTTTTGTCTCATCTATAAACGGCCTAAGGTGCCTATTTTAGCCTATGGGAGTCTCGGGCTCAAATCATGAGAGATGGCAACCCTAACCATGAAGAAAGCACAGGAAATGGACAGGGTTTCACACAACAATCAGAATGTGGGTTTGGGCGCTCTAAAAGAGCATTGTGTGAATGAGCCGACAGACAGCAATGAGGTTGCCTTCCTGGTGGTCATGAGGACTTACATCCCTACCGGTAGCCCTGCCCCTCCCCACTCTGAAAATTCTGGTGGCGCCTTTGCAAGTGGCCTCAGCTCCTGCAGGGCCCTAAAGAGTACCATATTTGGAGCCCTGCTGGGAGCCCTGCCATTATTATCAGCATGAGTTGAGGAAAGGCAGCTGGGAGCTCTGCTGTTACTCCAAGGTGGGACCAAGGGCCAAACTACAGGTTGCTGCCACTCTGGAAGGGCATTGGGCAGGAGCTTGGTTCCCAACTGTCCCATCACCCTGGAGGGGCAACAAGACACGTTCTGCCCCTTGCTGCAAGGCCCCACCTCGCCCCTAGGGTGGCCATACCTTCCCTTTAAAAGATGATGCTTATGGAAAATACATGGTGCAGGGCTGCACTGGAACCAATGCAGCCCTGCAACATGTATTTTTCATGTGTCCTCTTTTAAAGGGGAGATATGGCCACCCTACCTGCCCCCCATCCAAGAAACCACATCACCTGCAGGACTGGACATGCTGTGAGTGGCTTTGGGTGTTAACAAGACAACGGCCCACTGGAGTGCAGCCCTCACTCACATGTTTAGCTTGTATACCCTAATAAATGGGCATCCCCTACGTGTATTTCTTGTGTGTCCATGCAGCCCCCACTCACCCCCACTCATAGGTTTAGCGTGACAAACCTAATAGACAGCCAGGTGTTCTACCCCTCCATGCTCCTCCCACCAAACCTCCCTCCCAGTGTTCTGCAGCCATGGCAAACTTGGGGAGAAGGGGGAGGTGGTCTAGCCTGAGGAAGTATTTGCTCACATGCGGCATGCAGCTAATCTTAGCTAGGCAGTCCAGCTCTTTAAACTTTTAAAAACATTTGGTGTATGGTCCGCAGACTTCACAGATGTCTATACCAAAGTCATTGATCCTGAGAACCTCATGGTGCTTGTTATTGCGCTCCAGGTCTTCGTGACTGCTGCTGAGCAGAACCTGAGTGCGATCCAGCAGATCCAAGCCACCTGCTGGCATTAGCTTGATGACGTTTCTAGGCACAGACAGGCACTCACTTAAGTTGTGGCCAAGGTAGCAGGGCGCACAATAACACGGAGGCAACTCCTGATTTGGCACTGTGCACTTCCCTTCCTCCGGTGACAATGGACCTCACTGGTGAGGATCGTAGTCCTGCAAGGGGAGCTGATGTGTGCTGAGATCTACCTGTTAGGAAATGCGCCTTCAGTCACCAATGCCCTGTGCACTGCTGTACCCACCAAAAGGCTGGTCTGGGTGAAAGAAAAAAGGTCAGACTGGTGGGAGAACGTGAAGGATAGGCTGGATGGTGACACCCTCAATGGGAACTGAGAGGGAAGTAGGAGGGGAACATTTTGGGGGGAAGATGAGTTCAGTCTTGCCCGTCAGGCTTGACAAGAGGAGGGACAAAATTCAAGGTGCCTGGGTTGAGGCTGTTGGGGTCTGGGTTGAGGCTGTTAATCAACTTATTCTATTCATGCTATGTGTTCTGTTTGTTTATAACATTTGGGGTAGAGTCTGGGTGGTGTGTAGGGATGAACTGGGGAGTGGGGGGGTGGAAAGGGAACCTTTGTCCCAGGGCCCATGGTGGCTCTTGGCAGTTCTGTTGGCCCTATTAAGCTTGAGTTGGTAGTGAGACATCCAAGCAGAGACGTCAGAGAGACAGTCAGCGATACGGGACTGGATGGAGGGGGGACAGTGTGGGAATGGAGAGATAGAGTTGCATGTCATCAGTATACAGGTGATACTGAAAACCATGATAATTCAATGAGTTTACTCAGAGAAAGGAAGAAGAGAAGAGGGCCCCGGATGCCTTGGGGAACTCCCACAGAGAGGGGAAGCGACATAGAGGTGGTACCAACAAGAGAAACGTTGAAGGAGCAATTCAAGACATACAAAGAGAACCGGTCGAGAACAGAGTTTGGAAACCAAAGGAGTGTAGCGAATCCAGGAGGAGGCCATGGTTGACAATGTCAAGGCAGCAGAGAGATCGAGTAGGACAAGAATGGAATAGAGGCCCTTAGACTTAGCTAAGAGAAGGCCATCTGTGATTTTGGTGATGGCAGTCTCAGTCAAGTGGAGAGGGCAGAAGCCCAATTGAAGGAGCAAATATTGGGCAATGTGTGGCAAACCAGGAGGGGCTGAGACAACACATGTCTGAATTTCGGTGTGCATTCGGTTTTTATGGTGCCAGTGTTAGTGAGAGCAGAGAAAGGGGCAGGAAGTGGTCACTCCTGGAACACTGGAGGCTTTTTGCATGTGACTCGATAATGCTGGCAGACCTGTATGCATATAGACTATATGCAACCTTATTGATGGGATACAGACACATGGATGCACATGTACATTAACCCACATTCACCCGCACAACAGGCTCCACATGTTCTGAGAGCCCGCCATGAGTGGGGGCTCTGTGTCTGGTGCATAGTGGTGACTACATGCCCGGGGTGTGTATGTGAAAACCTAATATACAGGCATGCAGACAGTGACACCCACCTGGTGTGGGCTATCGTCTCGTCTGTACTTAACACCCTTCACCTTCTGCTCTATTTCAAAGGGGTGCTAGAGAAAGACACTGCACCAGTTACAACAGGCATTTTAACTTCTCTTTCCAAAACTTGCCCAAGGCAAGTAAACTGCAATAACCTCTCCTTTAACCCCTTCCTGACTGTAGCCTTGGGCTGCCTGACTATTTCCTTCACGTCATGCTGATGAATCTTTTGATTGATGGAGACACTTCAAAGGGAACGAGATTTCTTGGTCATGTCTCTTGGTTTTTAATCCTTTCCCCAAGATTTACTACAAGGTGGTTATTTGTGTGGTTTGTTTTAAAGCTCCTCTCTTTCACAAGAGACACGTTTTCCCTGAAAAGAGACTTCTGGAATGAGATTGGGGTGGGGGAGAGTGTAGAGAAGGGAGGTTTTATCTTTGGGCTGACCTTAAAATTTGTGGGACCTGGGAAGAAGGGATGGGGGTGTCTGTGGGGGACGTTGCCAGGGTGGGGAGGCCAAAGGATGGCGAGGGCAGGGGAGGTGGGGGAGATGAGAGCAGGGCTTACCTGGGTGGGGTGCTGCTGCTGTTGCTCCTGAGGGGCCCCAGGAATCCTGCTGTCACTCTCAAGGGTATCCCTGCTGCCACTCGGAGGGCCTTCAGGAGTGGCAGCAGCCTGTAGGGCCCTAATGAGGCACAGAGCCTAGGTGGCTGTCTTGTCGGCCCTGCCCTGCCCTGCCCTGCCCTGCCCTTTTTAAGGGGTGACAGAACAGCTCCGGGGTCTGGTGGACTCCCAGCCTGTGTATTAACATCCATAGATTAATAAACCAGTGGTAAGTTTGCACGGGGAGAAAGTGTTGTGTGAATGAGCTCATTGACTGTTAGGTGCCAGTTGGCTTGAAATGTGGCAGAAAGAGGGTGTTTATCAAACTCAGGTGAGTTCTGTAGACTCAATTAAGGCCCAAAGCCAGTTGAAAGAATATTTCATGATTTACACAACAGGTCTTTAATTTTATTTAATTTTATTTATTTATTTATTTATTTATTTATTTCCAACATTTATATCCTACCTCTCCTGCCTAAGCAGCTCAAGGTGGCTTACAAAAATTAAAATATTTAAAAATATACATAAAATATATAAAATACATAAAAGGGAGGCATACAAAAAGAATAAAAAACCCATCCTCCCCACCCCCCTCACCCCCCTTCACTCACCTCCCACACCAAAGGCTTGGCGGAACAGCCAGGTCTTGCACTGTCGCCAAAATGAGGGGCGCAGTATTTCTAGGGTTAAACTTTGACACCCCACAATGTAGGGGGTCAACAAGACACACTTTACTGCTTTGACTCTTTCCTTGCTAATATATTTTTTTAAAATTAAAAACACCCTTTTAGGAGAGTAGTTTTTTGTTCCAGTATTGCAGGAAAGCAGCAATAAACATTTCTTTGGAGCAAAAGATCTGGTTGAAACAGCACAAATGGCATTTTAAATGCCTTTGCCTTCTTTGATTGCATTTTTATATTGCAGGCATAATCACATGCTAAATCACATGCTAAATCAATGTAACTAAAAAGAAAATCCCATATTACTTCTGATTCAAGTTAACCGGATGTGAACTGTATGACTGTACAAGAATGGGAAATGCAAGATATTACTCAATTGCTCATTTAAAAAAAAAAATTTAAATCACGCCTTCACCAAAAAATGCAATTGTGTCACTGAAGAGTGAGAAGAATTTGGGACAGGAAAAGAAAATATCTTAATTCCTAGCTGCCAGTTCAGTCCCCCATGTTTAAAACAGAGGCTCTGATAACTCTGCCTTTTTAATAGATCAGGGACCATGTTTTGAAACAGATTCTTTTAAAGAGCAAGAATAAAATTATTTGGCATTGCTAAATATTAGAATTATATACTGTATGATGTTCTCCCCCTTCTTTGCATAACAAGGACGTCCCATTCCTCTGTTGGATTTTAGAGAGGGCTTATTTAGCAAGATATATATATATTTTTACATTTTCCTATATAAAAATTGCTATTTAAAGACATTTCTTTGAATAGCACAGTTTGACTTTGAAAACTAATAACTCATATAACACACACATGCAGGATAGAGGCAAATTTTAATAACACCAGTTTTAAGAGTGGAACCCTTATAAAACGAAATAGCCTTGAGTTAATTTTCAGTTGTTTAGATTTCTTTTTAAAAAATGAAACTAAAGCATTGGTATAATTGGGAGAGCTGAAATAAGTAATCCCATCAAATCCGAATAAAATGGGCATCAAATTGTATTTGAGCACTCTTTGTTCAATTACCCAATTCCCCCTCCCCCTCGTGTTTGTTTGTTTTGTTTGTTCCTTTCCCAAAGAGTTATTATTCTCTGATTGGGTGTACAATGTACAGCAGTTGCACAGAGATGTGACAAAAACACAGACTCAAACTAACAGCATTTTTACACATGTCGGGCCTCCCTTTTACCACAGCCATTTCGGATCCCGGTCTGGAATCAGGCTGTCCATCCTTTAGACGTGCCGACCTGATTCCACCCAGGGATCGGGGCGAGGCTGTGCGGTGCAACATGCGGCCGCACAGCCCTGCCCCCCATGCTCCTCCGGCTGCCTGCCCTCCAGGAGACGGGTGGCCGCACCAGCCAATCTGGCCGCTGCTTCCGATCCCGGATCGTGGCCAGGACCACGATTCGGGATCAGTAGAAGGTAACAGACATTGCTTTCTGCTGATCCCGGATTGTGGTTGCGCTAAGCACGATTCCGGAGGTGAGGCCAGCCTCACCTCCGGAATCGTGGTTAATCTGATTCCCGCAGGAGGTTCACTGGGGTGAACCTCTGGCGGGAATCCTTTAGACGTTACGGGCGTCTCCTCCGCCACAGGGGATTGACCGTGGTAAGAGGGAGGCCCGTAATGTCTGAAAATACCCTTAAATGAACGAAAATGCACCAAACACGCAACTGAAAACAAAAAAAGGAATCAAATAATTGAAATTGTGAAAATTTGGTTGCTCGCTCAAAACCGTGATGAATGTCATTTAGGCTGACCACAGTTTACCCCAAACTGCAAAAAACAAACAAACCCACAAGCATTTAATCAGTTTTAGCTCTAAATCAGCCTCGAAGAGAAGAACAAATCCCACAGGGAGTCAGTATAAAAAGAATATTTTTATATTTGTTCAGAACAACTCCTATTTAAGAATAGCCACTTCCCCTCTGACTTCTAAGGACACTTATTTTCAATTATGCAGCAGCTACAATAGATGTTTTTGGTTGGTTTTTTTAAGGAGATCATCCTAATGGAGTGCTGAAGTCTTTGGAAAATCTGTCCCCTTGCTTAAGCACCTAAAGGGAAAGCGGAATTCTCTCCATTCCCTTTGGGTCTGATCCTGCACTGTTAGAGTCAAAATTTGGGGCCTGATATTATTAAAGAAAAAGGGAACCTTGCAATTGACTAGAGGGAGGCTCCAAGATTTGTTAATTGACAAGCATCTTGCTCTCTTTCTTATGATCACTTTCTAACCCAAAACCTGAGCTTTTTCAAACAATTGCTCCCACACACTTTCCCAAATTTGTCAGCCCCCCATGCCATGCAGCTTGCTTTGCCATCCTCCTTCCACCTGCAAGTAATTTAGGGAAATGGCAAAGCCTCTCCCGAGATCAAATTCCACAGTGGAAGCATCTGTCCCTCCAGTGCCTCTCTCCCATTTCTTATTTTGCCCCCTCCCCTTTACTTATTAACCAAGACATTTGGACGACTGCAAATTGCTTGTAATTATCCCCCTTACCCCCTCATTGAAGGGGAGGGGGGGAAGCTTGTATTTAGAATTCTGCATCGCAAATTACTATAATTGCATCTCCATTGCCATCCCGTCCAGTGTTCAAATGACTTAAAATAGCAATGTGCTTTGCTTGTACAGATGTTTAAGGGGAGAGATGAGAGATTTGACCCCTGTAACAAAAAAACCCAAAAAACCAAAACAAAAAAAGGCTTTTAAAATTAACACAGGGGAGCCTGGAGTCACACTTGATTTTATATGGCTGGGTTTACTTGGTTTAGTTCTGTTTGCAAAGCTGTGATACAGGCATTTTTAATTTTTATTTTTAAACCAACCCTGCCATTTTCAAAATGTATTTTATTTATTTGCACCTGTTAATTGGATGGGAGAGAATACAGAATCCAGATTTGGGGTACAGTCCTTGCTCCATTGAAGTCAATGGGACTTTTGCCATTGACTTGATGTAGTGTTGGGATTGCACTATTTGTGGACTCATCATTTCACACAATGCACTTTTAGGCCATGTTCCATCAAACAGAGATAAACCGGAGTGATTAATTTGATTTAATTTAATCAAAGTAATTCTTCACTTTGGTAGTGTTCAGAGGAACAGTGTAGATGAAAATAAAGTGTATACTTTGATTTAATTTACTCCTGAAGCATTCACACAGACAGATTAATTATTTTGATTTAATTAAATCAAAGTAACTAGTCCCCTTCAGTAGTGTTCAGACAGACAGTGTAAACCAAAGTAATACAAACAAATGTAAGAGTGGACTGGTTTGGCCTGCTGTGGCATGTTGGTGGCTAGCCCAAGCTGTGATCCCGTAGACTTTGGGGATCCCACCGGGGCTAGGGTCTGCCCGATCGGCTTAATTAAATTGAATTGAATTAACTGTTTGTCAGAATGGGAAACAGGAGGACCTGGAGCCTGCCTGCCCCTGGAGCTGCTCCGGTGGTGCATCCCTATCCACTTGCAGCTCCGCTTCAGTCTGCTTGAGATAACCCAACAGGTGTCCCTGGGCCATGGGCCACCCATGTGACTCCCCTCCCCCCCAACCATAGAGCTGCAGCCTTTCACCCAATGCTCTAGGCTGGGGTGGTGGCCGCAACTCTATGGTGCTGACCAGGACAATGACCAGCTGGGCATGAAGCTGAAACATGGGTCAACCCAACAGACGGATAGCAGCTCTGCTTTCTGCCATTGCCCCAGATTTGACCAGCCTGCTCTGCACAACGTGCTCCTGGATCTTCTGGAGCATCACCAACAGGGCTGCCCCTTTGCATATCTGGTGTGTACCTCTACATGGATCAGTCAACCCGAGGGTAAAACAGGCAGAAGTGGAGCTGCTGTTGGTCTAAAAGCACCTAGTGTGGCTTCAGAGGAGTAGTGGCACAAACCCACATTATACGTGCTGTACAGAATCAGTCCTTATCACTTTCTGTGCTTTTTGATGATCTCGGATTCTGTGCCATCTAATGAAAGACTGGGACAATAAAATGCAGGAAAATCAGCAGCTGTGTGAATGCATTTACCACTGGACAAGACAAACACAGATTATGGAACAAGTGGAACAGTAGCAAAGGGGAAAGCTATTGTGTGAATTGGTCCATTGTCTAGTCTTGTTTGTTCAAGAAGCAGACACAACTTTGAAAGCAAATATTTATTTATTTCTATAAGCAAGATTACTTTAACTGAACGAGAAAAGCCCATCAGCCTATCAAAACAAAATGTCTTAGACACTCCATTAAAAGTACACACACACACAGTTGCAGTTTTCCTGCTATTTAATTTTACAGTCTAAGTGTTGTGTTTAATGAGTTGACTGGTGCACAGTTGTCCAATTAATCTCAACGCTGGAAAACATTTCCAACCTAGATCTTATCTGATGCACAAGGCAAATCTTCACCTGTTTCTAAGAGTAAATGATGTTATCAGAAGAGGACTCTGACATGTGGAGTTAAAAAGGCAACTGAATGCACATACAAGTAGTTTACTAACTGCCAAACCCAGGGCAGATGGGCTTTTATAAAGGCTGGGGGGAAATAAATAACAGCTCCCTACTTACTTGCTGTGCACCAAAAATGATTTTGTCAACTTCTATCATATTCCCACCTCAGTCGTGTCTTCTCTGAGACTGAACCTACTGAGCTTTTCAGAAACCATTCCATGCTTCCATTGTCTTTGGGTAATTTCATATGTTACATGCTCCCGGGTCACCACAGTAGATTCCCAACCGTGGCGAGCCGACTAACACCCCTGCCCCCATGGTCTAGGACAGCCCCGAACAGACGTGACGGGAGCGGGACCACAGCAGGGAAACGGCCGGCCGGACCACAATCCGAGGCAGCGCAACAGACGTTATGCTGATTCCTGGCCATGGTCAGAACACCCAGAAGACACCGGGGAGGGGCGGGAGGCAGATATGGCCGACCGAGGGCAAAGGAAGCCAAAAGCGCCAAAAGGAAATGCCCACACAAGGGAAACGGAGAGGGAGGGGGAGGAGGGAGAAGAGCGGCCGAGGTGGCGCACAGAACAGGCACAGGGAAACCAAGAACACAGCAGAACACACAACACAAACACACGCCCGGGCGCAAACACACCCGAACGAGAAAAGAAGGAAGCGGGGAAGCACACCAGGATGGCCAACACACACAGCACAACAGACAAAGGGAAGGGGAGCCCCGGGCCAATGAAGCAGAGGGGACCAGCCCAGGGACAGAGCAGGACACGGGGAACGGCACCCAGAACCCCAACAACAGCACGGTCAGTAAGGGCCACCCAACAGCAACACAGGCAGCCCAAGGCATGGGGGTCCCCACAGGGACAGAGCAATGTCACAGGGGGATGGCAAACAAGTACGGGATGGCACAGGAGCGGTCCCAGGCAGGTCCAGGAGACAGGCAGGGATCCCCCGCGCCGGTGGAAAGGCGCAGACAGGGATGGAGGCGAGCTGGAACAGATGCGCTGCACAGGCGAATCACACCCCCCCCACCAGAGGTTACTGGGAGGCGCAGACCGGGGGCCGCAGACCCGCACAGTCATAGAGGCACCCGGAGGGGGGAGCAGATCACGGGCACAGGTGAGCGGGCGGCCAGACAAGGGATGACAACACCACCCAGAGAGCCGGCAGCTGGCTCGGAGAGCAGGACACAGCCACAGGAGGGGCTGGCCACAGAGAGTAACACCGCAGGCAGCAAAGACCAAGGGTGAGCACAGAGACACAGGCAAGGGCAACGGAACCCATGGAACCAGCCGTAACAGCAGCGAGCCCGGTACAGCATGGAGTGAGTGGAAAGCGACCCAAGGCAGCATGGGGGAGGCGGGAGCACATGCTGTGGTCGGCATCCAGGGCTCCAAAGACACTGGGGGCCTCACAGCCAGCTGCAGGGGGTCACAAAGGGGCCCGGGGCGGGGTGACCCACCAGATGCACGTAGTGGGGCCACTGAAGCATGCCCCGATGGTAGCCCAGTGCAGACATGTGGTGGGTGATGAGGTAGTAGGCCTCGAACAGATCCTGCACAGCAAGCCCCTCCTGAACATCAGCATGGGACCACACACCAGCCAGCACCACCAGCTCCAGTCCGGTGGACTCCGACAAGCCATAGGCAGCATCAGGGGGCCATGGAAGGTGCCCAAGCTCCAACAGGTGGTGATACACCGCCCCACGTGAGCGCTGGTACCCACGGGCCCCATGGATTCAGGCAAAGAAGGAAACAGCCAGGGCAAGGCCCCCCTCTGCCAGACAGGTCATGTAGGCAGCCAGGCTGCACACTGAGAGGACTGACACGGTCTCCGCTGTGGACTACCCAACATGCGAGCACCGCATCTCTGGAATGCGCCCATCAGGAAAGGGATGGAGCCCCAGAACCTCTGCATGAAGCCGGCACTCGTGAGCGCTGGCCTCATAGCCAAAGTAGCGAAGGCCGGAGCTCATACTCGCATAGGCTCCAGAGAGTGTATCTAGGCAGCACAGGATCAGTTGCACGGCCTGGGAATGCCAGAGGTCACACAGGGTCATGGTCTCGTGAAAGGTCCAGCTATGGGGGGCACCAGGCGTTGCGGGGCATGGGAGACCTTGGGAAGCACTGCCGGCCATGGTCCAGCAAGCAGTGGGTACTAACAGCAAGGGAAGAGGGGCCCCACAGTCCCAGGTGGGATGGGGAGGGGAGCTGGGGAGCTCCAAGGACACGCGATAAGGCCACAGGCCGCAACATGGGACAGCTAATGAGTGAGGTGTGGGGTGCGTACCCAACACAGCTTCAAAAACCAAGTACACAGACAGTACAGCCAACACTGATAGCGGGCGGTGATGACAACAGGCAGCTAACACTGATAGCAGGGAGGTGATGACAACAGGCAAGCAGCTGCGGACCGCACGCCCAGGTGCATGTGGGCTCAGGGCACAAGCCCCTGTGCCGGGAGCGTAGGTGTGCCTGGGGGAGGGACCACCACCCAACAGCCGCACACCAGCTGCCTAGCCACCACTGGGACGGTCAGCATGCACAGGTGCTCCGGGGCGCCCCGCACAGGTGCAAGGGCAGGGCAAGGGGTCGGGGTGGGCCCGGCCCTCGGGCAATAGAGGTGCACGCTGGACCACACCAGGGACACGGTCCTCCATGGATGTGGGACAGAGGGGCACCTGCAGGATGCACCCGACCATCTGCACGGAGTGGTTCCAGGTGCACACAGACCTCATGCGCATCTCCACAGATGCGATCCATCTGGCTTCCCGCATACGGGTGTGCATGGCTGGGAGCGCTGCGACCGCCCGGCGCACCCACCATGGGTGCAGGTGCTCCCTGGCCAGGCTCAGGGTCCTGTGGGTGTCCGGAACATACCAACAGGCCCTCTGCCACACCTGAGAGTGGCCAGCAGTGCTCCGCGAGGCTGCTGGCCGACAACACTGGAGGAGGGAGGCCATGGGGCGCGCAGCTATGCCCGTTATGCCCATTGAATGGCGGATCTGGGTCACTGAGTGGGCACAGGGGTGGTGGGCCAGGGCCCTGGCCCTTTGGGATGAAACCACCTGGAGGGCGCACTTCAGGATGGACAGGTGTTGCCTCCTGCGACTTGCAGAGCTGTTGACACCCTGGCTGGAGTGGCAACACCTCCCCATGCGGGCCCCCATTCCCAAGGTCCAGCGCGTGGCCATAGCGGATCCGAGCTGTCCTGGTGAGGTGGGTTTCCAGAGATGCCGCTGCCTGAGGGCTCTGCCCCCCCGCCCCCGTGGCCACCACCTGTACAGAGGCACTCAATAAAGTTAGTGATCATTTCCACCAGTGCGTTTATTGTGCTGAGTGTGCCCACATGCCACCCTCCTTCCCCCCTGCACCATGCCCCCCTTACCTCCCCCTCCCCCTTACCTCCTCCCTGACCTGCAGGATGCACCCGGGTGCCTACGGGCGGCATGGAGCTCTGGGAGCTCCCCTCACCCCCGCTGTCCATGTCCCCGACCGTGTCCTGGGAGGCCTCCGTGTCCAGAACGGCCAGTGGGGTTGGGGTGGGTGGTGGCCCCGGTGCCGGAGGGGACCCCCTGGGCGGCTGCTGTCTCCAGCAGCCTGGTGGGATGGGGAGGTGGATGCATGGGCCCTGCAGGTGTGCTGGCAGCTGGGGCAGTGGAGGGGGTGGTGGGGCGCTGCAGGGCCCAGCACCGGCGTGGGGGCTGGCAGGATGCCTTGCAGAGTGGCTGCCATCACATATGCGCTCATGGTCCCTGCATGTAGCAGCAGTGATGTGCCAATGGCCTTGGCACCTACCTCCTGTCCCGTTGCAGTGCTGTGGGTGGTGGGCTGGACCCCCAGTGGGTGGGCGGATGGTGCCCTCCCCCGGCATCCCCCTGTGCCCCGGCCATCCCTCCCTCGTACCCCCTGCCCTGGTGTGCCCCATGTGCACCTCTGTGGGGCTCCCGCTGCCGTGGAGCCTCATCTTAGTCTTCCAGCTGCTCCTGCGGCTGCCCCCCGCTGTCCCCCTCGCCTGACAGTCCTGTGTACTGGGGCGCGCCATGACCTGTTCGGAAATGGGTTGGGGTGAGTTGCAGTACCCCTGCATGGGCCCGGTCCCCATCCCGCCGCCCCCCCATCCCCGTGCACTGGCACTGGTGCCTGACCTGCTGCACCTGTCCCCCCTGTTCTGTGCCCTGGCGAGACCCAGTGCCCCCTGCCCCCCTGTCTGTGGTCCGGGGTTTCTGGGGGCCTCGGAGATGGGCCCGTGTCCTGTCCCCCCTCCATGGGACCATCCCCTATGATCCGTTCCCCCTTCTAGCCGCTTGCCTACCCTCGATATTGGTCTCAGAGCCCTCCGAGGCTGGCCCCTCGGTGTGGCTGTGCTCCCCCTGTGTCCACTGGCTGAGGTTGACCAGTGTGCTGGCCTTGGATCCTCCCGAGTTGGACTGCGGGTGTGGGCTCCCTGTGCTGCTGTGTGAGGGGGGCCTGCTGGTCCCCAAGGTCCCAGGGCATTCCTCTTGGGGGGGGCTGGGCCCTGGGAACTGGTGCTTTCTTGCAGGGCTGCCAGGGGTGGGGGTACATTAGCCCATTCCCTGACCTGGACCATGGCGCTCCCCACAAGTCATGGGGCAACTATGGAGCCCTTTATGTGTAGGATGCGGTCCAGGGCGTCATAGTAGGCGGTGGTCCGTGCTCCGTGTCTGGCCCGCTGGTTATTGTCCTTTACCACCTTGTACCCCCTCTTGAGCTCCTTCACCTTGGAGCGGCATTGGGCCACTGTTCTGTGGTGACCTGCCACCTCCATGTCCCACACTATCACATTGTACACATGCTCATTCTGCATGTTTACCACAAGTTCCACCTGTTGCTTCAGGGACCCCCAGATCTTTATAAAGTCCTGGGTCTCTTTGTGCCCCCATTGCCCCCCCTCGGTGGTACAGCCATCTCCCATGTGTGCCCTTCTGCTCCTCCTGCTCCTCCGCTTGCCCTCCACCTGTCTCCTCTGGGGACTCCAGCTCCCGGGCCCGTTTCCGGGTCTGTGGGTCATAACAGGGGGTTAGTTGCCTGGGTCCCTCGGCCCCGCAGACCTCCTCCCTTCCCCCCTCCTGCCAGGTGCCCCCCCCTCCATGCCCCTGTGCCGCTGTGCGGGGCCCCCCTTGCTCTCCTTACCTGTTTCCGGCGTGCCTCCATCCCCTGACTGGTTGTCCCCACTGGGGCGGCCTGCTCCACCACCACCACCACCACCACCACCTCCTCCTCCTCCTCCTCCTCCTTGCTCACCCTCTGTTCTCCTCTCCCTTTCGCCTTGCTCCATCCCGCCACGTTCCCCTGCTGCTGTTTGCCCTTTAAATCTCCCTCCCCGGTCTGTGTGTTGCTCATTGCCCGGCAGTGACGGTGCGTGCTTTCACCCCAGCTGGGGATCATTTTGTTTGCTTCTGACTGGTGGTTGCCGTTCAGTCGTTACTTTTTGCGGTTTCCCAGTGGGAATTGCTTTGACCACCCTTCCCGAGATGGTCCGGTTCTGACCTCCAGAAGGGTGGTTGGCTTTGTCCCCTACTGGTGATTGTCTGTGGTGAACATCTGGCGGACGCCGATCAGACACTTGGGACTCTTTGGCCCCACCATGGGGTTGTGTGTGGTTCACTATGGTTGACTGTGATCTCGTAACGTCTGAAATTACTAGGGACGGGCCCGGTCCCATTACCGGCACACCGGATTTTACCGGTTACCGGTTTCACAAAAACCGGATTCCCGGATTAAATCCGGTGTACCGGTACCGGATTTATTGCATTGGTTCCAATGGGGCGCTGTGTCCCCATTGAAACCAATGCAATAAATTAAAATTAATTCCCTCCCCCTCCCAGGCTGCGCGGGTGGAAGGGGGGACACCCCCC
>QEPC01014734.1:1166604-1180818 GCA_003113815.1 Sphenodon punctatus | reverse complement strand
AAATCCGGTACCGGGGGCCGGATTACCGGGCCGAATCCGATAATGCCGGTACGCCCGATACCGGCATTATCGGATACCGGTAGATCCGGAATTCCCATCCCTATAAATTACCCTTTGTTAGCCTTCTCTGCACTTTAATCATTTCTACTATGTCCTTTTTTGAGATGGAGCAACCAGAATGGCACATGATATTCAAGGTGTGGTAGGCACATCATTTATAGAATGGCATTAGGATATTCAGTACTTTCATTTGTTGTTCATTATTTGGTACCTTAGTGATTTTTGCTGTATTTAGGATAACCACCTCCCGCCAGACAATATCCATAACCCAAATGGGTATTTTCATACCTGATTTGCGTGTGTGTGTGTGTGTGTGTGTGTGTGTGTGTGTAATGTTATCCCCTTTTTGTTTTTTTGCTGTTGTTAATGTTTCAGATTTTTTTATTTTTTTTTTGGAGGGGGAACCAGGGGTTCTTTCATTCAGTTATTTCAGTCATTTTGGTATTTCGGTTGTGTCATTTTTTAATTATTATTTTTATTTTTCAAATGTATATGCCACCCTTTCTACAGGGAGGCTCTAAATTCATTTAAAAAACAGTAAAATTAAACAAAAACAATCATCCCTCCCCTCAACTGCCTCCCTCCCCTACAACCCTACCCAGAAACCCACCCAACTCCTATTTATCCCCACCTGCCAAATGCTCGTTCAAATAAAAATGTTTTGCACCACCGCCTCCCGAAGATGCCCCCGGCTCAGGCTCAAACAAACCTCCTGGGGAAGGGAGTTCCACAAAAGGGGGGCAGCACCTGAGAACGCCCTTCTGTGCATCCCCAGCCCATGGACAAGGGTAGCGAACAGACGAAGCCTGCAGGAGGGAGCCCCCAGCTGACCGTAGGGGCTGCAAAGGGCACAGTAGGATAGACGGTCTTTCAGATATGTGGGGCCCAGACCATTTAGGACTTTAAAGGTAAAAAACAGCACCTTGAATTGTGCCCGGAAAGCTACAGGGAGCCAGGGCAGACTTCAGAGCACCGGTGTAATGTGCTCCTGCTGACGCATCCCCCAAAGGAGCTGAACTGATGCATTTTTGACAATTATGCATGTGCAGTGGTGCAAATATTACCAAAATGACATAACCAAAATACAGAAATGGCCAAAACACCAAAGTTAAGTAACTAACCTGAAAAAATGAAAAATCAAAATGAAATAACTGAAATGGGTACCTGAGACAACATAAATGGATATTGCTTATTACCCAAACTACCATTTTGGGTTCAGGTAGTATAGATTTGACAGGTTTATCCAGTTTCGGGGGATACTTGATTGAGCTTTAATATAATCCTACAACCTCAGCCAGTGAAAAGACATGGGAAGGATATTGGTTATCTATCTGGATCACACTCCTATCTGCAGATGATGCAATCACATTGAGGTCTTGTTTCACAGTGTGGGAACCCCTTGTTTAAATCTCAAAATGGGGTCACAGAGGCAAAAAAGGCTGAGGTCCCCAGCATAACACATGTGTAATGGGTTCTGCTATGGGGCTGTAGCTTCTCTTCTATTATGGACAGGGGCCTGAGGCAGGTTGAATCTTTTTCTAAGAGTAGATTTGCTTATTACCCGCCACCTTAACCTCCTCAAGAGGAAGGGAACTTCTAGAAGGCGGGGGAGTTTCTGACAGCATGGTATCGATTGAAGAGATTGGGGCAACCCCCTCATTCATCTTGAGGGGATCTCCCAGTGGAAAGGGTGAGGTGGGCTGATCCAACAGACCAGCTGTCCTTTAGAAAGGTCTCTGACCCCTTCATAATTCAAGGGTCGGCATAGACACCTCTAAAATTATCCCTGGTGTGTAATTAGCCCTCATTAAACCTCACCCTCGTGTCATTAGAAGTCTCCTTCTCTATAGTGTCTCGGAATATAAAGAACCTTTATCCACCACGCCTGGTTTAGAATTCTCCTCTTTCACCCCACCATTGGCCTTTGTAATTATCCAACAAGGACATGTTAACGAGGACTCCCAAGTATTTTTTGTTAAATGAGAAAAAAACCTTTTGGATCTAGTACTATAGCTTTTAAAAAAATGTATATGTATTTCATCTGCAAGATGTTTCCTCGAGCTGAGTAGAGATTCCAAGTGCAGAATGTTGCACTTCTACATTTTTTGCAGAGAATTAGCTTTCTTTTTAAAAAAATAAAAAAATAAAAATAATACTCCAGCACTAATCCACAGGACTGAAATATTTGTTGGAAAAATTGCTGGAAAGAAAGAAAGAAAGAAAGAAAGAAAGAAAGAAAGAAAGCTCTTAACCTACTATGAGTGTTTAAGAATTTTAAAACATTAACAAACAAAAAAAATCTGATGTCTGTTTGTTCACTGTCCTGTTTCTTTGTGGGTAATTTCAGACGTGACGGGCCTTTTGGCCCGCCACGAGATGGATTCCAGTCCGTGATCAGACCGGCTGTCCTTTATATGTGCTGGCCTGATCACAGAGTGGAATCGGGGAGGGGGCGGGGCTGCGCGGCATGACCACTCAGCCCCACCCCCCTGCGCTTCCCCAGCTGCCCGCCCTCAGGGAGACGGGTGGGTGCAATGGCCAATCAGGCCGCTGTGCCCGATCACATACCGTGGTCTCTGGACCACGGTCAGGAACAGGGTGAGGTAACAGACGTTACTTTTGCCCCATTCCTGATCGTGGCCCAGCTAACCACGGTTCTGGAGGTGAGGCCGGCCTCACCTCCAGAACCGTAGTTAGCTTTGAACCCCGCCAGGTATTTACAGTGATGAACATCTGATGGGGCTCCAACAGACGTTCACGCAATCACAGCCGCCACCCTGAATCCACTGTGATTCGGGGTGGTTGTCTGTGATCCTGTAGCATCTGAAATTACCCTATGTGATCAATCTTAGGGTTACTAGAGGTCTCTTACTTTAAGAAGCATCCCTTATTTCATACCGCACAGCTTCGCAGAACATAACTGGCATTCCTTGTTTCAGAGCCCCACAGCTCTATAGAACATAATGAGTGCCCCTTATTTTGGAGCTCTGCAGCTCCACAGTGTCCCTGATTTTTGAAATTTCGAAGCACTCACCATGTGACAGGATTGGTCCTTACAGTGCTGGGTGCAGCAGCTTTTGGGTTATGTCCTGACAAAAAGTTTTCCTTTAAGACAGAAACCATTTTAAACTGCAATCTAAGGCCTCTTTTACACGGATGCCACCCACCCATGAACACCCACAAACACCCATCGGATGGGTGGGAGAACGTCTGTGTAGAAGTCCACGAGTGGGTGGGTGTGCATGCACGACCCACCCATCAACACCCACCCATACTGCCCTACGGGTCCCCACACCCATAGGGATGGGACCTGCGGGAGTGCGGTGCGCTAGTGCAAGCAGTCACGCATGTGCCCCCACGCAGATACACCCACTGGGGGTGACGCCGGACCTCCGGCCAGGATCCCGCGAAGGAGGGCAGACACATGACATGGGTGCGCCGGCTCCCACGATGTCCAGGAGGAAAGTCGTAGACAAGAAAAAGGGAGCCAGTGCCACATCATGCGTGGGACGAGACCGGGTGAGCACAGGGACCCAGGAACGCCCAGGGGAGGGGGACTGGCCTCCCGGTCTGGGGAAGGGGGCCCAGGCCCCCGGTCTGGGGGGAGGGCTGGGCACCCAGTCAAGGGGGGAACACAGCATGGCAAACCACAGAACACGTCTCATGGCACAGGGCCGAGGAAACAGAGCACGGCCAGAGGAGCAGCAGTAACAGCGAGGTGAGAGCAAGGGGACCCTGACCAACCAGGGAAGGGAGGGCAGACCCCCAGCCCCGGCACCGTGGCCGAGGGAACACAGGGCAGGTGCCAGTGACAAAACTCTTGTCCCCATCCCCCCAGGAGAGAACCCAGACAACAGAGTACTGCACCACTGGGGAGACGGGAGAGGAGACCCCCCCCCCGACAGTCAGGTAAGCAGAAGGTCACCCCAGGGGGGAGAAAGAAGGGGAGGCCAAATGGGGGCATGGAGGGGCAGTGGGATGGAGAGTAACCCCTATGCAATACCCCCTACAGGAGATAACCACCAGCACAGCTACCACATCCACCAGGCAGGCCCCATGCCGCCAAGCTGGAGGGCCCCCGCACACGGGGGTCCCAAAAGGGGGAGCCCTGGTCCAGGCAGGAGACCAGGAACTTCATATGTGTGTGGGGGTCCGAAAGGGTCCAGTACGACCTGGTGCGCAGCTACAAGACCAGACAGGTCTATGAAGCCATCACCCAGGAGATGCAGTGGCAAGGGTACAATAGGGACGTCACCCAGTGTATGCAGCAGAAAAAGGACTTGAGGTCCAGATATAAACATATCAAGGACAACAATCTCAAGTCCAGCCGTGCCATGCTCACAGCTGAGTTCCAGGAGGAGCTGGACACGTTCCTCTGCATGGACGGGGACATCTTGGCCTCCCGCACACATGGTAGTGCCTTCACCAGGGGCAGACGGAGGGCCACCACAGAACCTCCCCCTGCCGAGCCCCCCAGAGGAGGGGGGGGAAGCTGCCCCCGGCAAGGCCAGCCAGGAAGTGGGAGAACAGGGCCCCGTCCCACAGAGGGTGGAGGCGCCCTGGGGATCCAACCACAGTAACACCATCCTCTACGTGCGCCCACAAAACCCACAGGCTGTCTGGCCACGGGGAAGGGGGGCACACGCGGAGTAAGTGGACAGCACCCAGGAGGTGGAGGAACAGGATCCAGGTACGACCGGCCCAGTGGGCCTGGGGTGGAGGAGGTCCTGGGCAGAATCACAGTGACCGGGGTTGGGGCCTGGGTGCCAGTAAACACTAACAGGTCTCTGTTCCCATTGCAGCTCAAGGTTGCCTGGAGGTGCATGAGGTGAAGGTCACGGAGGAGGAGATGGATGAGAAGGGGCCAGCTGCGCCCCCACTACCGGGTGAGGCGCACCGCTATGGTAGGCCAAACCATCCAAGGGGCCACAGGGGGGCACGGTGCAGAGGTGGGCAGCCGTACAGGGTAGGGAGGGAGGCCCCTGGGGCTGTGCGCCCCACACCAGAACCGGGACTGCCAGGCCATGCCACACCATGGAGCACCCCACCGGAGGGGCACACTGCCCCCAGGGGCCACACACCGGTGCGGCTTCATGGCCGTGAGTTGGGGGGGAAGACTGGGCAGGACTCCACTGGGGTGCCGTGGAACACACGCCCAGGGAAAGGGACACAGAGGGAAGGCCAATGGGGAGGACAGGAGATGGTCCAGGACACAGGGGGTACACAGCTGCAGGGTGCTGGCAGCACAGGGGGTGCAGGGATGCAAGACTGGAGAGGATGCCTCAGTACGCCACACCCCCACCCGCCCATGCCCTACAGGGTTGGAGCGGAGGGGGCAAATGGGAGTGGTGGTGGGCCCCACAATAGGTCCCACAAAACACAGGACAGTCACTGGCCCTACCGGCAGTGAGCCCCAGCCGGTGGGGGACCCCACATGATGGCAGGGCAGGGGGGGGGCCATATGGGAGCAACATGACGGAGCACCGAGAACAGGGGCCACCCTCTCTGACACCCCTGGAACTACGGTAGGGGGCAGTGGGGTGCACCGGCTGGGCTTACTAACATGGGATGCAACCTCTCCTTCACAGAACAGTGACCTGCTCGTGCGAGGGGTGCAGCTGCCAGCAGCGTGGAGAGGAACCGGGAGATGTGGCCAGGAACTGGCGGTGGAGAGAGAACCTGGGCAGGGAGCTGTTCAAGGAATCTAGAAGGTTAGCCAAAGTGCACTCCCAGGAGCTCATGCTCACCAGGGAGCTCTTAAGAGGGGAGGGGGAAAGGGATCAGGAGATCCTGGAAGCTATGATGACCCAGCCCCGCACCGAGTACCTCTGGGACAGGCACCAGGCTGCTGCCCTCCACCATGAGCAGCGGCGTGACAGGGCGGAGGTGGTGCGTGCCTGTGCCAGGCTGGAGGGTCAGGCCGCAAGGGTCATGGACCTCATGGGGGAGGTGGTGTTGGCCCTGCGGTGGGAGCCCAGTGTGACAGGGGCCGCCAGGTCACGGATGGAGGGATGGCAGCTGACATACACCATGGCAGCCACCGACTGGTGCAGGTGCCCCCTCCCCTGCACTTCGGCCAACCCTGGTTCCCCCAGCAGCATCCCTTCCTGGTCCTGGTCCAAAGAGTTCCCCTCCCCCACATGGGTCCACATGAGCTGCTGGTGGGGCCGCCCTTCCAGGCCACACCCTTCCCGGTACCCCCCAGCTGCAACCCCAACCCCTCCACCGGGAACCGACTCCTCCAGCCAATGACCCGGCACCCCAGGACATTCTACTGCCCATGCCCGCTGCCCCACTGCCTCAGATAAGGCCGCTGCACCCCTGCCCCCTGAGGGTAGGGGGTGCTACCCCATCGGGGGCCAGGAGAGGATGAGGGGGCCCATAGGCCACTTGCGGGACCCCAGTGGGCCAGGCACTGACGTGGGAAGGAGCCACGTGCACATGTGGTATGCTCACCCCATGCTTGTTATTCCTCACAGGGACCTGCACCAGAGGCTGGTGTGGAGCAGACAGTGGATGACAGGGAGCCCATCCCGTCCGGTCACCGATCGCTGCACTCGGCAGCAGCAAAGACCTGCCGGGCTGTGAGCCCTGGTGGTGCAGCCTAGCGGGTGTGACGGCGCCCCCGAAAATAGAGACCCCCATCCCATTGTACAGTTACCCTTCAAATAAAAATTGCTGCATATGTACCTCTGTATCACTTCCTCTCTGCTGGGACCAGTGGGCGGGGTGGGGGGGGACTGGCAGGGGGGTACCGGCAGGGTGAGGGTTTGGTACAACGTCAGGCCAGCTGATGGGGCTGGGGGCTGCCCACCGAGGCCGCAGCCAGCACTGGTGTGTGCAACGAGTGCATGGTTACCCTGCACAGGTGGCCTGGTGAGTGGTGGCATGCAGGGCAGTGCGCAGCCACAGCACCCCACAGCTGTCAGCGAGGGAGGGCACTCGCACCCAGGCAACCCACTGGACCTGGTCCCAGGAGTCCCCCCTTGCCCACACAAGGCACGGAGGTATGGTTAGCTGCTAAGGGTAACACCCAGCTTTATTGATGGGGTGCACAGTTTTATGGGCTGGGGTGTGGGTCGGGCACAGGCCCATCGTGTGCCGCCTGGGCAACGATGTGGCAGCAGAGGGCATCCCTGTTCTCCTCGGAGATGCATTGGAATGCCCCGCCCTGGGCATGTTGGTACACGGGCATAGGGCCTGCCCTCTGTACAGGTGGTGGGTTGTTCAGGGTGGCGCCTCCAGTCTTGCATATGTTGTGCAGGATGCATGCTGTCAGGACAAGGATGGGGGTGTGGTCAAGGTTGATTTCGCTCCTGTTCATCAACAGGCGCCAGCGCATCTTCAGCTGGCCGAAGGTCCGCTCCACCACACTGTGTGCTGACGACAGGCGCTCGTTAAACATGCGGTGGTCAGAGTTGCGCGCCACTGGGTAGGCCCTCATGCGTCATGAGCTGAGTGGGTAGGCGGGGTCCCCTATCACAACAGGGGCCATGGGAACGCCCTCTATCATGCGGTACAGGTTGGGGGCCATCTCCCCATTGAACATGCGAGCGTAGAACAGGGACGCACACCGTATATGCACATCATGGCTCTGCCCTGACTGGCCCGTGTACACGTCTATAAAGAGACCCCTGTGATCTTTGCATGTGGGGACTGTATGATAGGGATGTGGGTGCTGTCGATCGCCCCAATGCAATGGGGGAACCCAAGCTCCTCGAAGCCATGTATCACCTCCTTGGGATCGCAGAGCTGGATGACCCGCTCGAGGAGGAGTTCCACGATCAGGTTGCACACATCATGGAGCACCCTGTTCACGGTGGCTGTCCCCACCCCGAACTGCTCCCCCACAGTCCTGCACGAATCGCCATGGCCACTCGCATCCCTGGTGGCAGCAAATAGCACATGTTGGTCTCCCGGCTCCATAGATGGGGGGTTCAGGAGCTTCCCTAACCAGGTCAAGAGGGAGCGGTTCATGTGGAAGTGGTCCGTCCATTCCTCATCTGTCCAGGTGGCCAGCATGTTCTGAAGATAAAGACAAAAAGCCCTTTAACTACCCCCAACCAGGTAGAAACCCAGTATAAAACAACAAAAGGGCCTACTATCGTGCAACAAATATTTTATTAATAATCATAAAATGTATATAAAATTGGACCTATGAACTATATCACTCTTGCATAGGTTAATTATGTATAAATCTCCAAAACTATATATACACACATGCTACATCAATATACCATGCCATATATGGAGGCTTGAACCAAAAATGTCTCTGCTGCATCCCACCATCAAGATCTAATACATAGGCAAACCATGTTAGAACATGATTCAACAGCCACAAGTGGGAATGTACTATACATACATTAGGCATATGCGTGTCGTGCCCCCTATATATATGGGGAAATGAGCCTTATGTGCGTGCGCAAAATGATTGGACTCCTCCATAAATGCACCTACATAGTTCATAAAGACTCCAAAAGGCCAAGTCCAGATGCATTTCAGGGATACCCCTTCTGCAGTGGACTAATATATAAAGCGTAAAACAAATTCAGAAATGCATACAGATCTGCAAGAAAATGAGCTCAGGCTGTATAAATCTTCCTTGAGAACAAATCTTAATGAAGATCAACATTTTCCATCGACTTCCTATGCATCAAATAATCAAAAAACAAGTTTTAGAAAGATTTCAAAAATTCACAGGAGATAATTAGCCTTCAGCTGATCCCAATCCATCAAAATACTCACGGATCTTTATATTAGTGCCCATCGTGCTGCACTGCAGTCTTCAGCAGAGAGAAAAAACTCTGCTCCCTCTCTCTATCAGTGGTGATTCAGGTATTAAAGAGGTGATTGAAAGAAAGAGGTGAGAGCATATAGTCTTCTTTGATTGGGAAGAAGAGTACAATAGTTTATTATTAATTTACTCGATTCAAGTTTTATTTGGGCTATTTAATCAATATAGCCTGGGAGGGTCTTGCGCAGGGGCCTCCAGACCATCCCTGAGCTGTGCCTCCCTGCCACCCGCTCCCTGCCACCTTGATAGCCAGGACTGTGCACTGCCTGGCCCCCCTGAGCCGCTGCACAGCTGCTGCACTGTCATCTGCATCCCTGTTGCCGGCTACCTCGGCCGTCTGACCCCATCGCCTCCTCTGTGTGTCCACGGCTCCATCCCACAGGGGTTACCATTGTGCCCTGGCCCTTCTGCTGCGGGTGTACCGGTGCCCTGGTGTTTGGCTACTCGTGACTGGCCATGGGTCTGTGTGCACCTCATCCCCTGCCACTCTCTGGTGGGGGGACCCCTTTCCCCCATTGCTAATAAAGTACATTTCTGTGATGGTCGGTCCTGCCTTGCTTCTGTGCCAGCAGTGCCACCGGGGGCACCCCTCCCATGGTGGCCTCCCTGCACCCATATGTGTGGTTGTGTGCTGGGGGTGTGCTTGGTGTGTACACATGGTCACTGGGGCTCTGGTGCTACCCGGTTGTGTGTCGTGTGTACCCCTGGGGGCTCCCCCACTTGGCACGTACTCCCGCCCGTGTGCTGGTGGTGGTAGTGGAGGCGGCTGCCCGACTGGGCAACCCCTGGGACTCCCCTATCCGTTGGTGTGGCCCCATCCCTGCCCTGCCCCTCCCCTATGCTGTCGCCCCCTGTTGGTGCACTCCGTATGCACTTGTGGTGACGGATGGGCAGCAGCAGGCATGTTGGGTGGCTGAGCGTGAGTAGGGGGTTTGTGGGCCCCAGGAGTGTTCCCCTCCAGTCCCCCTTCATGCAGGGGTATGGGGTGCTGTACAGGGCAACTTCTGGGCACGAGTGAGGTGTGTTCCCTGTGTTGTTGGTGCCCCTGCCCTCCCGTGCCCTGTTGGTTCACCCATTCCCCATCGCCCTGTCCCCTCTCCCATGCAGCGACTGTGGTCATGTTCCTGACTGTCCTGTGTCTGGAAGGGATGGTCTGGGACCTGCGAGCAGCCGACCGGCAGTATGATGTCATTCGTGAGAGTGCTGCTTGTTTTCTGGACCCTGTCCCTGTGTGTCTCTGGGGGTGTGTGGTTCCTTGGGGCCCGTGGCCAGTTCTGATGGCCTACTGTCAGTCGCCGCCGCCGCTGCCCGGTGCGGCGGCCCCCCCCCAGGTCACAAGAAACCCCTTACCGGGTCCGGCAGCGTCCCGCCGCCTCCAGCCCAGGCGCCCCCAGCCGAAGGCGTCCGGGGTGAAAGCGGCGGGGAAAAAGCCTCTGGAGGGGCGGAAGCCGCTGAAGAGCCCCGCCCCCAGTTGCGGCGCTCCGCGCGCCTCCAGGCACACACGGGGGGTGGAGCCAACAGTACAAAGGCCGGCACTGCAAGGGTAGCAGTGCCGGTAAACAGAGCGACAGCCCCTGGAGAGACTGGCCCCCCTTGAAGCTAAGTGTGGAATTGACTATTGTGGTTGCAATATTGCCATGTGTGTGTCCCCTATCCTTGTGCCCTTTTTGTGATAGCAAGTAGAGTGTGTGTTTCTCCCCTCCTGAGTTGTTTGGTGTTTATGTGTAGTCCTCTGCCCCTTACCCCAGATTAATTGAGAGAGGTGAGTGAGAGCCTGCGGGCTCGCGCGGTTGGGCCTTTTCCTCTCCCCTGGGATCATCCCTTCCCTGCCTCTTGAGAGTGTGTATTCCCCGTGAACCTTAACTGTGGACCTTGGGACCCCTTCCCCTGTGGACCTGGCACTTCCCTCACTAGCCCTCCTTGCCAATTCCCTGACGAGTGCAAGTGGTGAAGCTGAACCCCCTTCCTTATTCCCCAGCTCTGTGCCCTATGATGATAGGGGTCAAGATTCAGAGTGCGTGAGCACACGAACCGACCCAAACACTATCCTGACGGGCCTCCTTTCCTCGCATTACGCTAACAGAGCTCTCCCGTGTGCGAACGGTGTGAGTGGGTGGTGCTTCCCCCCTTCCTACCCCCTCCCACCTGACACCCCCCCCTCTCCCTCTGTCCCTTCCAGTGCAGGCGATGATTGAGGAGTGGATGCGGGAGCAGGGGGAGGTGGTGGACCTCCTCCTGCACGTCCTGGAGTGGCTGCACCAGCTGGACTGTGCGCAGGCGGATTGCTGGCACCGGGTGCGGGGTCTCTGGCCCTACTGACTGGGCCAGAGCTGCGTTGCACAGCTTTGCCCTGGCCCTCCTGTTGCTGCTGACGGTACTCCTCCCCTTCTGTTGACCCATACACCTGCCCATCCCTGTTGTCCCCTGTTCCATTTTATTAAAGCTAGTTGTGTTCCTTCCCCGGGTGTGTGTGTCGTGCTGTCCTGTACCCTGTGCCCTCATATGGGCGCCCGTGGGGTGTGCTGAGTGGTTGTCTTGGTGGTGCGGCTGCTGTTCCTCCCCCCCCCGGCACCCCGTGGGTCGTGGGCCCATCCCTGTGTACTTGTGTCGGCTGCTGTGTGTGGCGTGCTTGGTTGTATGGTGGGACTCCGTGGCACCGGGCTGTCTGGTGTCTGTGCCGGGGCTGGAATGGGATGGCTACTTTGTAGCTGCTGTCATCCCTGCTCCCTCCTGCCCCACCCGCATGGGTTCTGGCGGCTTGGAGGGGCGGGGCTGCGTTGCACAGCTTCGTTTGCCCTCAGTTGGCCATGTTGTGCCGTCGCTGTGCTGGGCGGGGCTTCCCCACCGTTCATGGTCTCGACTGTCCATGTGACTGTCACGGGTGTTCGCTGGGTGCTTCCCGGGGTGGGTGTTTGGCTGTTGGGTGTTTGCCGGCCACTCCCCTTTCCGTCCCACTACCCCCCCCCCCCGCGGCGCTGTCCATGTACCAGTCTCCCTGCTCGGCGCCGCCGGGTGTTCGCTGGGTGTGCTCGCCCACCCATCTCCACCTATTGGCGCTGCTGCACCATCCGTGTAAAAAAGGCCTAACTCTCCCTTGCTCAATGGGCACTGGAATAAGCTGTCTAGGGAGGTTGTATAATCTCTGGATGAAAGCAAATGAGACAGGGGTGCATCCTATGGAGTGGCATTGCAGCTGCCACCCGCTGAGAACAGAACACATGTGCAGCGTCCCATGCACCCACCACACCGGCACCCCCCACCCTGGGTTGAGTCAAGGAACACATGGGCAAGACTCAGGCCCAGGAGCAGCAGCTGCCAGAAGCTGGATCCGGCCTGTGAAAAGCGGTTGGCAGAAGCAGATTGCTCCTGGACTCCAGGCCAGAGTGGTCCGATCCGGGAGCTGAACATAGCCCCATCCCCAACCCAAGGTGCTGCCATTCCTGCCTGGCTTCCCCATGCCAGTGTCCTGGATGCAGGGAAACCAGTGGCTCTGGCTGAGCAGAGCTGCACCTGGAGAGAGCCCTGCAAGCCGGTCTCCCTTGCCAACACATGGGGAGGTGGCACCCATTCCACTCGCTGCACATCTGGGCTCACCACCACTGCTGCCCCAGGAGTGGGACCCACTGCTTGTCGGAACGGGAGATGAGGTCGGGACCACGTACGACTGAGATCGGATTGGCTCTGGGACCTGTCACCCAGGATAAGGGTGACCTCCCTTGGTCTCTCCCTGCTGGATGCAGTTTCTCCTGGCCATGCTATCAGCTGACAGGCGGCCGGAGGGTGGGGGCCTGTTCATTCCCAGTCCATGTCATTAACTGACAGGCGGCCAGTGGCCGCTGCTCCTGCACCTGATCCTTGTCAACATTGTGGTCTTGTCCACAGTGCTGGTAGACCTTGCAGGGGCTACATGGGGCCGCTCAGACAGGAGGGTTCACATTAGGCCGGATTAGCCTGGCTGGGCAACACGTCTGGTAGCAGTCGGCCCCCTGTCCCATGGTACAAGTGAGCAAACATCTGGCGGCCACCAAATTGATGGGCAGGTGACTTATGGGCCACTGTGGGCTATTGTGGCCAACTGTCGCATTTGTTTTCACCCAGTTTCTTAGATGTTTTCAAAACCCAGCTGAATAAGCATCTCTCTGCAATAGCAAGTGAAAACAGATATGACGCTAACTCCACATAACATTTCTTATGCATGTTGCAGGGCTGCATAGGGCACCAATACAGCCCTGCATCATACATAAGAAATGTTAAAGCGGTATTAAAGTGGTGTTAAAATGGAGTTTATGTTACATAAGAACATAGGTAGTGCCATACTGAGTCAGACCAATGGTCCATCAAGCCCAGCATCCTGTCCTCCAACAGTGGCCAATCTCGATCACATGGGAGAAGAACCAACGGGCAATTCATTCCCCGTTGTTCACTCCCAGCTCCTGACAGTAAGAAGTTCATCCCATAAGCTACTTGGTTAATAGCCATTAATGGACCTACTGTCTAAGAACTTATCCAGACCTTTTAAAAACCCAGTTATACTACTGGCCTTGACAACGTCCTCTGGCAACTAATTCCATAAGTTAATTATGCATTGAGTGAAAAAGTACTTCCTTTTATTTGTTTTAATCTGGTGACAGCTAGTTTCATGGAGTGTCCCCTAGTTCTAGTACTATTTGAGAGGGTAAATAACTGTTCCTTATCTACTCAAATTCTTATCTTCACTTCAAATTCTGTCTTTTCTCCCTTACTTCTGCTATCTCCCTCGCTAGACAGCATTACTATGCCTCCTGCATTGCGTCCTGTTCTCGGGACCCTCGCCACCTGTTCTCCACCTTTGACTCCCTCCTCAAGCCCCCCCGTCCTCCTCCTCCCTCTTCCCTTTCTGCTCAGGATCTTGCTTCCTTCTTCACTTTCAAGATAAACAAGATGCGCCTTGACATCGCTTCCCACTCCTCTCCTCTTCCTACTCCCTCTCCTCTCCCTCCTCCCCCTCCTTCTCTCCTGTCCTCCTTTCCTCCCACCTCCCTTGAGGAAATATCCTCCCTGCTCTCCTCCTCCAACCCCTCCATTGCCCCCTTGACACCATCCCCTCCGCCTCCTGCCCTCCATTGCTTCCACTGTCACCCCTTCCCTCCTGCACATCATCAACCACTCCCTCTCTACTGGTTCCTTCCCCTCCGCCTTCAAACACGCCACTGTCTCTCGTATTCTCAAAAAGTCCACTCTTGACTCCTCTGACCCTTTTAGCTACCGTCCTGTCTCACTCCTTCCTTTTGCTTCCAAGATTCTTGAATGTGTTGTCTACTCCTGCTGCCTCGACTTCCTCTCCACCAACTCCTCCCTTGATCCCCCCCCCCAAAATCTGG
>QEPC01014734.1:1115883-1166324 GCA_003113815.1 Sphenodon punctatus | reverse complement strand
CCCCCCGCGGCGCTGTCCATGTACCAGTCTCCCTGCTCGGCGCCGCCGGGTGTTCGCTGGGTGTGCTCGCCCACCCATCTCCACCTATTGGCGCTGCTGCACCATCCGTGTAAAAAAGGCCTAACTCTCCCTTGCTCAATGGGCACTGGAATAAGCTGTCTAGGGAGGTTGTATAATCTCTGGATGAAAGCAAATGAGACAGGGGTGCATCCTATGGAGTGGCATTGCAGCTGCCACCCGCTGAGAACAGAACACATGTGCAGCGTCCCATGCACCCACCACACCGGCACCCCCCACCCTGGGTTGAGTCAAGGAACACATGGGCAAGACTCAGGCCCAGGAGCAGCAGCTGCCAGAAGCTGGATCCGGCCTGTGAAAAGCGGTTGGCAGAAGCAGATTGCTCCTGGACTCCAGGCCAGAGTGGTCCGATCCGGGAGCTGAACATAGCCCCATCCCCAACCCAAGGTGCTGCCATTCCTGCCTGGCTTCCCCATGCCAGTGTCCTGGATGCAGGGAAACCAGTGGCTCTGGCTGAGCAGAGCTGCACCTGGAGAGAGCCCTGCAAGCCGGTCTCCCTTGCCAACACATGGGGAGGTGGCACCCATTCCACTCGCTGCACATCTGGGCTCACCACCACTGCTGCCCCAGGAGTGGGACCCACTGCTTGTCGGAACGGGAGATGAGGGCGGGACCACGTACGACTGAGATCGGATTGGCTCTGGGACCTGTCACCCAGGATAAGGGTGACCTCCCTTGGTCTCTCCCTGCTGGATGCAGTTTCTCCTGGCCATGCTATCAGCTGACAGGCGGCCGGAGGGTGGGGGCCTGTTCATTCCCAGTCCATGTCATTAACTGACAGGCGGCCAGTGGCCGCTGCTCCTGCACCTGATCCTTGTCAACATTGTGGTCTTGTCCACAGTGCTGGTAGACCTTGCAGGGGCTACATGGGGCCGCTCAGACAGGAGGGTTCACATTAGGCCGGATTAGCCTGGCTGGGCAACACGTCTGGTAGCAGTCGGCCCCCTGTCCCATGGTACAAGTGAGCAAACATCTGGCGGCCACCAAATTGATGGGCAGGTGACTTATGGGCCACTGTGGGCTATTGTGGCCAACTGTCGCATTTGTTTTCACCCAGTTTCTTAGATGTTTTCAAAACCCAGCTGAATAAGCATCTCTCTGCAATAGCAAGTGAAAACAGATATGACGCTAACTCCACATAACATTTCTTATGCATGTTGCAGGGCTGCATAGGGCACCAATACAGCCCTGCATCATACATAAGAAATGTTAAAGCGGTATTAAAGTGGTGTTAAAATGGAGTTTATGTTACATAAGAACATAGGTAGTGCCATACTGAGTCAGACCAATGGTCCATCAAGCCCAGCATCCTGTCCTCCAACAGTGGCCAATCTCGATCACATGGGAGAAGAACCAACGGGCAATTCATTCCCCGTTGTTCACTCCCAGCTCCTGACAGTAAGAAGTTCATCCCATAAGCTACTTGGTTAATAGCCATTAATGGACCTACTGTCTAAGAACTTATCCAGACCTTTTAAAAACCCAGTTATACTACTGGCCTTGACAACGTCCTCTGGCAACTAATTCCATAAGTTAATTATGCATTGAGTGAAAAAGTACTTCCTTTTATTTGTTTTAATCTGGTGACAGCTAGTTTCATGGAGTGTCCCCTAGTTCTAGTACTATTTGAGAGGGTAAATAACTGTTCCTTATCTACTCAAATTCTTATCTTCACTTCAAATTCTGTCTTTTCTCCCTTACTTCTGCTATCTCCCTCGCTAGACAGCATTACTATGCCTCCTGCATTGCGTCCTGTTCTCGGGACCCTCGCCACCTGTTCTCCACCTTTGACTCCCTCCTCAAGCCCCCCCGTCCTCCTCCTCCCTCTTCCCTTTCTGCTCAGGATCTTGCTTCCTTCTTCACTTTCAAGATAAACAAGATGCGCCTTGACATCGCTTCCCACTCCTCTCCTCTTCCTACTCCCTCTCCTCTCCCTCCTCCCCCTCCTTCTCTCCTGTCCTCCTTTCCTCCCACCTCCCTTGAGGAAATATCCTCCCTGCTCTCCTCCTCCAACCCCTCCATTGCCCCCTTGACACCATCCCCTCCGCCTCCTGCCCTCCATTGCTTCCACTGTCACCCCTTCCCTCCTGCACATCATCAACCACTCCCTCTCTACTGGTTCCTTCCCCTCCGCCTTCAAACACGCCACTGTCTCTCGTATTCTCAAAAAGTCCACTCTTGACTCCTCTGACCCTTTTAGCTACCGTCCTGTCTCACTCCTTCCTTTTGCTTCCAAGATTCTTGAATGTGTTGTCTACTCCTGCTGCCTCGACTTCCTCTCCACCAACTCCTCCCTTGATCCCCCCCCCCAAAATCTGGCTTCTTCCCCCTTCACTCTACTGAAACTGCTCTCGCTGAGACCACCAACGATCTTCTTGTGGCTAAATCTAATCGCCTCTACTCCATTCTTGTCCTCCTTGACCTCTCTGCTGCCTTCGATACTGTTGACCACTCACTCTTGCTGGACAAACTTCACTCTCTTGGCTTCCGTGGCTCTGTCCTCAACTGGTTCTTCTTCTACCTCTCTGACCACTCCTTCAATGTGTCTCTTGCCAACTCCACCTCCTTCTTCTCCCTTCCCCTCTTGGTCGGGGTTCCCCAAGGCTCTGTCCTTGTCCCCCTCCTCTTCTCTAGCTACACCCTGTCCCTAGGCAAACTCATTGCCTCCCATGACTTCCAATATCACCTCTGCGCTGATGACATTCAACTCTATCTCACTACTCCCTTTCTCTCTCCATCTATTCAAGCTTGCCTCACCAGCTGTCTCTCTGATATCTCTACCTGGATGTCTCAATGTCAGCTCACACTCAACATGGCTAAAACTGTATTCCTTATCTTACCCCCTCATCCTTCCTCTCCCTTTCCCTGTTGATCCTCATTGACAGGGTCACCATCTTTCTCGTCCCCCAAGTCTGTAGTTTAGGCTTCATCTTTGACCCACCCCTTTCTTTTAAACCCTACATCAACTCTGTTGCCAAATCCTGTCGCTTCTCCCTCCATAACATTGCTAAGATTCGCCCTTTTCTCTCTGTCTCCTCTGCCAGAACCCTTGTTCATACCCTGGTCATCTCTCGCCTCGATTTCTGTAACCTCCTTCTCACTGGCCTCCCGCGCTCTCCCCTTTCTCCCCTTCTCTCCATCCAAGATTCTGCTGCCAGGGTCATCTACCTCGCCCGTTGGTTTGCCTATATGCAGCCCCTCCTCTCCTCTCTTCACTGGCTTCCCCTTCCTGAACGAATCCTGCACAAGCTCCTAGCCATCACCTATAAAGCTCTTCACAACTTTGCTCACCCCTACCTCTCTGCACTAATTTTTCATACTTCAGTCCGTGAACTCCACTCCTCCTCTGTCCCCTCTCTCACCCTCCCACGCCTCCCCTGCTCCCCTAACCACCTTCGTCCCTTCTCCCTAGCTGCCCCCCATGCCTGGAACTCTCTCCCTGCCCACATCCACCTTGCCCCCTCCCTTTGTACCTTCAAATCCCTCCTCAAGACCCACCTCTTCTGCTCTGCCATCCCCAACTCCTTGCTTCCCTCACCTAACTCCTGCTGATACCCTCCATCCAATATAGTCTGTTACCTGAGGTCTTCTGTACTCGTATCCTCACCTCACGGACCAACCAGTTATCATTGTCGATGTAACCAAGCCAAGCATGTGCACCTGGGACCTCGCGTCTTCATGAATGTTACACCTCTTGTCTCTTCCTCTGTCCCCCTTCCTTCATCTCTCCTCGTATCTCAGATTGTAAGCCCTAGGGCAGGGACCATGTCTATTCCATTACTTTGTAAAGTGCCAGGTACATTGCTTGTGCTATATAAATGCTTGCTAATAATAATAATAATAATAATAATAATAAATGCTCGTTCCACACCACTCAAGATTTTATAAACCTCTATCATGTCCCCTCTCAGTCTTCTCTTCTCTAAGCTAAAGAGACCCAGCTTGTCAAACCTCTCTTTGTATGGAAGTCGTTTCATACCCTTTATCATTCTTATTGCCCTTCTCTGTACCTTTTCTAGTTCAGCTATGTCTTTTTTGAGATGGGGCGACCAGAACTGTACACACTCTTCCAGGTGCGGTCGCACCATTGATTTGTATAGAGGCATTATGACATCCTCAGTTTTATTCTCTATCCCCTTCCAAATAATTCCTAACATTCTGTTTGCTTTTTTGACCGCTGCGGCACACTGGGCTGAGGATTTTGGTGTATTGTCCACAACCACCCCCAAATCCTTTTCCTGAGTGGTAACTCCTAGCTTAGTACCCAGCATTGTGTACTCATAGTTTGGGTTATTTTTCCCTACATGCATCACTTTACACTTGTCCACATTAAATCTCATCTGCCATTTAGATGCCCAGGCACCCAATCTTGTAAGATCCTGTTGCAGTTCTTCACAGTCTGCTCATGAATAACTTGGTGTCATCTGCAAATTTGATCATCTCACTCTTAACTCCCTTTTCCAGGTTGTTAATGAATACATTAAACAGCACCGGTCCCAATACAGATCCCTGAGGCACACCACTTTTTACATCTCTCCATTGTGAAAACTGACTATTCAGTCCTATCCTTTAACCAGTTACCGATCCATAGTAAGACACTATCTCCTATCCCATGACTTTTTAATTTTCTCAAGAGTCTTTTATGTGAGACCTGGAGTAATTTCAGACGTAAAGTGCCCAGAGGCCCGCCACGCTGAACCACGGACCGGGATTCGTTTTGGATCATGGCCAATCCAACCAATCCATTTTGGATCCTGGTCAGGAATCAGGCCATCCGTCCTTTAGACGTGCTGGCCTGATTCTCACCAGGGATCGGGGAAGGGGCGGGGCTGCACGGCATGGCGCAACGTGCGGCCACACAGCCCCGCCCCCGCACTCCCCATGCCTCCTGCTCTCCGGGAGATGGGCGGGCACAGCAGCCAATGTGGTCACTGCACCCGATCCCGTCCCGTGGTCAGGACCACGATCCGGCCGGGCTGAAGGTAACAGATGTTACCTTCAGCCCATCCCGGATTGTGGCCAATCCACCCACAGTTGGGGCCCGATCCCGGTCATTTCGATTTCCGTCAGTGATTCACTGGGGTGACCATCTGGTGGGAATCCTTTAGATGTAATGGTACAAATGGCCACCACAGGGGATTCACTGTGATTGACCGTGGTATTGTTACGTCTGAAATTACCCCCGATCAAATGCTTTCTGGAAATCCAGGTACACTATATCTACTGGGTCTCCCTTGTCCACATGCTTATTTACACCCTCAAAGAATTCCAACTTATTAGTGAGGCATGACTTACCTTTGCTAAATCCATGTTAACTCTTCCCCATTAAGCCATGTTTATCAACATGCCCAGCGATTCTGCTCTTAATGATAACTTCCATCATTTGCCCAGCACAGACGTCAAGCTTATGTCCATTTTCGCCCACTGTAGGCAGAGGACGTCCTGCCTTGGAGCAGGGGGTGAGACTAGATGACAGTTGAGTTACCCCTCCAATCCTACAGATGTGCTCTTTCTTGAGGAGGAGTCTTTGCCCCTGATCCAAGACAAGGGGCCCAGTCTGCTTCCCCACTCCTTGCTACAGCGCACAAAAGTGACGTTAAAGAATAGGAGATTGAGAATAATGTTTTCCCCTTTGTTTGTGGAGAACGCTGAAAACTCAGGCCACTTTCGGACATGGCCCCCCACGTATATTTGGACTGTGGGAGGAAATGCGCAGCCTGAATATGCGTGGGGATCAGCCGGTCTGAAAGGCCCCCACGCGCGACTTTGCCAGCAAAGCTGCCTGCGGGGGAACTTTCAGACCGGCCAATCCCCATGCATATTTGGGCTGCACATTCCCCCCTGCAGCCCAAATATGCATGCGGGGGAGGGGGGCATGTCTGAAAGTGGTTTTAGTCGTGCTTTCCAGAGGTCAGCTTTGCAAAACCTCACACAATAACTCAGTTACAATATATTTTTAATTATTCCAATTTTTACCTTAAAATGAATTTTAATTTCTAATTTAGTAATTTACTTCTTATCAGACTCAGCAGGTGGATCCAGATAAAGCCCTTTGTCCCACCATTGCAAAAATCTCATCACTGTAAATCTGGTATGATTTCACATTCATAACTGTGTAAACAAAGTAGAACCCTCTTTCACAAAATAGCTCTGCAAGTCTGTAGATACTTAAAATGCTTTCATCTATAAAATCATCCTCCACAGTAGAAGCAAGTCTTAAAAAATTTGTTTTAAATTGTTTTGATTATCAAATTAATATGAAAATACAAATCTAAGCATTGCTTAATGCTTACTACCATATTTTGTGATTGTGGAGTGCTCTGAGAACCATTTGGGGGGGGGGATTCAAATATTATTTATTAATTCTTATTGATCATTAATAGGCCTCAAGTAGGAAAAAAGTTCCCCACTTCTGCATTAATGGGGGAGGACTGAACTCTTTTTAATCCTAAAATTATTTACTCTAGAGTAATCCCATTGAAGTCAGAGGGAATATTCTGAATAGATTGTTTAGGATCACTTTGTGTCTGATCAGAAAGCAGCAACAACTAAACCCAACCTTTGAGTGCAAACCTCCACCCATTAAAGTCAATGGTTCAGCTGAGCCATTCATTAATGGTGGAGGATTGTGCTCTTAGTCCTGCTTATAATTTTAAAGCAAGCAATTATAGCTGAATATAGAGCTGTGGGAGCAGCTCTAAAGTTAAGGTGACTTGCACTCACTGTTAATCACACAAATCTTACTCATTATAAAACTGAGATGATTTATCCTATGAATGTGAAATTTTGTAGGGTGGAGCACTCACATGAAGGGTACAAACTACCAAGATTTAAAGCAAATTGGATAAAAAACAAAAAAGTTAAAGATGTTTGAATGTTGGAGTCAGGACAGATTTTTCTCTCTTTTGTGACTTTTTCTCTTGACAGGCAAACATGTGTTTAAAATTATCTATCTGGAGGTGTAAAGGTGTTAGAAAATTCAAGTGTGCATTCTAGTCATTTCCTGAGTTTGGATTTTTAAAATCTGACCTGTGGTTTTAAAATTATGATGTTTTGAAGTTCCTATGGTATCCAATAGAGTGAGATTTTAAAATAATGTCAAGATGTACGTGGGATTATATGTACAACAAATGTATGTACGTTTTATGTATGTCTACCTGTATGCTGTCCTATAAAATAGTAGCGAATGGGTATCTGTGTGTAGGCTATAGGTAGAGAGCTTATTATACATGGATACTATGTACAGATACCCGTTCTCTTCTTTTGTCTATTAGAGGGTAGAGGGAGATGTACATACCTTTATTGTACTTATGTGCACAGGTTATATAATCTATGAGTGGCTGGGAGTCAGAACTCCTGGGTTCTCTAGGAGCTGCAGGCTGCACTGGAGTGACACTGGTGGGAGCTAAACTAGAACAGTTTACTGTGGGGTAAATGCTGCCGGAGAAGAGGCAGCAGCGACAATCTTGTTGCTCGCTGTGCTAGTGGGCCCTGGAGCTAAAGGAGCCAGAGCTGTGCGGCTCTCAGGACAGGTTACAGCAGCTCTCTCACTCCTGAGAGAACTTCCCATGTTAAAAGTCCCAGAAAGTCCCACCAAAGTCAGTCTATTTTTTTCCACATTGGTACTGCTATATTTTATTTATTTAATCAAATTTATATGCTGCCCTTCCGATTATGACTCATGGCAACTTACAATCAATAAAAACATCTTTTAAAAATCCCCCTAGCTCTCCCACAACCCTTCGCTAACCCCCACCTGACCCTATCCCTGCCTACCAAACACCTGGCCAAATAGAAAGGTTGTACATTTTTTCCACTGAGCAGGCTCGGGCTTAGACAAACATCCAAGGGGACTGAGTTCCATAATCATGGGGGCAGCGATCGAGAACACTGCTCTGTGCATCCTTGCTGTAGAAACTTCAAAGGCAGATGGTGCCTGCAAGAAGGCTCTCCCACCTGACCTCAGAGGCTGCAACAGGACATGAGGGAAGAGTCAGTCTTTTAGATACCGGGGACCCAAGCTGTTTAGGGATTTATAGATCACAAACAGCACTTTGAATCGTTCCCAGAAAGCGAGTGGTAACCAGTGCAGACTCTGGAACACTGGTGTAATGCACTCTCGGTGACCCATCCTCAACAGAAGAAGGATTGCCGCATTCTGCATCAACTGTAGCTTCTGAATAGTCATCAAGGGCAGCCTCATGTAGAGCACATTGCAGTAGTCTAGCCTCCATGTTACAAAGACATGAACAATGGTGGCCAAATCCAAATTAAATAAAAAAATTTTGCAACCTTTCCACCAGATGTAATTGGTGAAAAGTGCACTTGGCAATCCAGGTGTAGCAATGGATCCAAGAGCACCCCAAGGCTGATAACTTAAGTGACCAAAGGAGGCAGGACCCCATCAGTAACAAGGGTCCCTACATCTCCCAGGTCACAAGGCTAGCCAACCATCATCACTTTGGTTTTGTCTGGATTCAGCTTTAATCATCTCTCCTGCATCCCAATGGCAGCCAGGTACTGGGTAAGCACTAAAGACTAAAGGAACTGGGTAATATGAAAAGGAGAGACAGAGTTAGGTGTCACCAGCATACTGATGGCACTTTACTTCAGATCTCTGTACAGCCTCATCCAGGAGTCTCAGATACACATTGAACAGGAGTGGGGGCAAGAGAGCTCCTCCTGAGGGGACAATGAGCCACCACCCATCACCAGCTCTCGGTTCTCCCAGCCAAGAATGAACAGACTCACTCAAGAGCAGTCCTGCAAATCCGTGCCAGGTCATGCAGCTGTACCAACAAAACCCAGTTTGATCAACTGTATCAAACGCCACTGAAAGATCTAACAAAATCAACAGGGCACAATTGCCATTGTCAATTTCCAAGCAAAGGTCATCAACCAAGGCCACAAATGCCATGTCCAGGACAAAATCCTGACTGACATGCATCCAGGAATCCATAACAATGAGATGTGCCTGTGAGGCAGCCACACATTAAATAACCTAAGGGAAGATTAGAGATGGGTCAATAACTGGCAGGGGAGTCAAAATCAAGAGATGGTTTTTTCAACAGGGGTCGGGCAACTGTAATTTGAAGGACATCAGGTACCCTGCCCTCCCAAAGGAAGGTGCTGACAGCCCCAGTGAGCAACGGCTACAAAGTCTCCTGGCTAGCTTTCAGCAGACATGGATCTAACTCACAACTGGTCACTCTCACCAGTCCAAGCACACCCTCCGCAGCAGTGGAGTACTCCCCTTTCAGAAACCATGGAAATTAAAGGATAAAAGAACCTTCAGTTTAGGAGAGGAGTTAAGGCTCTTCCAAATTGAACCATGCTTCAAAAAGCATAGCAATTGTAAGTTAAGGCCCTGCCTTAACTTACATACCATGTTAGCAGTAAAGACTTTGTACAGTTTCACATATTGTGCTCACTTACAACTTAGGCTCCATACACCCACACTTTGGCTGTTTTTAGACGAGCGCGGCGGCGCTCGCACTTGTTTTTCAAAACACCCGGCAGTCCGTTCTACACGTGATGCTGCCGCCGAATACGTGCATGCGCGGGCGATGCGCATCCATTTCCAGCTGCGAACTGACCGGCCTCGATCGCCGACCCGGTCAGTTCGTGGCCAGAAATGGATGCGCATCGCCCGCACATGCAAGTATTCGGCGGCAGCGTCACGTGTAGAACGGACTGCCGGCTCTTTTGAGAAACAAGCGTGGGTGCTGCTGCACTCGTCTAAAAACGGTCTTTGTCTTGGTCTTTCAGCCCCAATCCTCTTCTTCTGCAGGTTGGGGGCAACACTGAATCTGGGGACAGAAAGCTCCTCCCCACCCCATCATTATGGACATGATCCCTGTCTGCACTGTAGCCCATACATACAGTTCCCCTCCCAAAGCTTGTCCCTGAATACACCCTGAACACACATCACCCATCTCTCAGCTTTCTCCCCCCATATACACCCCTTGGTGGCCCATCCATAAACACACTGCTCCCCACCCTTGGCTGACTCTGAGTCTTGTCCCCCCATATACATCCTCCTAGCATGTGGTTGTCCGTTGCCCATACACACGATAGCCCTGATCACATGGTCTGCGGATCTGATGCGGAGCTTCCGGGACCCACGTGCATCCACGAGCTATAGGATTGTGGCCACTGTTCCCCACCCCTGGCTGCCTCCAGTCCTGCCTGCCAGTACATATCCCATACCCATATACATACACTTTGCCCACAGCCCTGGGCTGTCCCCCAAACCTTGACCCTAAATACATATCATCCCATCTCTTAGCCTTCTCTTCCTGTATAGTCCCCTCATCACTTGGGTACTACATCCCCCATACAAACACTGCTCCCCACCCCTGGCTGCCCCCCAGCCTTCTCCATGAATATGCATCACCCACCCCTCAGGCTTGTCCCCTAATATACATCCCTCCAAACACCGGTTTGCCTGCTGCCGATACATACACTTCCCCCACCTCTGCCTCCCCCCCCCCCTTATCCATGCATACACATCACCTATTTTTCAGCCTTGCCTCCCATAAACACTCCCCCCGCACCCAGCTGCCCCCTCCCCATTCAGACACTTCACCTGCTGCCTTGCTGCCTCCCAGTCTTGTCTCTATACATCCCGCATCCATCAACCTTGTACCCCCTGTATGCTGCCCCCCAGTACTCAGCTGTCCCATTCTCCCCAATCCAAATGAAAGCATATCAGAAAACAGGGGGTCAGGGGATAGCAAGCTGCCCCTTGGCCCCCTGCTGTCCCCAGCTTCAGTGTTGCCCCCAACCTGCACAAGAAGAGGATTGGGGCTGAAAGACCAAGGCAAAGAGTAGGTGCATGGAGCCTAAGCTGTAAGTGAGTATATTATGTGAGACTGTACAACGTCTTTACTGTTTACATGGTGTGCAAGTTAAGGCTTTTTGGAGCATGGTTCAGTTTGTAAGAGCCTTAACGCCTCTCTTAAACTGATTTTTAAAAAACCCTATAATATGAATTACATTGGGGTTGCAATTTACTACTCTGATTGTGTGCTGGTCAGGTTGAAATAAATGCAGACTCAAGAACAAACTAAACCGCATGGCATGAGCAATGAATAAGAAACTAGGGGCTAACCCTATTGATCTGTACCTTGCAAATGGGATAAAATGCTTTCAGACTGAAACCCTTGGAACCAAAGATAAACTGTTTTGGTTTTTTCAACACAACTTTTTGGCTACATTGGTTTGCTAGAAACTTCCTCTGTGTTGCTGGTTGTAAAATTCCTGTACAATTGGAGACCTCTATTTAAAACTTGTAAAGTAGAACTGGGGAAACTCTGGCCCATTGACCAAATCTAGCCCTTGTCTCATTTTTATTTTGCTCATTTCCAGTTCCCATGAACCCAGACCTTACCCTTGAGCACTGAAAGAGCGGAGATGAGGGCATGATTCCTCTTCTGTCCTTGAGTTCCATGGTACAGATCCATGATGTGAACCCTCCCCTTCCATCCCTCAGCTGAGCACATCCTTAAGCACCTCTGCCCCCAACTCCTATCTGGCCTTTGGAGCTTGTACTCATTTTCAAAGTGGTCTGGAAAAAGGTTCCCCATCTCTGCATTTATAAAGAGGAATCTTTGCCCCACTGGCATAACTCTATCCATTTGTCACTCTTTCGTGAGGTCAGACTTTAAAAAACAAAACAAAAAAAACACACAGGAAAAGAACTCTTATAAAATCCATATTTACAAGAACAAGAGAAAAAAAGCATTTACAGCTTCCACATCCTATTTATAAAGAAAAACAATACATTAGCAAAAAAAAAAAGTTCTTTATAAATAAATTCTTGCAATTGGGAATGGTTTCACTCAGCGAGGTGTGGGAGGCAAAGAGAGGCTAGATTCAGTCACAAAACTCTTCCAGGAAGTTATTGCCAGCCATTGCTGCTGGAATCTTAAACAAGAATAAGTTGCCTTTCTCTCTTTAAAACTGCCAGGAATTACATTCATTGGGCTTTTAGGGCTCACCAACTGTAAACATAAACCATGGTTCTGAAAGCACTTTAAAATAGACATATATTAGAAGCAAGACGTTCAAACACAAAAGGTATTTTGTCACATGATAAATGTTTGTGGATATAGAAGTCCTTTCCCAAACAGAAATCTGTCTGTTTGCACAAATCCAGTTACCCGCAGGAAGGAGAAAAATGTGTCTGTTGAGAGGGAAGTATGGGATTTATGGCTTTTAGCCTGGTCTCCTATGGAAAGAAGGTTTAAGGCATCTCTTTATGCATACACATAACCCCGTATATTCTGCAAAAACCTTTTCTAAATTTTGAAACCACAAAATTCAAATTCTGCAAGTAGAACATCCAGATTCTGTAAGGAGAACAAATTATTCAAATTTTGAATGCAAATGAGTTACCCAGCATGCCATTACAACAATTTTGGACATCTCACATTTTAAAAAATACAAAATACCATACACATCTCTCAGCACAGGGGGTTCTTTTCTCTAATGGAGGATTGTAGATTGTTCCTCTTTGGCACTTGTGGCAGGAGGCCCTATTGCCCCAAAATATATGTTGGCAGTTTACAATGCCAGCACCCTATTGGTTGGGTTATATATATTGCCAGCATACCATTGACTACCTCACTGTGGTCCCCACTCAGACTGTAATTCTACAAAGCCAGAAGTAATTTCTGTGACAATTTAGTCAAGTATCAAATTCTGCACAAATGACTGTGATTATAGAATTAACGGATCCCTCCTCATATTTTTGCACATATGCATGCCTCCCCCCACTTAGCCATAGTTCTTACCCTGCAGGCCAATTCCAACCACTTTTAATAGAGGGACAAAAAGCCCAAGGTAAATAGGGCCCCCAAATTTTGTAACAATAGGTGCACCTGGAGGTGAAACAGGGTCTCTCTCATAGCCACAGCCCCCCCCCCCCCCCCAAAGTCCCATTGAGCTTTGCCCTACGCTCTCTAAGGAAACCAGGCTCCACTAGTTTGGATAATATGTTTATTTTTATACAAGTCTTTAAAGAAAAGTCTGTGTCCGGTGGGATCGCTTTGGTCTTGTCATTTCTGATGGGCGGGGGTGGGGGGGTGGGGGTGGGAGCCACCTCATTCTGAAAATTGTGTCTGAGTTTAAGTCATGCGCATTGCCGTTATTAATCCATTGATTCATCCTTTCAGGAGGTGACTCCTTATTGCCAAGTCGTCCCCTACTCTGTATGAGCTCTTATTCCTTCTCTAAGAAGGGCCTTCTCGTGAGTCAGGAGAACTTCATAGCCCCTGAAATCTGTGGAGCCCGGCACTGGGGTCTCCTCTGTTTACAGGTGGAAGAGTTTCTAAGCAGTCCCTTGTCACATCATCTGAGGCCTTGCCATGACATCTTGATGGTGTGGCTGGTACCAAGGTCCGAAGTTGTTGATGTAGCCACTGGGAGGGATGGGTGGTCCTTTGTTTGTCATGGAAATGTCCCAAAGAGGGGGCATGTTGGGGGAGCAAGGGGACAGGGAGGATGAGCTATGGAGATGTTCCCCTTCTTGCACACTGGAGCCTTGCTTCATGATCTTCTTGTACTTGGAGCGCTTGTTCTGAAACCAGATCTTGACCTGCAGCCAAAGATAAAAAAGCAGTAAAACAGTGAGTGCAATGGTGGAGGGTGTGGGGGGAGGAGGGAAGAGGAAGGAGATCTCATGGAAGAGTATTAGGGTTGCGACCTCTCCAGGTTTTGCTCAGATATTCTTGAGAGTTGTTTGTTGTTGTTGTTTTGTTTTTACAGTTTTCAAGCTCCAGGAGAAATCCTGATTTCTCCAGGCCAGCCCGGGGTGTCCCTGGTAATGCAGAGAAATCAGAGCTTCTGGGGGTGGCCATGTAAGAAAGGATGTGGGCTATATCAATCAATTTATTTATTAATGGCATAACCCAAGGTTATTGCCAACAATCAAAATAATAAAACATATACAATAGAACATGTATCCAAGATCAACAAAATACAATGAATACTTAAAATTCATGTGCCAAATTTATATAAACTCTATCTGTACATGCCCATTAACAATAAGTTTTAACCGGAGCAGATTGGCCTGCAAGCCCCCCCGAACCGCCCCACACCTCCCCCTCTCTCACCCCCAATCATCAATGAAGGCGGTATTTTTAGGCATCATTTATAATTTCGTCTATAGCTATCCCTCAACAGTAGGCCAAGTCAGTTACCTGCTGTCAAGCCCCCTGCCTCCTTGCCCACAGTCTTGAATCTGCCAGACTCTTGCCTGGCTTCGAGCATTCAGGATAGCATATAGCCTATCTCTCTCGCTTGCTTCCCTTCCCCGGCAGATAGTAAAAACTGAAGACGGTAATTACCCGGCCAGTACTTTTTCCCACGCAAGATCTTATTCAGCCACTTGGCCCTCACCGCATCTGTAAACCGGCAATCAAAAATTACATGATGCAGATCGTCAATTTGGTCCAACCCGCACGGGCATTTGCGCTCGGCCCAAGGAATCTGACTGTACTGCCCTTCAAGCACTTTAGAGGGCATTAGTTGGAACCGACAGAGTGTATACGTCCTTTGCATTTTGAAATTGCAAAGACTAATCAGGTATTTTTCTCTGCCCCAGGTCTCTTTCAGCTTAGCATAGAAAGGGGCCACCTTACTGGAGGCTGCCTGTGCAAGCTGTTCTTGCCCAGCTATATCCTCCAGCCGTTGCAAAATCTCCACTCTAAGATGGGTGAGTAACGTTTGGGTCAGCAGCAGGTACCTGTATCCTAGACTATTGAGTAACGTGGCCAGGTCCTCTCTCCAAAAGGACCCCAGGAAGCACCCATTGTTTCCAGCCAACAGGCCTTGGGTAGGGAATCCTCACCCATATCCAGCATCCTGAACCAATACTTAAGCAATCGTCCTTGGGCTCTGACTTTGACTGGAAATATTTCCAGCTCAGTTCTCATTAGCGAGATCGGGGTAGCCTTAGGGGACCCCAAAACTATTCTCATAAATGAGTTCTGGAAGCCCTCCAAATGTAAATTCACCTGGCCACCCCAGACCTCAGCTCCATATATAGCCTTAGGTATTAGTTTGTGCTCTAGCAACTTTACAGCTGGGGCCACCTGCCTACCCCCATGTTTAACCCAGAACTTAGTTACCCCATTTACTGCTTGTTGCATTTTCAGTTCTGTTGCTTCCCAGTGTTTGTCCCACCTGCCCGACGCAGAGAATATCAGTCCTAGATATTTATAACAATCAACCTGCTCCAGCCTTCCTGTACCTAGCCTCCATATATGCTGACTTTGCCGTTTTGAGAAAACGACTACCTTAGTCTTTTCACAATTAATAACTAATGAATTGATCATACAATATTCCTTTAGCTGCCCTAGTACTCGCCTCGTGACGTCAGTACCCGTGACATCAGCATACAGCAGTGTATTTATTCTCCTGCCTGCCACGTAAGCCGGTTGCAAATTATCTCCCTTCAGATGATCCACTAAATCATTAATAAAGACGTTGAAGAGCGTAGGTGCCAGCACGCAACCTTGCTTCACTCATGTGGGCTATAGGGGCTTTCACACTCCTTGCTGATGCAATTCCACCCGTTGGAGCATCATGATGCTCCTTAAGGGATTGGTTATGTCAGGAAGGGACATGACAGACCCTTTGCCCCGCCCTCTTTCCAACGTAACACTGCCCTTGCAGAACACGGTATTGTGATGGCTTGATGCTCCATAAGGGGTGGAGTTAATTCAGAAAGAGACATGACAGTCCCCCCCCATCCCTACTGATGTAGCATGGCATCCTCCAGGTGAAAGCCAAGAGGGAAGTGGTAATGCTAGGGAAGGGTGGTACAGAGGATGCAGTTGGGTGGGTGGATTCTCTCTCAGTGTGGGTATAGAAATAGTGAGGTTGGGTGATTAAGGGCCCTCCTTAATTTTGTTCCCTCCCTGATGGCATTAAGGATTGCTCCCTGAAGACACTTGAATTTCCCAGGAGCTGAAGGAGTGAGTGTAGCTGTTACCATTTTACAGAGTCAGCAGGTGGAACTTTGGGAACAGGTTCCCAAACTGTGGGTCATGACTCCAAGTGGACTCAGGGTATCTTTGCATGGGGCCAAGATCTTGATGGATCTCCCATCACCACCACTTTAGACTGCCACCCCTCTGCTTGCTTTAAACTCCCTCCCTGAGCACATTTGCTGTGCTCTCTCCCTCCCAACCTTCAAATCCCTCCTAAAAAGCTACTTTTTCTATCAGGCTTTCCCTAGCTCCTCATTCCTGCAGACTGCTCACTGATTCTTCACCTTATCCTGTCCCCTTCCTCTCTTGTAACTAAACTGAGCAAATGTAGCTGCAATGTCTCAACCTTACGACTGCCCCCCTCTCCTTTGTCCACCCTAGATTGTAAGCCCATTGGCGCAGGGACCTGTCTCTAATCCTGACTGCTCAGTGCCAGGCACTTTGTTGGCATCATATAAATTATTAATATTAATATTTTGATAATAAAACAATTCATATAATTATTAATAATTAATTTTCCAGGTGCTTTAAGAGAATCAAAAGCTGGTTGCCCTTAATATGTATTTTCCTGCCCTTTTACCTTCCCCTTTGAAACAGTTTTAAATGGGTTTCACATGGATTTTAGGTTGTTTTATTGCATTAATTTTGTGAAGTGCCCTCAGTGCCATTCAGTGAGGGGTAAGGAGGGTGCTCTATAAATAAAATGTATTATTATTATTTATTACTTATTATTGTGAAAGGAAAGATTTATTTCTATTAGATTTCCCCCGAAATGTTGTGTTACTTAGAAAACCCTTTCAAAGTCGTTAAAACTAGGTTGTTCTGTCAGCTTCAAAGCCAGAAAGTCTCGAGCCTGGAACTGATGGCAAGGCAAGATCTACTCCCTTGTAGTTTTCCACTGGCTAGCCCTAATCACAAGTATTATTCCAATGCTCGGTCCCCATGCTCTGTGCATTGTGCAGTCGGGCCATGGAGACAGGTAGAAGGAGCAGGAGCTGGGGGTCAAGGAGCAGCCAGAAAAGTTCCTACAAGCAGAGGCAGGTTGATCAGAGGACTTGCCAAGCTGTGGAAATAACTCCTCCGTTACAGCCAGGCACAGCTGGATTCCCAGGCCCAGTGGTGTAGTGTAGCAGGAAGGAACAGAGCTCCAGCATTTTCCCGGCAGCCCCCTCAGCAGCCTTGGAGGCTTTGGGGGGCTCTCGTGAAGAGCTCCTGCACTTTTAAAATTACCACTACGCCACTGCCCAGGCCAAAGCAGGGTTTCTTTAAGAACATGCTGGAAAGGGGGCTTGCATTTCTTTGGCCAATGCTGAGGATTTCCTCTTTAATTATTAATTTTTATTTTAATTAGAATTATATTTATTTGTATAACTATTGTTTAATCATATTTCTGTAGCACCAGCAATGTGTCTAGCACTGATCAATCATTAAATAAATAGAGATAGGTCCCTGCCCTGGGGGCTTACCATTTAGCATGAACAAGGGTAGGGAGACAAAGGGAAGGAGCACATGGGGAGAGACAATTATCTCTTTATGAGAGGCAATTCATGAAGTTGAGAAGTTGCAGGTGTTTAGCTTAGTTACAGGAAAGAAGGGGGCACTGAATGAAAGGACAGGAGAAGGAGCATCAATGAGCAGTCGGCAGGGTGAGGAGTTATGGAAAGTCTGATGAAAGAGGCAGGTTTTAAGCAGAGGTGAAATAAGTATCCGCTACTATCCAGTGTTCATGGTATCCATTTGGAGACTGAATGGTATACTATCTGGTTTAGTATCCACCGGCAGCTATCCCGCATTACCATTTGACTTTTAAACTCACTCTGTCCATCTGGACTGCTTTGGTTATGTGGTAATTTGGGAAACATTAATATCTGGTGTTCTGGTTTGGCAGTTAATTTCCACGGTTACCGGATAGTTACCAAATAACCATCAAGCTATCCAGAATACTAGTTATTAACCGTGGATCATTTTTTGCTATCCATTTCAGCTCCAGTTTCAAGGAGGGATTTCAAGGTGGATGTTAAGAAAGGATTTGAAGACTGAGAGGGAGCAGAGTGTATATGTTTAGGGAGGGAGTTCCAGGCATAGGGGGAAGCATGGGAGACGGCTTTACGGAGCAGGAGGCGGAGATGGGTGAGGGTGGTGAGAATTATAGCAAAAGATGAGGGCAAAACGATGAATTGGAAGTGGGAGTTAGTGAGCTGCTGTAGCCTACTGGATAAGGTGCTGAATCTGGGGGATGCTCTGGAGCGCAAGCACCACAAATAAGCAGGTGCTCTGCACAAACTCAAATAATCACCCAAATCTCTAGCTTGATTTCCAGAGTATTTCCATCACCAGCCCAGGGTTTCCTCAGCATAGGGACCCAGTCACCAGCCTCCCCCAGGATCTGATACACCCAGCTGCTTCCTCTTTCAATCTTCAGCATCTCCCACTCACACAGCTCGTACCAAAGCACCCCCTTTCCAAAGCAAAAGTCAGCACCTGTGCCTTGTGGGTTCTACAGCTGATTTTGCTAAGGGAACTAACACTGGAACTGACTTTAGGAAAGCACCACCTTTGCCCCGATACATGGCTCCGCACTTTAGGGAGTTCTTACTAGCGATACAGGATGGAACTCTGGCCCATGGATCAAATCCACCTCAAGGCTGTTTTTTTATTTGATTCGTTTCCAATCCCTATTTCTGGCTTATGGATCCAATTGCTATCCTCTAAACTGAGCTCAGGGGAAGGGAGCAGAGCTGAGAGCATGCACTTGAGACTAGGGGATGGATCCATGGCACAGATCCATGATCTGGACCCTCCTCCACCCTGAACACACCCCTTAAACACCCACCACCCTCATCTCCTAGCCAGCTCATAGAGCTTGTATTCATTTTCAAAGTGGCGCACAGGAGAGAAAAGGTTCTCAATCCCCACCCCTGACTTAGCATACAAAAGGATTTATTTCTGGTTTCAGATTTTAGAATGATGCTAAAATATACGGTGCTTTCTTACAACACTTCTGAATTCTGACTGTTAAGTGAAGTACTAACTTCAGAATGAGGAGTATGCTGCAAAGCAAATTCTATTAAGTTTGCTTTGTAATGAAGCAGATCCAACTACTTCATTACAGGGGGGCCATAGCTCAAGTGGTAAGAGCGCATGCTTTGCACGTATATGGTCCCACATTCAATCCCTGGCATCTCCACTTCAGTATCCCTGATAGCACACCTGGGGGAGGCCTCTGCTGGGGATTTGGAGGGGTCTCAGGTAGCACGCTGGGATGGCCTCTGCCGGAGACCCCGGAAGAGCTGGATTTGGATCCAAATCTGAACCCCCTGCTACCATGTCAGGTTGTGACAATACTGGGCTAAGATGGACCATTGGTCTGACTCGGTTAGGCAGTTTAGTTTATTTAGTTAGTTTAACTAATTTTCCTTTTGTTTCCACTGCTGGAGTAGGTGTCAAAGTGGCTAACCAGAAGCAGAAACATTCTGTCTCTACATTCTTGTGTTAGTAATATTTAAGAGCACACATTTCCAAGCAGTAAAGCATAAGGTAACCAATTGATCAGTATTTAGCAACAGAAACCACATAGCAGTCATCATTCCCCAGCAGTGCAGGATCAAGAGAAGTTGGGACCCTGTGCAAAATGGTGGGGGGGAGGGGTTCCCTCCAAACACAGAAATGTTTGATGGACACACCCTGGGTGTTAACAAATGTGACAGTGGCCCTACTGAGGCTTGCTTTGGCCTGTGAGCCACCAATGTGTTCATTGCTGCACCACCAGATGTTCACCTGGGATTGTTCCCAGGTGTGTCAGCAGTGATCCGCCGGGCTGCAATCCCAGAGACCTACAGGGTTACAGTCCAGGGGGCTACATCTGCTCAATCAGGCCAAAGTGGGCCACAGTGACCTGTAACATTTGTTCTGGCCCGCAGTGACCCAGCCTGGAGGGCCATCATTGGCCACCATGTCTGTCTGTCACGGCAGGGGGTGGGGCGCTGGGTGCGTGCAGCGTGGGGCCAGGCAGCTGCACATTCATGTGGCTCCCTGCTGTCCTCGGTGGCCCAGCCACTGGTACATTTGTTGTGCCTCCCAACCCAGACAGGACCATGTTGACAGCGGGTTCCTGACCAGGTCAGGTTGTGACGGTGGCACTCCACTGTCACTTCTGTTAACACCCATGAGTCACCCACTGGAAAAAAGATAATGTTACTACAATTAATTTATGATATTTGGTTTAACATAACATCCCCTTCAGGGGCTGAGGCTCTCTGCATTCCAGGCCTGTCTGTTATACATTTGTTATTTCTTGTTTATTTCATGGGCCCCATATGTTGGGGGTGGGGGGTCCTTCCAGATACTGGGGATTCCCACGTTTGAGGTTTTATGGGTACGTATTTTACACCAGTGCTTCTCACACCCGTTCTGCCATTTCAAGCTTATTTGTGTAACCCATATATTTGGGGTTCTGTGGGGCTGCACATCTGCAGTGTTTTGGACCGGACCCGGTTCCTCACCACCATGTGGAATTTTCTCCCTTGTATATTAACCTTTTCCCTTCCATGGGCAAGTTTGGAAATTAGTACAAGCTCCATGGGCCAGATGGGAGTTGGGGGAAAGGGTGCTTAAGAGGTGCTTAGCAATGGATGGGGAAAGGGAGGAGAGGGTCCAGTTCCTGGATCTATTCCATGTATCCATCTCCTGTCCTTGTGTGCATGCCCTCATCTCCACTGCCTTTCCCTGAGCTCACTCTTTCAGTGCCTGGGAGGGCGGGTGTGTGTGTGTGTGTGTGTGTGTGACAGGAGCTGGATTCACAGCCCGGATCCAAGAACTGAAAAGGGATCACACACAAAAAGAACCATGGGCGAGATTTGGCCCATGGGTCAGAGGTTCCCCACCCTGGCAAGTCTACACTGATTTTGCACAGGGCCCCTGCCTTGGCAAAAAACAGCCTTGGCTGGGGCTCTTATTCCCTTCTCACTATGCTGTAGAGGAGAGAGAAAGACAGACCCATTTCATAACACCCCGCAGCCCTTTTATTGCACAGCTGACTTACCCTTTTTAGACTGGGCGGCTTGTGCAGGTTTTCACTCGTCTCAGGTTCTTTTCTCTTTTTTTGTATTAAATCCCATCGCCCTTGGCTGTCGGCCCTGCCCTAACGTCCGCCTGTCTTTATCTATCTTTTTAAAGCAATTCACCCACCTGTCACAAGTGCCTGTTGGCTGGAGCTGCATTTCTCATTCTTATTCCCCTCTCCACCTAAATTCTTACAACTTCACAGGGCTGGTGTGTGTGTGTTATTAAATCAGCTGTTGTCTCCTCTACCCCCATTTAACACCAAGTCCATGGAAGATTTTGTCTGATCAGTGGTTCTCAAATGGCAGGCCAGGGGGTAGGGGGCAGGAAACACAGCTATCTCCACTCCCAGGGGAAAGAGGCCTAGGTCAGAATGCTTCTTGGAGCACTTATTTCCAGTGGCATAGCCTTGGGTTAAAACTTGTGGCGGATGTTGGATCCCCTTGACCCACACAAGCCCTGCCCACATGACTCTGGAGCAGCAGAGGAGGGAAGAAATTTGTGAGGGATGCGTCCCTTCGTCCCCCCTATAATTACACCCATGCAAGTTATTTTACTATTCAGTGTGTTCAATCCTACACCAAAGTTTTGTTTGGGAACCCCCTTGTGTGAGACACAAGGAAAATTGCCCCTCCACCCTAGCAGGACTGTTCAAAATGGTAGGGTGGGTAGCAAGTGGAGGGGGCAGGGAGAGAAAGAACACAGGCAAGAGAGATGGGGGTAAGGGCAGGGTAGTGGAGGAGGGAGGGAGGAGACAAAAAGCAACATATATGTATGCATTGGAGGGAAGTCAAGTACCACACACAAGAGTGGGGGATGAGGAGCACAATCTAAAAGTCTGAGAATGCCTGTGCTTTGTTCAGTTCTTTAAAAGTCTATGACATATATGTATATTTTTTTAAAGCTAGGCCAGACTCTGCTCTCCAATTACCCTGGAATCATTCCACTCACAATCCAAGAACTCTTAGAAATAGACCAGATCACAATTTGCTGCCGCGTCTTGGAGATCTTATTCGTACTATCTTTCTATTATTTCATTCTGCAGTGTTGTCATTTGTTTATTCCTGGAACAAAACAGGAGGTAGCAAGGACTTCCTCCAGCGAGGTGGAAAGCATTGATAATGTTTTCAATTTGCTAAGGCGCTGCCATCAAAATTCAAAACGCCCTGTCAAGACTCTAGATGAATCATGGCCACAATGGAGAAAATCATTGGCTGGAAGGGATCTTTCAAGTCATCTAGTCCAACCCTCTGCATGGAGGCAGGATTTGCCAAATCTAATTCCTCCACCAGCAGATGAATCCACCAACAGAAAAAATGGAGCCTCCAAGGCCACATTACAACAAACAAAGGTGTGTAAACCAAAGTAGTATGGTGTCAATTTCATCCCTAGACGTAATGCTCACTGAACTGAGATCATCACAGCTCTCACACTGATAAGTGTCCATAGGAACAGTTACAGGGGTGTTTTGATAGAAAACAAGCAGCAGGTCCTTATGTCTGTTTACAACTCATTACAGGTTTGCTATCCAATTATGCCTCCTTGGTTGTCCACAAATCTTAACACAAAATCCAGAGGGTTGGAAACTTATTTTTCAGTTTTATATTCTTCATTTGTTCTCTAATTCTTACTTTCTTCTGACTTCTTACCAGCCTGAGGAAGGACCTTGTGTAGTCTGAAAGCTTGCTTACTCTCGCCAACAGGAGTTGGTCCAATAAAAAAAGAGCCTCTGAACTCCTTTGTCTCCATCTCTTACATTGGGTACCAACACAATAACCACACCTCTCTTACTTCTACCTAGAAGATTAGTTATTTTATGCACAAATGAAATGAAAAGTCAAGCTGAAAAAAATAACAAGCAACCTGATGCCTAGATTATGTTCAGGACCAAGCTACCAGGCTAGAGAACATTGGTTTCATATGATAATCCTCTCCACTCTCCCCACACCAAAGCCTTCGTCAGTTTCAAAATAGACACAGAACTCCTTAAAGTATCATTGCTGCTAAAGAATAACAAGGGAAGGATTGTCAGCAATTCCAATAGGCTTTGAAGAAAGAGGGGGGAATGGGAACCACATGAAGGGAAGAAAGATTGGAGGAAGAGAATCCAGGATTGAGGTGGAAATCAGCCAAAAATAGACAGTGAGAAGCCATTTGAAAAAATTATTTCTTCCCAAAGTCACTCCAGATGAACCCATAAGAATAGGAAAAAAAGCAGTGTTCACACCAGCCACCTCAATCCACGTTAGTCACTCTGGAATAACATGCTTCTGTCAGATAAGGGATACAAATCACCCCGTTTAACTACACTTCTACTACTCTGAGTGTGAGACAATGGGGTGGCTAAGGGGTTGTGAATAGGTTGTTAATCCACAAGGGTGTGTAATGACTGAGCACAGCAGTTCCACTTCCATTCAATCTTCTATCATGACAGTATTCACTGATTTAATTAATAAGAACCATTCAATGCATGGATCACCAATTAAAATAGAGGCTACATTCAAAAAATTGTTTTGTTTTTTATTTTTTTATTTTTAAAAATCATTAAAAATAAAAAAAAACATTAAAATAAAAAACTTCACGAATGAAAGGTGTTATTAATATCAAAACATTAACTTAGCAGCAACTGAAAAAGAGCTCCCTAATGAATTGTGTTGTACAAAGTTGCCCTGGGGCACCATAGGGCTTCAGTGGGACTACTCTGGAGCAAGTGGTTTGAGAACCACAGCGCTTTACTCATTAATTAATTAGTTGGTCAAAAGCAACACAGCTATTTAACTAAGGGTCTTTTCAAGCAGAGCAGGGTGGTGAGGTGGGCTTGCGGCACAATGGGTGGAGATGCGTGTGCGGCCGTTCCCACAGGCGCACACCCATCTCTTCCCACCTCCACCCATCTCCACGTATGCAGGCACCTCCATTTCCCCCAGTGCCTCTGTGCGTGGGTGATGGGTGGAGATGGGTGGTGGAGCGCAGGCACGTGCACGCACCTCCTCCCATCCGCCATGGCATTCCCACAGGCGCCCTCCACCCATCTCCATGCAGCAAAACTGTGTGGAGATGGGTGGAGGCGTCTTGTATGAAAAGGCCCTAAGAAGCAAGTAAGACAGCAAGGAGGAGAAATTTTCCATGGCTAGGGAAAGGACTGTGGCGGGTGGACTGCAGGTAGATAAGGATACAGTAAAGGACAGGGGAAGAGCTAGGAGGATCTGGAGCATGGATCTAGCCCTTGAGCATGCCCTCTCATTTCTGCTGCCTTTCCCTGAGCATGCTCCTTCAATGCTTGAGTGTAGGGCTGAGGGCCAGATCCAGGAATTGGAAAGGGATCAACAAGCCCATCTTTAGTAAAGATCATAAATAATATCCCATCGAATCCAGTAATTCCCTAGAACTATAGGGGGCAGCAGGAGTGGTTGGGGTCACTCTGTCCCAGGTAAGTCACGCTACATAGCTACCAAATTTTCAAACTCAGTCTCTTAAAACAACACACACTCCACCCTCACTTCTCCTGCTTCCTAAACCATCTTCTCCCCTGCTGCCTCCTATGTCTGGAACTCCCATCCTGAACACATTTGCTTTGCTCCCTTCCTCCCACTGCTTAATGTTGTCTTCTAACCCATCCTGAGTGGGTTCCCTTAATGGGACGGGAGGATAAAAATGTGAATAAATAAATAATTTAATTTCTGGGCATCAACCCTGACCCAGAAGCCATGCCCCCTACCTCAAAGCAGGGGAAAGATCCCTATTTCCCAGATAGCAACCTAGCCACTGAGTCAACCTTCCTCTCTACAGCTGAATATAAATCAGGAGTTCATATAATTTAATCTTTGGCCAGTGGGGCAGAAAAGTCATTAGTGAAAGCCAACTAAACCATTCAAATTTTTCTGGCTTAGTTTCCAACCCTGAACTGGCCAATATTGACCTTTTCCTGGTTTTTCTCATTTTGGGGTGCACACTCCTACTGGGAACATTTCTTGGGGCTCAGCCTCCCTTTGCATTTAATTGCTGGGGCTGAGCCTTGGCAAGACACCCCCCCCCCCCAATTAAGCCATGCCCTCAAACTTTACTTAAAAACAAATTTCTCTTTTGTCAGGCTTTCCCTAGATCTTCACCCTCATCCATAAGCTCACTGATACTTCTTATACTGGCTGTTTTTACATGAACACTAACCCTTTCCCGAGATTCTTAATCCTGAGTTCCTGTTTACACTGACATTTACAACTCGGGATAATCATAAATCTGGGATCACAGTGTACATGGGTTAATACGGGTTTAGACTAACACGAATGACTGAGCTGCTGAATTCCATCGCCTTCTTCTGCTATGATTTTTGTTCCTCTTTAGAGATGTCTTTGAATGATCCCACAGCTAATCTATGCACCGGGTTTAGGGGAAGAGAAATCAAAACACTGATTTCCTGACCAGAGTCCCAGAAAGCACTGACGACCATAGAGATGTTCCTGGGTAGAAAGGATGTTTGCCCTAACTACTAATCTCTATGCTCAATTTGGATTTACAGTTTACATGGATGTTAACCTGGGTTTATGTGAGCCCGGGTTAAATAAATCCTTGAAAATGAGGATGAAATAAACCCGGGTTCAACCTTAACCTGGATATTTTAAACTAGGATTAGGTTTTTACCTGGACATTTAAACCCAGGTTGAGAGATGTTATTTTGGATTTAGTGCCCCTGCAGGACCCACCCACCCCCATCCCCTTTCCCTTTGTAACTAAGCTAAACACATGCACCTGAAACTTCTCAACTTCTTCCCTCCTAGGTCATGTCCATCCTAGATTGTAAGGCCTCTCAGGGCAGAGACCTGTCTCTAATCCTGACTGTTTAGTGCCAGACACGTTGTTGGCACTATAGAAATAAACAATAAAAACAACAACTCTAGTAATGTAGGGTGAAATCCTGCCTCCACTGTCTTGCCGTTGACCTCAGTGAAGCCAGTGCCCCAGGCTAGTGATTTCAGTACAGTCAGGATTTAACCCCAAAACAGGAGGTAGCAAGGACCAAACCACAGGCTAGAGAGCTGGGTGTATTATATATAACAGTGTTAAAGTCCAGCGGGACAGATTCTGTCCTACATAAATTTTAAATGCCATGCAGCTCTGCACTGCACCAGACCATAGACCAATGAAAGTAAATGAAGCTCTGTGCAATGTATTATTAAATGACAATCAGACGTTATTGCAGAAAGAAAGGAATTCTGTGCTAGGTAAGCAGAGATCCAGTTTAACATCTATTTACAAATGACCTTTTCCAGCCATTTTAGGGTTGTTAGCCTGGTATGGTGCATACCCCTGATTTATACCAGGATAACTAAAAGTAGAATCTGGCCCAGTGAAATAAATGGAAATCTGTGCACTGGAATTAAACAAACTTTAATATGAATCATCACAGGGTAGAGAATAGTTGGGAACCTTTTTCCTCTCATGGGCCAGTACAAGCTCCATAGGCTGGATAAGAGCTGGGGGTGAGGATGTCTACGGGGTGTGCTCAGGATGGGAAAAGGGGGAATCCAGATCATGGATCTATGTCATAAATCTATCCCCTGTCTTTGAGTGCATGCCCTCATCTCTGCTCCCTTCTCCCCTCTTTCAGTGCTGGAGGGTAGGGATTGGATCGATAGGCCAGACTCAACAGGAAAGGGGCCAAATAAAAACCAGCCACCGGCTAGGCTTGGCCCATGGGCCAAAGCTTCCTCACATCTGCATTAGGGAGACTCCACGCAGGGGTAGTCAGTTAGATACAACTGATACCCATTAAAGTCAAGGATTTGGGGGAAGGGGAGGGTTGCCAACGAAGTTCAGTAGAATTAAGATTTCCCCCTAATCCTTTCTCCATCCAGTGCCATTATTTTAAAAAGATGATGGGTGGTCCCTTCAATGGGACTGAAGGGATATAGTGGCTCTGTCCCTCTTCCATCAACCCGATCAGACTGCAACCAGCTGACCATGCCAATCGGGCTTAGTTTGGTTCATGAGCCCTCCCAGCACAAATTCCTTGAAGTCAGGCTGGAATGGGTGGTTCCCTGTGGTTGAGAGTTCCCGCCTCCACGGAGTGCTGCTGTGACATCACAGCAGGAGTGGGGCCATGTCAGAAACAGGCAATGAATGCTTAAACTTCACTCCTTTTCTGATGTAGCCCCATGGGGCACTGTGATGTCACACAGGGGTGGCAGAGTCATCCCAACCGAGTAGCCCTGCCTGCCTCCTCCTGGTCTATGTGCTTGCTTTACCAGCTTAGGGAAGGGTCCTATTCTGCTCAGTCAATCAATCAGGCTGCAGTGCCCTAGGCCAGGCTGCAGACACTCCCAGGTGGAGGAGGAGAGGACAGGGGCATATCAGGAGGACCTAAGCCTCAACCCCACCTTCCATTCCCCGGTGTGGGGTGGCATTCCTGGAGCAATGGCTGAACCTGCAGCAGCACTACTGCTTCACTGTTTGCCTCCGAGTCTACCCAGCCACTAACTAGGCCACACCCCGCCAGCCATCTGTCTTTTACTCTTGCCCCACTTCCAACTTCCTGGTTAGTTGCCAGCCAGTAGGTCAGGTTGGTTGGCTGGTAGTTGCAGGAAGGCGGGTGAAATTTTGACTGATTTCCTGTCCCCTCCTTGTTCGGCTCCAATTCCTGCTTTCCCAGCCTTGCCTTGCCCCATTCTAGCCCTGTCTTGTCTTGTCTTGTCCTGTCCTGTCCTGTCCTGTCCTGTCCTGTCCTTGCTTGCTTTCAGTCTTGGACTCTCCTCCTTTTGCCCTACTCCTGATTCCTAGCCCTCAAGCTTCCAGAGCATGCTTGAGCCTGACTCCATGCCCTGATCTAGTCATCCACCTATGTCCTGGATGCCTTTTACCTGTGCCCCTTACAGGGCATTGGCAACAGAAGATAACATTTACACCCTATTGTAGTCAACAAGGGCCAACACCACAAATGGAGCCATGAGAACTAGACTGGAACGCATCTGATCCACCCCACACCACCCATTCAGTACCTGTGTCTGGCAGGTTCCAAGAATGGCCGGCTGTCACTCGTATTGAAGTGAAAGAACTGCTATCTGGTCTTAAGCAAGGGAAAGCCCCCGAGGGAGATTATATTACTCCAGATATGCTCAAATCAGATCCTAATTGGTGGGCAGATATTTTGGGCCCTTTATTCTCCTATATTAATCTGACAGGGAATATGCCAAAATGTTGGCTTCAAAGTATAGTAGTTCCAATCTTCAAAACAGGGGATCCACATCTGCCACAAAATTACAGACTAATTAGTTTGTTATCGGTTGTGGGCAAGCTTTATGCAAAATTTCTTCTCAGAAAATTCCAACATTGGCTGAAGGCCAAGTGTATTTTGAAGCCAGAGCAGGCAGGATTCCAGAAGGGACAGTCGACAGTGAATCATGCCTTTGCCCTTGCTCAGTTAATATCTAAGTTTGCCCAGGCCCATAGTAATCCCTCCATTTTCTTGTGTTTTATTGATTTGTCATCAGCTTTTGATTCGATAAGTAGGGAAAGGCTGTGGTTCAAATTAAATAACACTTCTATTGATCCAATACTTCTTTATTTGATAATTAAGTTGCACTTCAACAATACCCTCCGTGTTAGATATAATAGGAACCGAGCTGTTTGCAGGAGGGGCAGGGTATAAATATATTAAATAAATAAATAAAATATAAATCTTCTGACGAGAGAGATCCCTGTGAAGACAGGGTAAGACAGGGCTGCATCCTGGCGCCGGCTCTCTTTAACTTCTATCTCAACAATGTCCTGAAATTTATGGATATTGAGGGACTACACCCTCCCCTTCTCCGAGATAGATACATTCGGATTATGTTGTATGCCGACGACACTGTACTAATCTCACGTTCTCAAGTGGGCATTCGTCATAGCATGGAGAGGTTCAATCTTTTTTGTCAGTTGGAATATCTGACTGTTAATTATTCCAAGACAAAGATGTTGGTAGTGGGCAAGAGCCGGAAAAGCGTCGGTGGTTTATGGAAAACAATGAGGTTGAGCAAGTGCAACAGTATAAATATCTGGGGATTCTTTTTGCTGCCTCTGGGAGATGGAAACTCCATTATGATGCTGCCATAAATCTTATGCGAAGAACTTCTAGCTCATTACAGATTTTCTTTTTCACCTGAGGTGGCAGGTTAATAGAACCAGCATTACGTCTTTTTCAAGCTAAAGCTGTGGATCAGTTCCTATATGCCATACCTGTATGGGGCCTGCAGTATTTAAATGATTTGGAGAAAGTGCAGAACTCTTTTCTTCAGACAATCCTTGGTGCCCCTAGGCTCTTCTGAGGGTAGAAACCCCTCCCTTCCTGAGATCATTGGCTCTTCTCCGTATAATTAAATTCTGGATAAAATCTGTATTATATTGCCTGGAAGTGAAATCCCTGCTTAATTTAGTTTGGGGGAAAGAAGCATTCCATCCATGGGCCAAATTGGTGGAAGGTGAAGTGAATAGACTTGGGTATTCTAAAGAGACTCTTTCCCATTTGGGTGTCAAGGTAGCTTCTACACTAATTACCAAAAGAGTATGCGATCAGGAATTGCAGCAGGAAGAAGCAGCTCTTTGTTCCCAAAAAGTATCTCCCAATTTTCTCCAAATTAAACTGGCATCCAATCTCCCATTTTATCCATATCAATGGGAAGATTGGCACCTTAGGCAAGCCCTGACATCATTCCGCTTTAATACCTTCCCCTCTGTTACGGTGGAGGGTAGATATAATGGTACCCCCAGAGAGCTCCAGTTTTGTCAAAACTGCAGTAACCAGTCAGTGGAAGATCGCTCCCACATATTTTTCTTTTGTCCTACGTATGCTGCAGCTCGTAGAAGATTCTTTGATGCTTTAGATGGGAGATTTATTGTCTATTCGTAGGATGTTCTCTTATTGAAACTCCTAGGATGCCAAGACCCAGTGATTTCTAAAGCAGTAGCAAAATTTTGTGTATCTGTTTTGCTTGCCAAAAGGCAAATTTGCTAGTCTTGATTTGGCAGTTGCTGTGGATATTTAGTAATTGTTTAGGCTGGTTTTAGCTTTTCCTTCTAACCTTAGTGATATCGATAGCTAACCGACCTTTAGTGGATCCCCTGGACAGATTCGGAATTATGTATGTTCTCTTGTTAATTAGTTTACTATGCTTAGATGATTATGTTCTTTATTTATTTGAGACTGGGTAGTTACCTGGGTATTGGTACTGAGGTTTTTATATGTTATATGCTGGGAATCCTTTTATGTATATGTTCTACAATTTTGTATTTACCCTGTACTTGCTTTGTATTTATTATTTACTTTGTTACGGCTTCGGCCAAAACAATAAAAATACTACTACTACTACTACTACTAACCTGTGTCTGGGTGAGCCCCAGCTGTGCTGCCAGCTCAGCCCTCTCAGGCAGCGCCAGGTACTGGGTCTGCTGGAAGCGCTGGTTAAGTGCTTGGAGCTGCAGGCTGGAGTAGATGGTGCGGGGCTTGCGGATCTTCTTGCCTTTGCCGTTGAGCCGGATCTCCCCATTCTCGATTATGGTGGTTTTCTCATGGTCTTAAAGAAAAATAGACATGCAAATTAATAAAAGGCCCTCAGAAAGGGAAGAGAACCAGAAGACATGTAGGAATGGGGTGGGAGAAGACATTTAATATGAGGATCCAAAGGAGACTTCACCTTGAATGGTAGGATGAGGGGAGGAAAGGAAGGTATAGCACCCCTGATTTTTTTTAACCAACCCCTTCCAAATCTTGGCAAGCTGAGGGGCTTGGGGATACCACTCAGTTTCCACCAGGCCCACCATGCACACCCTCCCAAACTGTCCTGCCTTGCGCCACAAGCACATGGATACCAAGGGAACTTACCTAAGGTCACCCCAACCCTGCACCCACTGCTCCCCTCTAGACCCTCACTCAGTGTCTGGAATATCCATTACTCACCCATCTAGGGATATACAGTTAAAGACATCTTCATCCCAGTCAAGCCAGACCACAATGGACTCTGAATCAGAACTATGCACACAGGAGAATCCACCCATTCTATCTATGGGGGAATCTTGTCACTCTTCCCAAAGTGTAGCTGAAAGGCAGTGTAGCTTTGTGTATAAGATGTTGGACACAGAGCATTTTTAGACCAGACAAAACTTCCACAAGCAGGCAATTAAAACTGCAATTAAGGGTGCTTACACACGTTACGGGGGGCGGGGGGGATTCATGAGAGCAATCACATCTCTTGTCAAAGAAATTAGCACACTTAGGCCAATTTCACATGTTACCGAAGAGGCAGGGAAATTTCTGTGAATGCAATCGCAGCTCTGTTCTCATGGGAATTAGTGCATGTGGGAATGGGCTATTCTGTTTTTATCCCATGAGGACACTCTCACATGACCAGGTCCCTCAATTTAGCATGACAGGTGTTCTCACAGGATAAAAGCGGAATAGCGCATTCCCACGCATGCTAATTCCTGTGACAATAGCGCCGCAATTGCATTCACAGAAGTTTCCCTGCCTCCCCAGTAATGTGTGAAAGTGGCCATAGAAATGTGCTATTCACTTTTCTCCCGTGGAACACTCATGCATGACTGGGTCCACAGTTATAGCTTTTACACTCATGAGTGTTTTCACTTGCTCTCACAGGAGAAAAGTGGAATAGTGCATTTCTATGTGGGCTAATTCCTGTGATAAACAGAGACGTGATTGTCCTCACAGAAATCCCACCCCCCTAGGTAATGTGTGCAAGTTCACTCACATGTCAACAACTCTCGCGCATGTTATGTGGAAACTTAGGCATCCAGTTTCTGGAAACCCCAATTTTGAGGATTCCAGAATGCGCATTCCCAAACTCTGATGCTAAAGACACAGATTATCATCTAAATGCCACACGCACAAAATTGTGTTTGCTCCAATTGCCATTTTGAAATAATTCATATGCTCCAGTGAATTGAATCCAACTGAAACCAGTCAAATTGAATCTAATTGAATGATCCAATTGCCAAAATGCAGCTTTACCACAAGACTTTTAAAAAAAACGTATGATAGGGGGTGGCCATGTGAACAGCACTCACATGTATACTGAGGAGTCCTATGATCATGGGAGATTGCTGTAACCCACACATTTTATGCATGTCTAAAAATACCCTTATGGCTTGGAGACCACTCAAGGGTTCAAATCCTGTCTTAACCACCATGAACCTACTGGGTGGCCTTGGGAAAGTCACTATCTCCCAGCCTCAGTTTCCCTATCTGTATAATCGGAATAATAATCTACCTCACAGGGTAGTTATGAGGTTAAAGCAGATAAAGATTGTAAAGTACATAAAACACTGAATGTGCTATAGAAATGATAAATAATAACAAGAAATGTAGGGGCTGGTTCTTATTTATTTTATTTATTTTTCACGTTTTTATCCCACCCTTCTCCATAGACTTAGGGCGGCCCATGAATTCTGAGTATTTGGGCACCCATTCAGGGAGAGTACATTAGCACGGGTTGTTGCTTGATGATTTCGGAGTAAGTTGATGTACATGCTTACATTGTGGAGCGTGTGTTAAGAGCCTGGCTGGCTGGGGCCACATGAGCTCAGTACTAGTAGATCATCCCCCCCAACAGTGGAATAGCACAGGGGTTCACTTGAGTCCAGGCCCCACACTCTGTTGGCAGGGAGGGTGTCCTTTGCAAGTTGCCTGAGCACTGCAAGGAAATTTTCAGATTGGGTCCAGCACTCAACCGTCACCTACTCTGAAAATTTCCTGGCTGCTTGCAAAGGTCCCTGCCAAGAAGGAAGTTTTCAGAGTGGGTGGAGAGGTGGGTGGAGTGGAGAGGTCCTCCTCCTACCAACAGTAGGAGCTCCTGAATGGCCTCCCATGTGACAGAGGCTCCCAGCAAGCCCCCTGGAGCAGCTGCATGGTTCCCTGTGGGGTCCTGGATGCCTCCCTGTGAACCCCTGTTACCACAGGGTTCCTGACTGGGATCCCTCGAGAGTGGTAGCAGCTTGAAGTGGAGGCTCCTGCCCCAGCAAGGTAAACCTCCCCCTCCCTGCCCCCGCAGAAACCACATCCACTGCCCCTCACCCTGGAGACTGCACCTCCTTTCCTTTAGGAGGGACATAATTGGGACATGAATCTAGGCATGCCACAGCCTTGCTATGCCCCTGCACCCCATCCTGTCCTTCCCCCAAAAAAGGAAAAGGAAAAATGGAAGGTCCTGGCTACATCCAAGCGGTAGGGGCTGGGCAGGCATTTCCAAATTGGGTTCCTGAGTTGGGTCATACCATCTTTACACAGCGGCCATGATTCCAATCAGCAGAGACTCTTAATGTCTTTGTGGATCTCTGCAGTTTCAGGATTATATTTAAGTGTCAAAATGGGGCTACAGGGATGGACCCACTACTGAGATTGATTGATTGATTAATTAATTAAACTTATATCTCATCTTCTCTTAAGGCTCAAGGGCGATGCCAAAAAGAGTGGAATGACAATCATACATAGTATGGGTGGAGGGACAATACTCCACCCCTCATCCTATCATATGAAGGGGGGGGGGGGGGCAGACAGAATGGACACATCCCCCTGTGCTTGGAATAAAGGGGGCATCCCCTGTTTAACTTTAGGCTCCCTAACCCCTGCTGGAAAGGATACTCCCTGCTTAATTTAGGGTGCAGGTGAAAATTTTCCTCCTTAATTTAGACTCCCTAAGAACCCCAGAGAAAGGGGACCCCAAGACTGGGAGCAAGGGACAGTTCACTTTCTTTTGCACTGCCAGTCCTAGAGCTCATGGGGTCACAAATTAAGGAGGGCAAGTAGTCCCCTGCACCCATCGTCAATCATGGAAGGGGGCAAGATTATGGAGTGTCCTCCTCTACACCTAGGACTTCATTTGTGTCAAGGTTCAGCACCGGCACCTCTCCCTGCCCCTGTCACTGCTGCTGCTTTTACATCCAGACCATAACCGTCTGGATGTAAAAGCACTATCCTGAGCCCTGGTCTCTCCCTAACAGGGTTATGATTCATTGGCAGTGCAAACAGCTGATTGGCAGTAACAGTAACAGTCCCAGGCCCCCTCAAGCTTCATCTGGCCATGAGCAAGAGCTAAAAGAGTAGGGGCAGGAACGGAAACTGGTGGGGTTGGTGATGGGGCTAGCAACATATTTTCACACACCCCCTTTCAGTACCCCATCAAGGGGTGGGACATTCAGAGAAGGTTTGAACCCCAGCACCTAAAAAGTTAAGCACTCCCTGGAAAAGAAAGCGAGTGTCCCCTAGACCCACTGCGAGTCATGGGGTTAATATTGCCCCATAACCCTCAAAATGCAGGTCATGCTTCCCCCCTCCATCCAGTGCTGGATCCAGGGAAGTTGGGACACTGAGTGAAAACAGATATGCAGGTAACTCCACTTTAACATCACTTTAAACACTTCTTATGCATGTTGCAGGGCTGTGTTGGCACCACCCTATGCAGCCCTGCAACATGCATAGCAAATGTTAAAGTAGAGTTAAAGTGCATTTAAGGTGCATGTCTGCTTTCCCCCTCTGTGTAAATAGTGATGTGGGCCCCTTCCTAACATAGGACTCTTTGAGGGACACACCCTGACCTGCCCATTAGAAAAATGAAACATAAAACCCACTTCAGGATGTTATGTTTCACCCATGTTCTTATTTCTAATTGATTCCTGGGCCTCATGTGTTGGGAGGGCGGCTCCTGAATCCCTACAGACCCTCCCTAGGGTGGGGCTCCCTGTGCTTAAGGCTCTATAGGTCGGTCCCTATTTAAGCCAGTGCTTCCTTTGCCGTGTCAAGTTTATTCATGGACCCTATGTATTGACGGCCTCTACGTGGCCCCGCAACACAGAGTCCTGGGCAGTCACACAGTCTGCACTAGTCCGGATCTCATCCCCGCCTTCCCCTGGCAAAACAAATAATAAATCAATCAAATTTACAAATAAAATAAAACCCCTCCTGATGTTTTGTTGTTGTTTGTGTTTTTCGCTGAGGTTTGGGTTTCTCTTGCCTCAACGCAGCCTTGGAAAGAAAGGCTCCCCCAGCAGCCATCAAAGCGGGGAGGGCACCAACCCACACCACACAAACAAGCCCCTGGGCTCAGCACCACCTTCTTGCCTTGTTTCTATCGCATCCCAACCACGCTCCGCTCCCCGACTGACTAGACCCCGGAGCCAGCGGGCAGAAGGCAAACAGGGGCCAGGAGACTGGGAGGGCGAGGGTCCTACACCTAGGGGACCTCGCATGCTCCCCAACCCCTTTAAACGACCAGGGGGTTGTGGGGAGAGCCTGGGATTCCTTCCCTCCGCGGGTTTCGTATCTTCCAGCCCCCCATTGTTAATTCAAAAGTCAAATCCCAGCAGGGGGAAACTGTTAGGATGAAGGGAAAACAGCCCCCCCCCCCCCCCACACACACACCTCTCAAACACCGTGGGATGGTGTTAAAATCTAGCAGCGCTGGCAGGAGGAGACACGGAATCCTTTCATTAGTCAATAAATTAATGACGTTTATTAATTCTGCGATGGGCAGAAGATAGTCTCGTCTCGTTATTATTAATAATTGTGGAGGGTTTCTTTCCTCCTCCATTTCTGCAGAGAACAGAAAATCCTGAACTAGGACCAACTGATTTACCGAATCCAGATCTAGTGAACGAATCATTGGGGTGGCCAGATATGGAAGTTTTAGAGGACACTTATGAGAAATCCCGGTTGTAAAGCTGCATTGGCTCTAATGCAGCCCTGCAACCTGCGTTGCTCATACTGTCCTCTAAAGTTTGCATATCTGGCCACCCTAAACGAATCCTTATCTATGGATCTCATCTCATTAATCTGATCAAATAACTCCATTTACGAAGTTTATAAATAAATCTATGAATTTTCATTATTAATCTGACTGAATAAATTCAAATCCGTTCATATAATAAACCCATAATTTATCAGATTTATCAATCGACTTAACCTATCGTTTGATATCATCAAATCCATAATTGAATAATTTCTGGTGTGATCCTCACCAATTTAAGTCAATGGGAGCAGAACCGCTGACATTAACGAGGGCAGGATCCCACCCCTGCTCTATTCAAACAATCTAGTTAATCCACCGATATAATAAATCTATATTTAACCTAATACATTTGTGATGCGATTCTCCCACATTTAAATAAATGGGAACCGCGCCATTGACTTCAATGAGGACAGGATCTCACCCCTCAGCTGTTAATCTAATTTCTCAAATATATTCGTTTCCTATATTTACTAATGAAGGGATTATATTCTGTAGGCACATTCAAACATGTAGCTGCCTCCCCCACTCCCCTACCTGCGGAAAATACACTCTACAAAAAGAAATGAGACAACGATGTTCAGAGAAGATATAGGACCTTCTCATTAATCAATATATTAATTAGGTCTGTAAAGGACAGAAAATAAACGACATGATATTCCGATTATTTATCTGCAGGACAGAAATGAAAGAATCTAAAGGTCACCGACAGTACTCAAAAAGGAGGCAGATTCTTATCACTGTTACAGCCGTGTAAAAAGAATTTCCACTGGATTCAAGAAAGACACAAATCCCAAGTAATGCCAACACACCGGTGTAATTTAGATCACAGGCATTAAGTATACATGGAGACACATTTTACACAAACATCTGGATACAAATATTTGACATATACATGAATAGAATGGCCCTTAGCACATTGTGAGTTGGTGCCATTGATTTCAATGAGGTTTACTCACAAGTAAATGGGATTAGGATTGTGGCCAATATATATAAAACACATGAGATATTTTACACACACACTTTAATACATACATTTTTATTAGCCACTTCTGAACAGAGAGCACATTATGTCCCAATTATCGTTAATAACTACAACAGGGAATGGTACTATTTCTGCACAGAGAATTAATAAGAAGTGTATTTAATTGTGGTCAAAGAAAAATAATTCACTTAATAGAACAGATTAGGGTTGTTAGATTTATTACACTAGTAGTTTTATGAGTTCGGTAAAGAAGATAAAATGTATGTTATAGATCCTTTATAAACATAACACACTCATTCCTGAAGTGGAGGCACCAGTTATTGATGACTTCAAAAATGGATGGGTTTTTATTATTTTTACAGAGAATAGAAAATCCAGTTTGAAAGGTGCCTAATAAATAAACAAGATAGATTAGATAATAATAAAACACTGTCCCACATTATTAATTATCATTATAATATTATTATTATAATATGCTTGTATATAGCGCAAGCAATGTACCTGGCGCGTTACAGAGAGTAAGATAGACAGGGTCCCTCCACGGTTGGGATCTTCAACGAGCAGTAAACAAACAAACAAACAAACAAACAAACCAAACGATTCCCCATTTGTTAGTAGCAGCGTATTAATTTCTAAACAAGAGTCAATGTATTTAAGGATGAGGCTAGGGATTCGGTATCTGTGCAGAGAGAATGGGAAACCCAGCCCTTCCTTCCTTCCGATGTTTAGATATTATTTTCCCTTTTAGAAGAAATGTGAGAAATGCTTAGACAACCCTCCATCCAATTTCCCCTTCCCCTGTGTACTTTTCCCCTTCTCAGATTCTGTGCAAACTCAGGTTGTTGCGATTCTGCAAAGACTTAGCACACACGCAGCTTCAGGGCTGCCCAGAGCGCCTAAAGTAAAACAGAGGAGTAAAGAATGTCAGGATCGCTTCCTCCACCCCACCCCACCCCACCCCACTCCCAAAAGACAGAAAGGGTGAATGACGTTTTTATTTGATATGAAAAACCGCGATCCACAAACAACTTACTCCGGATTAGCCCGCAAAAATGTTTAGGCTCCCATAAAGAATGGCCTCTCGTGTTCTGAAAGAAATGCGATTGGTGTGTTACTGTTTATGGGGACACCTACAGAAATATATACGCGCACCCTATAACACAAGATGATCGAACAGAGTTTACACGACATAAATCAAAGGGTGTAGCGGTCACGGTACTGGGAAGAGAGGGTCGGATTCTGCTCACACCTGCAGTGGTGTAAACAGATTCAAGAAGGATATTATAGATCTCCAGAGTTTATGTTTATATATATATATATATAATTGCATATCAATATACCTATATACAGAGTGCAAATTGCACATGAATACACAGAAGTTTGTCTGGCACCATATATCTATATTATTAATAATATATGTGTGTGTGCATTTATATTTATATAAATATGAATGTATCTTAAGCATTTATATGTGTGTGCCCGCACAAAGTACATATAGGGTGTGTGTGTGCATATGCACATATAGGTAATATATGTGTGTGTATATGTGCAACATACGCACATCTTAATATATAATTAATATGCAGTTTATATCTCTGTGTGTATATATATGCAACCTATGTTTATTTTTATATACCAGCGTATCTAGATGCACGCATGCATCTGTTAAATCATTTGCAACTCTCAAGGACGGTCTTCGATGAAGAACAAAATTAAGCTCACGCGGAAGCTTGAAGGAATGCAGGGGGAGGGCCTGGTATCTGTTCAATTAATTTTGATAACATCAAAGCATGAGCTCACCTCGTTATGAAATAACCCTCAGATGCTCTAGTCAGCTCCAAACCGCGCTACCCAATGAACTCCCCCCCGCCCCGCCCCCCACGTCCTTTGCTAATGTTTTCCACCGTGGATATCTTACTTTACCTAAAAAATGTCTACAAGATGCAAAGAGAGATTAGCGGGGGAATTTAAAAAGAGAGAGAGAAAGAAAGAGAGAGAGAAAGAAAGGGGAGGGGGAAATCCTTAAGGAATTATTTTAATTTCCAAATTAAGACATCGTCACAATGTCTGGTATAAAATATCAAAGCTTGTTTCATCGCCTCGCTTTGATTCATGCCACTAGAAAAAGGGAAAGTTATTGGGGCGGCGCATGTCGGTTTCTTTCTGTTTGCACTGCAGATATCAAAGACAAGGCGGCTACAAGCCGCTTACCCCCGGAGCAGCCGTACCGAAGCCGATAAAGCCCTTGGGGCTACTCCGGAGTAAGTGACTGGTGGGTCATTCGCAGCAAGTTCAGGGCAGGGTCCTAGGTAAGAAAAAAAAATCCAATTTTCCGTTTCTGTGGTGTAAACAGAATTTCAACCGGATTTATTTCCAGAACTGACATCAATCCAGAGTCATTCCAACACACCTCTGCACTTTAGATCAGAGGTTTGCCAATTGTTATTTTAGATCAGCTGCTTCAATATAGAGCCAGGCCACTGCCATTTAAGCCAACCGTTCTGATTTAGATCCACCGCTGCTCGCCAAGATATTACCTCTGTTATTATATTTCATATCAAGGCTGCGATCCACAAAACCATTTACTCCGAAGTAGCCTCACTGAAGCCCATATACACCCTCCCCCACAGAATGCAGTCCCAGCAATCCTATATATGCTATCCCATTTAAAATCAATGGAAACTGAGCCATTGACTTCCATGTAGTGAGAGTGAGACTCATGCCATGTCTCTACTCTCTACATTATTATTATTATTATTATTAGAGGCTTCAATTGGACTTCTCCAGAGGAAGCGGTTTGTGGATCGCATCCTAAATCTGCTTTTTTTCCTTAAAAAAAAAAAAAGTTTAGCAAGTGACAATATTACTGGTTAGTCACAGGAGTCTAATAAACTGATTGTAAGGTATTAAACTGTATAATTTATAGAAACAATTTAGAATCATGATCATTATTGATCTAAATTGGAGACTATACCAAATGTATCCAACGAGAAGAAATCTATAAAATATTTAGTTCGCATAAAATGGGGATACATAAAATGTCTCATTAATGTTAAAGATACTTATATGGAATGTGTATCAATAAATTCATTTCTCTCTCTACATCAGACAGCCCCAAATGTCTATATTCTTAACATATTCACTGCAGAATCTGAACCCGAAGATAAGGTACAATCGGGTTGCATTTGCTAGCTGCCTCAGAAATAGTTTAAGAGCAGGTTTTCAAAGTCCGGTCTTTGCAGAAGGAGAGATTAAATATACTATTATAACACAACGTAATACAGCAGCTGCCATCAATAGAATATTAGGATAACGTCATAACTCTTCAGGACGTTAGTGTTTAGAACCCTAAGAACGTCCTGGATAATGTATACCTCTAATTTCCTTATTGTCTTCTTGCAAACCAGTGCCTCATTTTAATGTATTTGTTCAAGCTTTCGAAGAAAGCAAATAATTAGACATTGTTTTAATTGAAAGCTTCCACAAATCTTTAATTTGAAACCAATTGGGGGAAAATAAGACTATTAGCAATAATAACGATCACATTAATAATTATAAACTTGCTCCACAAAAGAACCTTCCCACCTGATTTTATCGCTGGGAATGTTAACCTCTTTGCTATTAGTCCCGAATAGCGTTGTTAAGACAATACATCACCACTCCTTCTATTCTGCACTGAGTTCAGTAGGTGTAATGCATGCACACGGGTATACACTCTGTATACACAATGGATACACACTCTGGATATACACGGGTATATTAGGGAACAGAATCTAATTTTGTCTGTACTTTATGCACAAAATTAATATTTCATAATAAGGAAAGTGTTCAAGATCAAGCCTGAAGCCCGTGCAGACTCGTTCGGGATGTTCTAATACCCCGATTATTATTGTGTGCGTGCCGGCTTGCAAAGACTGCAGAGGCGGCTAACAAAATCACGATCCAACTTTTTAAACAATCTGTTCTGGTGCCCCTCTGGAAATTTTTAAAAAGAAAATGAATTACACTGGCGTTTAAATCATGGTCTTTCATACTGTCAGCTTTCTTCTCGGAGTGACAACTCTATTAAAGCCCTGTTCGGCTCTAGCTTACTATCCGTGATTAAGTTAATTTGGCATTTGTACCGATGCACTATGTAATTATTTTGGTTGCTCCAACGATTTCCTTTGCATGTTCCAAGAAGGCCGAACTCCTAGCGAGAAAGACTTCCAAACAGATAATAATTGCTGCCTTCCATAGACAATAATATTTTTTCCTCTCCTGCAAAAAAGCCAAGGGATCAAAACAAAGAACACTACACTAGAGTGTATTCCTTGTGGCAAGGTTGCCGATAAGTCGTTAGCACATTTTTTGCTATCTCCCTTTCAGATCTTGACAGGTGTCAATTAAGGGCCATGGGAATTAAACCTCCTAAATATATACCGAATGCAAATGTCTAGTTGGGCGTGAGTTTTCCAAATCACCAGCCAATGTTGCTATTAAAACCAAACACCTTCAAAAGTTAATTTTTTCCCTAAGAGATTCAGAAACTCGTCTCTCTGGGCTGGAAAGATATTATCGAGGGTTCCTTTGGACAATCGAAACAACTTTCTTCTCACTATAATTTGATCTTCAGGTCTTTGTATAGAAATAGGACAAGCCAACTATTATTTTACATCTACAAAGAATAGGATAGAAAGTCTTATATGCCTTTTCCTACATTGCAAGGAATGCTGGATATTCTTTATTCTATAAAAATTGCTTCCATTGCAGAATAAAATCGAGAAAGAGAAGATGTTTTGTGTTAAAGTTGCATGTGTTTCTAATCTCATCGCCACGAGAGGTTTCCAGATATTCTATTCCCTTGCTTCTTTTAATTGTATTTAAATAAAAAAGCCAGCATGCCCCCAAAATAAATAACACAAACATATACAAACACAACCCCAAAGATCTTAGGACCCCAGCATTTTAATACAACCCTTGATGCAGAGGCATTTTTAATCCTTTAAAAAATTTTTTTTTAAAGAAATCTATCTGGTGGGAATCCAGCGCATTTGCAATGCAAACAGAAGAAAAAAGGAAAAAAAAGAAGAAAAAAATAATAATGTTTTGGTGCATTTAAAAAAAATAAAAAATACTGGCCGTTTCCCATTAAAGGAATTCCATGCAGATTGTCCTGATAGTTTGGAGGACATCTGGATTTTGTCAAAATTATTTTTTCTTTAAAAACAATATGCCGAGGATTAAAATAAAATAATAATAACAAAGAGAGAAAAAGAAAATTGGCCAAATGAAACTTCAGTAGATCTCGAGGAAACCTGGATCCAGTTCCAAAAGAATTTATGACCAGGTCCCCTTGGCAGGAGTCATAAAAACGAGATGCTTGGAAAAGTCCCATGAGCTTGGAAATAAAGAATGCTACCACCTCAAAAAACAGGGGGTCCGACAAATAGCTTTCTTAAAGAGAGGGATTGTTGGGTGTCTGGAGTAAACACTTTCTCTACTAAAAGGGGGGGGGGGGGCGGTGGCGGCGGAAGAAAGACTTACAAATGGCCAGAGACTGAGCAGAGTGAAACTGAAGCAAGATCATGGGGGCTGGGAAGGGAAAACACAGGGGCTCTACAAGACTGTTAGAGCACCTGTAGGGGCTACCTTCTCCAGAAGTTTGTTGCTGAGTGCCACCTGTTCCAGCGGGCTAATGGTGGTTACCATCCTCAGTGTGCCTAGACCACCTTCCACAGATGCTGTGGTGGCCACAGATCCGGGGGAGGCAGGCGAGCTAACTTCCACAGAAGAGTGGGGTGACTATAGGGTGGTTATGGCGGCAGCTACCCCCAGAAATCTGGCAGCTACCACTCTTACAAGGTCTATGGGGACCACCTTCCAAAGAGAAGCTATGGTCTGGTGTCCACAGATCTATCGAAGGTGTCATGGGGGCGGGGGGCGGGGGGGAGGGCTAGCTTCCAACGCTGTGGAGGCTATAGGTCCAAAAAGAGGTGGTGTTCTGGGACCAGGCGCTACCTTGCACAGAGGAACTGTGGTGATTATGCATTAGCTCTTGGGTATCACCATCCCGAGAGGATCTCTGGTGGCTGGTAGCCACTGGCCACCATCCTCTAAAGGTCTAAGGGAACCACCCTTCCCACAGAGGTGCTGTGCTGTGCCGGCCACAGGGTCCACCAGAGAGAGCGGCATCCACAGAAGATCTAGGGGGCACTAAAGATGATCTAGGTGATCCACCAGGCTGCCTGCCCCTGCTTAGGAGTCAACCACCCCCTCCCTCTCCCCTCAAGGAGAACTCCAGGCCAGTCAGAGGACACTTACCTGTCTCATCCAGCCGGGCCCCATGCCCCAGGACGCTGAGATGTTGCTGGCTGCTGCCGTGTTGCGGCTGGTAAGCCAGGTAAGGGTTCCCGTGGTGATGGTGGTGGTGGCTGCTGCTAACTGATCCGCCGGGGTAGGGATAAGTCACGGGTCTGTTGTAGGAGACGAAGGCTCCCCCGTCGTGCTGCTGTGTGTGCAAGCCGTGGAGGGGGTAGTGGCCGTGTCCCAGGCCAGGAGAGGGCTGTTGGGGGTGGGGGGAAGGTGGGTGTCCATGCCCGAATTCCAAGAAAGCCGATTTGGAAGGATCGGGCCCCAGCAGGGTCTCAGCCATGGAGCTCATAGTCATCATGGAGAAGAAAAGGGACGCACCAACCTGGACGGAGAGGCTAGTGGGCTGCTGTAGGGGGACCGCTGCTGCTGGAGAGAGCCATGGCTGGGCCCCTCCCCATCTGTCTCCTTAACCCTCTTCCTGCTGCTTTTCCTCTTGTGCTACCCGGGATCCAGCTGCAAGGAGAGTAGAGGGCCCCCCCCGTCAGCCGGGATTTACGTCCAGGGACGTAGCCACTAAAGCCCTTTCTTCTCAGCACCCAAAACCTCCTGCAGAGAGAGACAGCAAGGGGAGGGGGCGGAGGGGGTTCCCCCTCACTCCAGTCTCCTCCTCAGCTCCGCCCTCCTGCAACTTTCTGATTGGCTCAGGCGTCCAGTGACATCACGGAGCCCCAGGGGCAGCCCTCATTAAGGTAATTAACCATGAGGCTGGCTGAAAGGCAGCTGCTTTGCTACACAGCCAGGGGGGACAGATCCGGGACATCTGATCAACAGGTTTGGGCTTGTCGAGGGGGGTGAATCCAGCTTGAACTGTTTCTTAACACAAGGGCTCAAGGGAAAAAACTATTCCTCTGAGAGGTAGGAGAAATGAGACAGTAAATAATTAATAGCAAAAGGAGAGAGAGAGAGACAACATCCCTGGGGTGGACTAACAACAGGAGTTGTGATTTAAAATAAACACTGTAACAATTTGCTGTCTCCATCAGGGGCTGAGGCAAACAGGCCTTTTTGCATTCATCAATCAAATTCAAGTATTTGCTTTAACAAAAATTCCCACTGGGATTCACACCTTCTGGGGTTTGTTCAGACATGAGATATTCCGAGGAGCAGAGTTAAACTGAAGTAACTACTCTGATTTAATCAAAGTAAGTACTCTACTTTGGTAGTATTCAGATGAGCAGTGTAAACTGAGCAATTTAATTAAATTAAATCAGAGTAGTTACTTTGGTTTACTTCTCTTCATAAATCAAAATAGTTAATAAATTGAAGTATCTACTCCACACAAACAACCCCCCCTCAAAACCCCAAACCACCCACAACCCCCACCAAACCCACCCAATACCACCTCCCCACAACCAACCCCCTCACACCCTTCCCCCTATCCCCACCCACCAAATACCTTTTCAAACCAAAAAGTCTTACACCCCTCCAGAAGATGCTCAGATGTTCCTCCTCCCCACACCTCCTCCTCCTCCTCCTCCTCTCCCCCCTCCCACTTCTTGCCCCCTGCCCCTCTGCCCCAGGGCCCGTCTCCTGCCGATCCCATCGCCCCCCTTCCCCTAATCTTATTCCCATTCCCTATCTCCCCCCTGATCAACTCCCATTCACCTGTTCCCTTTGGAACTGTTGCTCCTCTGCTAATAAAGCCCCCTACATCCATGATCTTTTCTTCTCTCGCTCCCTTCACCTTCTTGCCCTTACTGAAACCTGGTTCTCCCCCATCAACTGTCACCCCTGCCACCCTCTCCTATGGAGGTCTCTCCTTCTCCCACCAGCCCCGGGCCAAAGGCCGGGGTGGTGGCGTAGGCCTCCTCCTTGCCTCTTCCTGCCAGTTCCAACCCCTCCCCTCTCTATCCTTCCCCTCCTTTAAGGCTCACTCCATATGCCTCTACTCCCCTCTCCACCTCCGTGTTGCTAATATCTACCCCCCCCTCCCCCGGCTCCCTCTCCTCCTTTCTCTCCGAGTTCGAGTCCTGACTCTCCCTATTCCTCTCGGATGACATCCACACACTCATCCTTGGCAACTTCAATATTCATGTTGATGCTCCCTCTCAACTTTGCATCGCCTCCTTCCTCTCCTTAGCCTCCTCCTTTAATCTCCACCTCTGGACTCGCTCCCACACCCACACTGATGGTCACTCTCTTGATCTCGTGTTCTCTAGGAACTGCTCTGTCTCCGATCTCTCCTTCGAGCCCCATCCCATATCTGACAGTTTCCTTGCCTCCTTCAACCTCTCCCACTGCTGCCCCTCCTCTTCCCCATCTCTCCATCCCTTCCGTGATCTGCAGGTCATTGTGTCCCAGGACGTTGCCTCCTCCCTCTCCCTTCTTCTCCCCTCAGTCCTCTCTTCCTCCTCCAATTCTGCCATCTCCACCTCCACCTCCTCTTTCGCCTCCACCCTCGACTCCCTTGCCCCCCTCTCCTCCCACCCAGCTTGCTCCCGTAACCCTTGCCCTTGACTCACCCCTACCATTTGCCATCTCCGCTCCTGCACCTGGGCTGCTGAAAGCCTCTGGCACAAATCCCAACACCGCACTGACTTCCTCCACTTCAAATTCTGCCTCTCATCGCTCAACTCTACTATCTCCCTTGCTAGACAGCAGTACTATGCCTCCCACATTGAGTCCTGCTCCTGGGACCCTCGCCGCCTCTTCCACCTTTGACTCCCTTCTCAAACCCCCCTGTCCTCCTCCTCCTCCTCCCTCTGCTCTCTCCACTCAGGATCTTGTTCTCTTTCTCTTGTCTAAAATTGACAAGATCCGCCTGGAAATTGCTTCCAAGTCCTCTCCCCCTACCACTCCCCCTCTCCCTCCTCCCCCTACCTCTCTCCGGTCCGCCTTCCGTCCCGCTTCCCTTTAGGAAATCTCCTCCTTGCTCTCCTCCTCCAACCCCTCCACTTGCCCCCTGGACCCCATTCCTTCCTGCTTCCTGACCTCCATTGCTTCCACCATCACCCCTCCCCTCCTGCACATCATCAACCTCTCCCTCTCTACCGGCTCCTTCCCCTCTGCCTTTAAACACGCCACTGTCTCCCCCATCCTCAAAAAGTCCACTCTGGATCCCTTGAACCCTCTAATTACCTCCTCCCATTTGCTTCCAAACTCCTTGAATGGGTTGTCTACTCCCGTTGCCTCGACTTCCTCTCTGCCAACTCCTCCCTTGACCCCCTCCAATCTGGCTTCCTCCCCCTTCACTCTACTGAAACCGCTTTTGCTAAGATCACCAATGATCTTCTTGTGGCTAAATCCAACCGCCTTTACTCTATTCTTGTCCTCCTTGATCTCTCTGCTGCCTTCGACACTGTTGACCATTCGCATCTGCTTGAATCGCTTCACTCCCTGGGATTCCGGGACTCTGTCCTCGACTGGTTTTCCTCCTACCTTTCTGACCGCTCCTTCAATGTATCTCTTCCTAACTCCTTCCCCCTCCTCCTCCCTACCCCTCTTGGTCAGGGTTCCTCAAGGTTCTGTCTTTGGCCCTCTCCTCTTCTCTATCTGCACCCAATCCCTGGGCAAACTCATTGCCTCCCACGGTTTCCAATACCACCTATATGCTGATGACACTCAATTCTATCTCTCCACTCCTTCCCTCTCCCCCTCTGTTCAAGCTCATCTCACCAACTGTCTCTCTGATATCACCGCCTGGATGTCTCAATGCCAACTCAAACTGAACATGGCGAAAACTGAACTCCTTATCTTCCCTCCCAATCCTTCCTCTCCCTCTTCCCTATCAATTGCCATTGACGGGGTCTCCATCCTCCCTGTCCCCCAAGCCCATAGCTTGGGCTTCATCTTCGACTCGCACCTTACCTTCAAACCCTACATTGACTCTGTTGCCAAATTCTGCCGTTTCTCCCTCCACAACATTGCTAAGATCCGCCCTTTTCTGTCTGTCTCCTCTGCCCAAACTCTCATTCATGCCCTAGTCATCTCACACCTTGACTATTGTAACCTCCTCCTTGCTGGCCTTCCCCGCTATCACCTTTCTTCCCTCATCTCTGTTCAAAACTCTGCTGCCAGGATCATCCACCTAGCCTGTCGCTTTGACCATGTGCAGCCTCTCCTCTCATCTCTCCACTGGCTCCCCCTTCCTGAGCATATTCTGCACAAGCTCCTCGTCTTCACCTACAAAACCCTTCAGGACCTCTCTGTCCTGATCTGCCTCCGAAATCCTCTTCGAGCACTCCGCTCCTCTCCATTCCCCTCCCACACCTCCCCTGCTCCCCCAACCATCTTAATCCCTTCTCCCTCGCTGCCCCGCACGCTTGGAACTCCCTCCCTGCCCTCGTCCGCTTTGCCTCCACACCTTCAAGTCCCTCCTCAAAACACACCTCTTCTGCTCCACCCTTCCTAACTCCTGCTAACCACACCCACCCAGGATTATCCCCCACCTGTTATCTGCAAACTCCCAATGTACTGTAACCAAGCCAAGAACATGTACCTGAGTTCTCGCATCCTCATGAATGTTGCATCCCTTGTCTCTCCCTCTGTTCCCCCTTTCCTGTCTCCCCTCCCCCTGTCTTTAGATTGTAAGCTCTCAGGCAGGGACCATGGCTATCTTATTCTCTGTAAAGCACCAGGTACATTGCTTGCACTATATAAAAGCTAATAATAATAATAATAATTAATAATAAATTAACTTCCGGTTCCACAGCACTCGGGCAGCAACTGAGAACACCTCCCTGTGATCTCTTGTTGTACAAACAAGAATAATGGATGGTACCCACAGGGAGGTGCTCCCAGATGATCGCAGGGGCTGCAGTGGGGCATGGAAGGACAGGCGACCTCTCAGATATGTGGAAACACTATTTGGTAGCATTCAACTGAACACTGTAAACCAAAGTAGTACTGTGCCAGTTTTCCCCTAGCTGTAACATAATGATTTCTGATAAGTGTTGAAATGAACAGTTACTTTAAAATACAACTGAAGTGGAGAATGTACTTCCAATTTTTCATGTGTACATACTCAGGAGCAGATTATCCCCTTCACTTTCTAAGACAAAGTACCTTGCAATGTGAACACCTTCTGTGTTTGGTTGGCTACCACGGTATACCCGTCATTCCCAGGCTGCCGTGCAAAGCATCTCTCCTGCTGAGAACTCTGTGGAATTCATTATGGAATGTTTTGTGCACAAAGCATGAAAGAGTAGGTGTCATTGGGTAAAAACAGATGTGACTGCAGCCTGCTGTGACCCAAATCTCACCCGCTTGTCTGTTCGGGTGCTGCCAGATGTTGGCCCGGGGCAGGTAGGTGGCTGTGTCCTCAGGGAAATCTCCAAGGTGCATCCCAAGGCCAAGGGCTGCCCACACAGGCCACTCTGGGCCAATACTGGCCTGCACGTTTGTTCGGGGTCCCTCTCCAACCCAGGAAGTGCTTATTAAAGGCCTTGCTCCTGATAGGTGTTCAGACATGACAGGAGGGGTAGCTGTGACATCTGAACATTACGTGAAAAAAATCACCCCCTTCCACTTTCCTCCAGCCATTCCAAAATCTTCTGTTGAACGCCCCCACCCCTTGCTCAAATAAAGTGGGTGTGCACTTGGATCATACCGAACAGCAGCATCATGTTTGAACATTACAATAGTGAGGAGGAGTAAGCTACTATAAACTACTCCTCATTGAAAATGGTCCCATCTGAACATAATACTCTCTGAGGGCTCAGGTCTTGTTGCCTTCAACAGTGGAGGATTACACCTTGACAAGGACATTCTTCCACCACTGAAATTCATGGAAGGTTTGCCAGTGACTTCAATGGGTGGAGGATTGGCATCCATAGGTGACTGATAACTGTTGGCAGGGGAGCACAGGAGTGGGAGCTAGGCAGGAGTTCTGTGGGGTTCTATAGAGTTGCCCCCCCCCCCCCCAAGTCACCTATGCTGGCATCTAGAGAAAATTAATTTTGCTCTGAGTTTGACTTCAACTACTTTCATGTCAGTTAGCTCAATTAATTTGACCGCAGTTGATGTCAACTAATCACCACTGAGATAAACACGACACAACATTTATTTTTATGGATTTTCATTTAAATTTCTATTGCTCCCTGGGAGCAGAGAGTTGAATTAGATGATCATTGAGATCCCTTCCAACTCTTTGATTCTATCCCAAAGACTCAGGGTGGATAACATCTATCTATAAAACAGCATATCAGAATACAACTTCTCTCCCTAAGCCACAACACCCCACAAATTCTACTCATTCCTGCCAAAGTCCTGGCAGACAATTGCCTCTGGAAACTATTCAGGCTTGGGCTTGATGAGCCTCCAGGGGAAGGGAGTTCCATAGTTGTGGACCAGTCACTGAGAAGGCCTCTCTCTGTGCCTTCTCCGTGTGAACTTGATGCACTGATATTTTATTTATTTAGGTTTATACCCTGACTTTCCCTTAAAAGGTTCATAGCGTCTGTGAAGTCGGCGGAGCTGTTCCGGGTGGTGCAGGGGCTGGTCAGTCCGGCCTCCCTCCGCTTGGATGGGGACGTGTCCCAGGCCCGCTGTGAGGAGTTTGTCACCTACTTCGCAGACAAGATCGCTTGGATTCAGAGCGACTTTGATGCTGGATTAGAGGCAGAAGGTAGAGAGCGTGAGGTGATGGAGGCTCCGTCTGGTCCATCTTTGTGCGGGGAGTTTCAGGAAGTGACGCCGGTCGATGTGGTAGATGTCTTGGGGTATGTGAGGGCCACTTGTTGTGAACTTGATCCGTGCCTGTCCTGGTTGGTGAAAGCCTCCAGGGAGACGTTGGGGATGGTGCTGGCGAGGGTGGTTAACGCATCCTTGCAGCAGGGGAGGTTGTCGTCCAGCCTCAAGGAGGCTGTGGTGCGCCCCCTGCTAAAGAAACCATTGTTGGATGTGAACGCGCTCGCCAGTTACCGACCTGCCTCTAACTTTCCCTTTTTAGGGAAGGTTATTGAATGGGCAGTGGCACTCCAGCTCCAGGTGCATCTAGACAGCATTGGCTTCCTAGACCTTTTCAATCTGGGTTCCGCCCCGGCTATGGCACTGAGACAGCGTTGGTGGCCTTGGTCGACGATCTCCGCTGAGAGATGGATGCAGGACGTTCAACATTTCTCGTCCTGCTAGATCTCTCGGCCGCCTTTGATACCGTGGACCACGGGCTGTTGTTGAGACGGCTGTGTGACCTGGGGGGGGTCTGGACGGGACTGTTCTTGAATGGTTACGTTCATTCCTCTCGGGGAGAAGCCAGCGGGT